>JAPSGF010000039.1:970980-1133755 GCA_035772895.1 Perdix hodgsoniae | reverse complement strand
AGGAAAGGAAAGGAAAGGAAAGGAAAGGAAAGGAAAGGAAAGGAAAGAAAAGAAAAGAAAAGAAAAGAAAAGAAAAGAAAAGAAAAGAAAAGAAAAGAAAAGAAAAGAAAAGAAAAGAAAAGAAAAGAAAAGAAAAGAAAAGAAAAGAAAAGAAAAGAAAAGAAAAAAGTAAAGCTCCAGATGGTAGTCTCTTCACATAGCAGCATCAGCTCTTTGTGACAGATAGACTCCATTAGTGCCAAGATGTCAGAAACACACTTTGAAATGGTCTACCAGAATCATTAATGTGGTCCTTAAGCATACACAATGGAGTGCAAAATATGACCTTTAAACTTCCTCTCTCAAGACTGCGGTATAGTATGTCATAACAGTTGTATCAGTGTTCATCCAAATGAATGAAAAAAACAAGTATTATTCAACTCAAAGGATAGAATACATAAGAAAAATTCAGCTATCATATGCACAGAATCTGGAGAATAGATACAAACACCAATATAGATTTTCTTTGTGCTCATATTTAGAAACCTATTGGGCTGAAGGTCTTCTGGCCCACACAGATTTCATTTATGGTTCTTCTATTTTACATGGATATTTTTTTCCTACATATTTATTTAGCAGTGATCTTAACAAAACAAACTTAAAAAAAAAAAAAAATCACACCAAAAATGCCTGTTAGACTCTTCTAAGAAATACAAGAAAACTATAACCAAAGTGCATTGACTGAGGGTATCTGCAAAGAGTATCTACAAAATGAGCCATCAACGACTTTCATTCCAGAATGGAAAGAACTGATCTGTACTTCTAAGAGAGTATTTCTTCACAACCCAGTAAGGTGATACTCTGAATTGTGTCAGTCACTGCAGGGGTTTTGTCAGGAATGAATTACCCAAGGCACTAGGCACAAAAACCTTTCACAGAAGCCACCAAAGGATAAGCACTTTACAGTGAATTTTGATTATTACAAAAAATGAAAACGAATCTAAGAAATTCCGATAGTAAAATACTCTAAAACTTGGTTCAAAGCTCTGAACTGGCTTTTCACTCAGCTTTAAAATGACAGTTCTTACATTCAGTAAAGGATGCAAACAAATAATAAATAATGTGAAATCCTCCTGTATGCCTATATAATTTCTAAAATATGTTCAGAGAATAAAATCTTTACTTAATTCAGCAACATCAAAAAAATCTAAATTGGTAGTAAAAACTCAAGGTTAATATACAAACACATAAAGGTAAAATGCCCTTAAAAAGAGGTAGAAGCCACAAGACAGCACATTATCAGTTCAAGCATTGAGCTGTGGCAGGAAGCAGCCAAGGCTGACACTTCACCACCTGGCTGATGGCTGTCTTCCCAGCAGGATCTTGCACTGGGGTTGTGTACACAGCAGTGTTTCAGTCTCAGCCAGTCACTGTCACCCTGTGTGCTGGTCAAGAAAAATAACTTTGTGTGTGCTTATAGTTGGAGTATGATCCTGTTTGGAGGCTTCCACAAGACCGGAAAATGCCCAGATAAGTGTGATCTAAAGAGCTACAAACAAACCAGCCAGACAGTCATGGCTACTGCTCTTTTTTCATCACATGAAAAGTGCTAGATTCTATACAGTGCTGAGTGGTCTGGCTGTAATCCAGTAAAGCACTCAAGGGAGTGCTGGGCTTAAGTCTATGAGTAATCTATAAGGGAACTATTTACAAACTTGCAGAAAGTAGGTGGCTAAATGAACTGCTTGATAGAGGTAACAGTCATTGGTGATTCTTTACTGGCAGGCTTTAGTTCATTTAGTTTCCCATAATTTTCACTAAGCCTTTTAGCTTAAAAGGAATACAAAATATGAGAAGAAAGTATAAGGTCCTTCTGAGGAATCGCATGCAAGCTGTACTTTCTGTTAGATTTTCTACATGGTATAAATGCATCATCTTCATGGTAACCTTTTCAGGTTAGAAGGTTCTGAACCCTTTCAGGTTCAGAAGAAATACAGAAAAATATGTCTATGTCCTTTGCTATCCTTTAGTTATACTTCCATTCCATTCAATCCTGTTTGTCCTCTCTGGTACTCTAGCAGTACAAAGAGAAATACTGTACATGTAGAAATTATAATAATATTATCTGTGATCTAACAAACTGTAGTGTTGTAGTCACTTGGACCTGAACAGCTAAAATTAAGAGGATAAGAAATGTTCATAAAATCATTCCTTCAGAAATATCACTGTGGGGGCAGTATTTGTTGTTATATGATATTTCCGAAAGAGGTCTCTATTTCGCATTCTAGGAAGGAGACCAGAGGAGATATAGGAAAGAGAAAACCTGCTTCCATAGGGAGTTGGATTGAATGACCTGATGGGACATCTGTTTCCTTCAGCATCTCATTCATTAGATTGTTTAAATATGCCTGCTCTGAATCCTCTGCTCGGTGTAACTCATGTAATTTACCTCAGGTTAAAACCCTCCTTTTCTTTCTCTCATTCAAAGACATTGGTTTATTTTCAAAGACAGCTCCTGGACTTTTAATCCAAGACTCTTAAAATGTTATTTAAATTTGTGGAGGACCATGGCTGTGCTGTACTCTGTGCTCACTATTTTCCTTTACAGAAAAGCTAATGTTTTCTCCAGGCTTGCTTTCTGCAGCACATTCACTTCCTTAGAATTCCATTCCTTTAGAAAAGCTAGAATATATTTGTCAGGTTCCTTGTCTAAACTTTCCAGCAGTATTTAACTTACCAAGATTTAAATTATTCATCATTCTTCTCTGCACAAGCTTTGAGACCATTCACTAGTCACCTTGTAAACCTGGTGAGATGGCTTATGAAAATAGATGTGCACTGACTAATCCTTTATTGTTAGTTCATATAGCTGATTTCCACAAGTCTTCCACAAGTCCGAAAATACTGTTCTGATGTTTTAACAAGGTCATTTCTATATATCTCCACTGAATATACTCTAGCTTCAATTAAAACCATGGTAGTTTAAAATATCAGTGGAATAAAAAGTTATTTTCATTAGCTCATTTACCGATTACTTAGAAGCATATTATAATATTCTTTTGCATGCTGGACTTAAATCTAGAAAAGGTATAAAAAGCTTGTATCTTTTAAAGAAGTATTTGAAGACGCTGCCCAATAAGTCTCTGCTAGAACTTTTCACAATCACCATATTTGTCTAAATGTGATTTCTACTTAAAAAATGAAAACAACCTATTTTCTATCAATTCAGTACATACAGTGTAATGTAGTTAAAATATCTGGGTTTACTTGATCATGAGAAACTACTCAATTATTGAGTGTGATTAAGGAAGGTAGCTGACAAATCATGGTGCATTTGTTGAATAGCCTTCTACTTGAATCAAAGGCTTCTACATTTGTGAATTTCTTGATGTTTACAAACAGGAATTCAAAGACAAACATCTGTGTTCTCCTACAGTAGTTTGTGACTATCTAGCACAATTTGACTTACACTTAAGGTCCAGTCTACTTGGACATAATCTCCATAGGTTCATCAGAATACTCAGATGTTTCCTTCTTCAGACCTTAATTCCTAGACTGTATTGCAAGTGTAAAATATTCTATATAGTTAACAGGTGACAGCAGGAAATAAAAACTAGAAATCCTGCCTATTAATATATCGTTTATGTCTTCAGTTCTAAATCATTTATCTCCCTTTCTTTATGTTAAATCAGTTACATATAAAGTCATAATGAACATTGAGTTGCCAATTTTTCTTCATCTATTCAAGAGTGCAATTTCAGAGATGCCAAAGAAAAAGCTAGTATGTACTTCCAAATTGAATCAAAGACTTAGCCAATTCAGGCTCTAAGTGAGTTCACATTCAAAATGCCATTTTTGCACATTTGATTATAACTGCAATGTCCACAAATAATTGGACTGCAAAGTCATAAATAACTTGTCTCAGCAGTTTCTATGTCAGATTTATTCAATTATAAATAGAATCATGTATTTCATAACTGTCACCCCTACAAAGTTAACACATTTACAAAAAAAAAATGTCAAGGCACTCCCATTTCTGGCTGGTTAACAAAGCAGTGAAATCCTAAGGTTCCAGGTAAAAATTATTTTCAGGATACAAAGGTTCAAATGCAATTATTTTTTTTTACTTTTTCTAGACCTGTGCTGATACTACTGATCCAGTCAGAATGTTTATTTTTTTGCCTGTGAGCAATTTTTTTTTTTTTTCTGTAGAAGAGAAAAGTGACAGAAGATTTTCACAGATCTGTTGAAAGCAGAATGTATTTGTTTAATGGATGAAATTTTGATTATGATAGTAAGGAAAAACTTTTCCATAAGTGACCAAATTTTCTTTATCTATAAGTAGGATATACAAGGAAAGCAATGATGCAAGGATAAGACAGTCCCTTTCAGAGTTTGCTTTTCCAGTTGGGTATTTCAGCATCTTGGAAGAAAGCCCTCAAACAGCAAAAGTCTTACATGGCTCTTTTTGATACCAAACTCACACTGAGTTAATGGGATACCAAAACTAATGCTGAATGTCCTACAAAATGGATCATTGTGAACATGAATAAGGGTGCAATGTTAATAAAAATTGTCTTCAATTTATCTAACGGATAGGTAAGATACATTTCCTGAGTGTTTTTGTCATTCTGAACAACTTGCAGTGACACATCTATTCCAAAAAAAGTCTGCATGTACATATGGGAGAGTAGATGCTTTAGAATAACCAACTGGAAATTTCTGCATTTCATTTCCTACTATTAATATGATTTCCTGATGACTGTCTGAAGAGTTTTTGGTTTGTCATCACAAAATGTTAAAGGAAAAAGTGGGGAAGTGAGTGTGTGATAGAGTAAAGGGTAAGGGAAGTGTGATCTTTCCTATGCATTTTGCAAGGCAACTAGAATTTTGATTGCAGCATGACTCAGAAAACATTTGGGATCTTGCCTCTCTTGGAGTTAAAAATTGTCCTTTGTTTAATTAATTCTGCTCTACAAGCACTGAAATAACACAGTGGCTGTAGCCCTGAGTACAAAGTATTTCACCATTTGCTCAAAAATTAAAATGAATGAAAATTAAATAACTGTTTTAAAAATGAAAGTATCACTCAGTTCCAGAAGTATATTCAATCTGAGGTTGAAAAGAAGTTTAAAAATCCTAGTCTTTTATGCTAAATATAAGAAATAGTAATTAATTTGTTGAAAATCTTCTTGTCCCTCTCTTTCATTAAAGAAAAAAAAAACTAACCCAAAAACAAGAAATCAAGATGATTTCAGAGTTTGATGAGCATTCTTTGATTATGTAAGTAATTAATTATATTTTATGATTTGATCATTGTTACAGCATGAAATTGAAAATACCCAACCAGATACATAATTACTTAGTAGTTTATAAATACTACGTAGCTCACAAACATGGTCAAAAAGATTTAAAATATCTGTATATATTGTATATATTTAGGCTGGATATATGCATGTACATAATTGTATGTACAATATTGTATACAATACCTTATTGTATTAAAAAAATATATTTTATATCAAGGTAAATCTACCCTCTTTTAGTTGAAAGTCATTTTGCCTTTTCCTATCACTGTTAGACTGTGTAAGATGTTGATACTGGAAGATTGCAATCAGGTCACCCCAGAGCCTTCCCTTCTCCAGGCTGAAAAATCCCAACTCCCTCAACCTTTCATCATAGGACAGGGGCTGCAGCCCTCTGATCTTCCTCGTGGCCCTCCTCTATATTCTCCAATGTAGAGAATATTCCAATATTCTGATCCATTCCAATTGAGGTTCCACATACAACAGGAGCTTTGTAAAGATGAGCTGTGGTGTCAAAGCCAATAATCTCTTATTTGAACTCCTTAAGAGCTGAAATACTGAAGTCTGTTAGAAAAGTGGAATTACGCTTCAATATAATACAATTTGAGCCTGCTTCATCTCCAAGGAGACATGACATGGTAGAAAGTTTCTCCGTAAATAAGAGAATGTGAGCTATGAAAATAAGTGTAATTGCATGGGCTGACACTAGCCAGTTCTAAACTGCAAATATCTGTCTGATGTCCATGGATATCAAATGCATGCTTATACCACAAAATATCCCACAGTGAGAAGTACTGATTCTGCTGAAACTACAACTTTTATTCCTGACTTGGCAGGAAGGGCAGAAATAATTTATCTTAAAAGAGCTGAACCAGCATAATATAGTTCTCTCCTTTCTTTCAAACCATGGGGAGAAAAAGCAATGGACAGAAATAGTCCTAATAGTTAGTGTTGTCACACAATTGGCCATATTCATTAAGAATGCAGCTGAATTCTCAGGTTACTAATAGCTCTTTTTAGATCTTTTCAACTGCTAGGACTATTGCTATACCTACTTAATAAAGAAGGCTTATTGATCTCTCAATTCTTGTAAAATAAACAGCTTTTTATATTTGCTGATGTTCAAAACCAGAAATGAATATAAATTCTACAGCAGAAAATTTAATCTGCAGCACATAATGTTTAGTACAAAACTGTATTAAGGCTATCCTGAAATTACTTTTTATGTGTTTGAATAACTAATAATAAACCTTTGCAATGCATAATTAATATGCATTTTAATTGGCTAACACAGTAATAGAAATAAAATCTGCTTAATGGGTTTATATCACTGGGGTTTATCATCAAAGATACTGTAGCACTTATGCATATGTCTGTAGTATCCACTCTGCAGTCTGCAAGCGTTTTCCAAGTATGATTACAAATATCTTTAAGTTGATAAATCAAAGCAACACTCACAGGGAAATATCTTCCCACTGTCTCATTTAGAAAAATAGTCCTGCCTACATTTGCTACTGGGTGTGAATTTTGTATAACCAGAAGCCAAACTGAAGCAGCTTTAGCAGACGAGAAGAGGTATATTTGCAGCATTAATTCCAGTCTAGTACTGCCATAGCGCTTACTATGCTTCTGCGTTTTTTCTAAGATTCACTTTCCCACTATCACATTTCATTCACTGGACTCCGTGAAATTCTTCCTCTGGAAAGTACTGAATAGAAAAATTGCCAGGTTTAAGGACTTGTGAGCAGCTGCAGAGATATATATTCTTTTTTAAAGAAATCTTTTTTTTTTTAAAAAAAAAGAAAGAAAAGAGAAGAAAAAAAAAACGCTTTCCATATACCTCTATTTCTAATTCAGTCAAAGTTGTTTCATGAAGCTAAAATGTTGCAGTAATCTCACTGAGAGCAGTTCCAGTCCTTGGACAGGATTGTCTTTTGCTGTATTTTATTAATTGGACAAGATCTTGGTCTGGGGACACAGTTGTTTTTGTCTAACTGCTTTGTAACTTTTCACACTTATAATTCCCCAGAGACACTTGCATAATCTATCACTTACCTGAAAGTAAACAAACATCTCCTGAAAGCTAAGGCAATAGCTCATGAGACTTAATAGAAACTTCTACATTAACTAAACTCTTGTTTTAAGGATTCTTTTGGATGGAAGTGTCTTACTTCAGTACATCATGCAAAACTAGTGTTTCATGTTAACAAATTCATTGAGAAGGTATGTTTGGTATTTTTCATTTATAAATTTCACATGCAGCTATGAATTGTGTTCATCGTTGTTTCTCTACATAGAATAGTTATGAGGACAACTCCTAACATCAGGGATTAAATAGTGCTTGGTGATATCAGAAGATGCTGCTAATAGAGAAAATGAAGTAAAATGTGATCTTTAATTCAAAATAAAAGGGGTAAATTAAAGATTACTTGTTTATGTTCATGTCATACTACAGAGTCAGGAAGAAAGCACAGATGTCCTGAGTTTGAGACCTATTTCTTAAAAGTTTTAAAAACAAAGTCTTTGAAAGCATAGCACAGTGTACTTGCCTTCAGAAATTTATCTCATATTATTGGTGTTCACTAGAGATTGCAAACAAAATATAGGAATTCTTTATTGAAAACTAGCATTTTAACCATAATGAACTAATTAACCATCTTAACAAATTCAAGGCAACAGCTTTTTCTTCTGGTTCAACTAACCTGTTCTCAAGAATACTCCTCTATTCCCAGATAAGCAATGAAAAGACAACAGATTTTTCCTTCACGCAGTTCAACAGACTGAACTCACAGTACATACTAAAAATAATTAAATCTTTGGTTCATCTAGTGCCAACAAGAATGATATACTCTTCCTCATTTTTTAGAATCATTAATTTGTCTTTGCACTAGCCAAGATAATTAGCAAATCTTTCTTTTTCCATATCTTTTTCCAAGAGTTTTCACTTTATAATGCTTTATATTCCTCTAATTCTGATTTGATAGTTCCTGGATCTCAAATCCCAGGCTTCAGCCTGGCGTTAAAGGGAATGAACAGTTAGTTCATAAGTGCAATTTTTGTATCATGTTGCCAAATTTATTTTCAGTGTCTTATTGATTTCAAGGGGACTTTCCTCAAAGAATCAGTCCCTCCTCTCTCTTGACAGATTTCTCTCTCGAGTCAAAGAGCTAAATTTCATCAGTATGTATTACTTCTCTTCATCACCGTAAGAAGAAGATGGTAATTAGTGTTGGCAGTTTTTCCATCTTAGGTCTCTTAGGAGCAGGAACTCATTCATTGTAATTCAGGTGCTTTTGCAGGATCACTGCAGAATACTGCTGAAATGAGTAATTTATTTTACTTTGTATTTAAAGTTGGTATAATCTTTCCTGAGCAGAGCATGGTGAGTCACTTCAGTGCAGATGTGCTGAATTTTTATTCTGGCTTTATTCAGCCACCAGTTTAGCTATTCTTAACATGTTTCAAAACTGACCATTCTAGCTTGCCGTCGAATTTGCCATATTGTGCGGGCCTCAGAGGAGGAAAGTTATGCAAGGAGTTTGTTTTGCTTTCAACAGATACAGTAAGATATACAGAAACAAATCTTGACGTCCAGTTCTTCACAAAACATACAGCTGTAGACATTGCTAGTGGTCTGACAATGACCCTGACGGCTCTACATATTGGAAGTGTTCCCACTTAACAGAAAATTAAAAGTGGAGCTGAAGAACTCAGCAAAGAGTTGTGTTTTACGAAAAACTATAGCCATTATAATTTTTTTCTGCTCTGATGTGTGACTTGGATCCACTCATTTTCTATATAAGGAAAGGTAGCACTAGACTGTATTTTGCTCTCTGCCAGTCACAGAAGATCTGGCTGTTACTTGTAACATCACAAAGGACTCTAAGGTCAGAAATATAAACACCCTCTCCAAGTCAGCAGGCCATAAACAGAGCTCATTAGAGTAGTGTGAACAGGTTACACATGTACTGGACATCAGCTCTTCATTAGAATTAATGAAAGCCAGGAGTGAACAATGCTACTATAAACTCTGGCCTTACGTGTAACACTTGATCTTTGCCTGCATTCATTTGGGTGTCAAATGCAATCACAGTGCTTTGATCTTAATTTTCAAATTTTCACTGACAAAGAATCCATCAGAAAGCTATGTGAGTTGTTTCAATGGTTAATTAACTTCTCAGCTAAAGATAATGTCTGAATTTGTCTAATTTCAGCTTCCACAGGGTGGATCATCTATTGACCATTTTTCTGCTTTCCAGAATGGCCTGTACACACTATTATCAAATTACCACTGAAACTGATCTCTGAAAAACTTTGTTATGTAAGTCCTCTAGTTTGCCATGTTAAGGTATTCTGTCTTTATTGTTAAGTATATTGATCTCTCATTCAGTTTCTCTTTTAAACTTATCCAGTTTTTCTTGAAATGGTAAAACCAGAGCTGTGCACAGAGTTTAGTAGCATAAATAGAAGAACGACCAGAGCCCTCTTCTCCACACTGCACTCTACTCCTGGAGATCATGCTGATCTTTAATACTTAACAGAAGTATCTTTGTTCCTACTGGTGTGATACAAAGAAGAAAATCAAACACAATTAAGTTTGATTTCATAACTTGTCACACTACAGGCCTTCAAGTCCACATGGCATTTTAACCAGCACTGGTTAAACTGATTTGCCAACCTCAGTATGTGCTGTGCATGTAAACAGTTACACATCTCAGGACCTTGTGTCCAGATTTCAGGTGAAGTGCTCTAGACAATGTTGTTAAACGCGACTTCAACCTTGCTTCCACCAGGAGGGAAACTACACCATCTACAGACATGGGGTAAATGCACACCTAAAGATTACCCGGTTCCCTGTAGAAAGGTAGTGAGCTGTCAAAAGAATTCCTAAAAGACATCAAGTTGTTGGTTTAGATAGTCTTCGCAGATTGACAACTGACAATTTTTTAAAACTAAAAAAAAAAAAAGGCTGCTCACAGAACTCTACAACGATATGATGTCACAGGACAGTTTCCAACATACCTTTCTAGGGTGAAAAAAAAAAAAAAAGGCTGCTCACCTATGGGTGTAATCCTACACAAGTTTTTCACAGCAGAGTTATCCTTTTACCTTTGGCATAGTTATTCTTTTCTCCAAGGTTAGGCCCCACATAAATTTTGTCTTTTGCTCTTAACAAAAGAGAAATAAATCACATGATAAAAATGATCCCTTATGTAGAGTTTTATCATTTCAAATCTAGTTTGGTTTTCTACAGCAAATCACTAAAAGCAGAAATCTATAAGCACAATGTTTGACTCCTTCTTCAGGGCCAGTTCATGTTACATTCTCATTCAAGTTCAAAAAACATGTCCAAAGGAACAGTTGCCTTATTTTATGCTGTGTAAGAGCTAATCACAGCCACCAGCTCTTTCTACAACAAGGTACTATGGAGATAAAGGGTGGTACTTTAAAATAGCTAAATAAGAAGTTTGAACAATTTTTTTAAACATAAAATTCAGATTTATGAAAGCTGAATATGAAATCTTTGGTGAAATAATGACATATAGATTGGTATGTGAAAAATTACTTAAAATAATAATTTTAGAAAGTGAGGCAATCTTACATATTTAATCTCTCTCATTTTCATGTCTCATACGGACTAAGAGGCTGTTGCTGTAACACCCAAATCTAACACTGGGTCTCTTCATGTGTTATGCAGCAGATAGAGATGGCCAGCTATGCAACCATGTGCAGAACAAGACAGACATTTTTCATAAATTGTTTAATTTTAAGCTTCAAGGTATAATTAGCTATTCTCTCATAGTCACAATTCCATAGTCTTCTTCACACTACTTTAACACAGCAGCTGCAAACTGCTTATCTAGAATGCAAGCAATTACAAAATAATGATTTATGCTTCATCATCTTTGACTAAATTACTAAGAATTCACTAAAGAAAGTAATAAAGCATTCTTTCTTAAAAAATGCATTAGTCATTACGTATTTTCATACAGAAATATTAATACTTTCTTTTGAAATTTTAAGCAAACAATATGCAATCAAATGTGAGGCAGCATGTTTAATTAAATAATCAATGGGATGGGAGGTGTCTAGGAGACATTTTGTCCCTTAAAATGTGATCAGCAAATTATTAAACAGCTTATTGCTCTAGCCATGAAGTTGAATTTGTCACATCATATTCATACCTAGAACAGTAGATGCTCTCACAAATGTGGAATGATGATTGAAGGAGCAGGTAAAAGCTGGGCTAGGAATGATATTCTGAGAAACTTGACTTCTGGGCACTACAATAACACTAACAATGACTGTTTCAGGGAAATCACTTTCTGTAATCACATTTTATCACTGTAAGATTATTGTACCATGGAAGTCTTCTTTTCGAGCAGGGCATAGTCAGAAATTTTGCTTTGGGTAGAAGCAGGGTAAAAATCTGCATCCTATCACTGAACTCTACAGCATTATGATGTCAACAGGACAGTTTCCAACATAGCTTTCTAGGCTCAAAGTATTTGAAGAAATGCAGGAGAAGAAAAAGAATAAACAGCAGAGAATAAAATTCTTCCTTATTTATTCTACTTTATAGTTGGCACATTGAATGACATATCTAAGACTTTTCAAAATTGTGACTGAGCACTTGCATTTATCTTTGAGATAAATAACATTCAGCAGATGTGTGAGGGGGTCTGCTCAGTGAAGAAGGAATGGGCAAGAAAATGGAACAAATACTAAAATTTCTAACTAGCAGGGAGAGACAATTTTTATCTGGCAGGGATCATTATCTCAGTAATCTGGCATGGCTTTATCATACTTCAAGTATTATCATACAGTATCTATATGACATTTTTTCTTAATGGTATCTTGTGAATAATAAGGCAGTAGGGAAAATATCTGGGACGCCTATGGCTATCACCAGTAGTCAGATCATCAAAATCATAGCTAGACCAGATGTTGTCAACATATATCATAACAATGATCTTTGCCATCGAACCTACAATAAGAGGATAAAAAAGAGAGCATTTTTCAGCAGCAGTGGCTAGGGATATGTATTAAGAATGATGGGGGAAAAAAAAACCAAAAAACGCCAACATCTATACTAATGCCAACCTTAACAGTTTGAAGTTTTTCCTCTCTTTGGGGTTGTAAGAGGACTTGAAGACACTTCAGCTAAAAGACTACTAGGAAATATTTTATTATTGAATACTATTTCTGTTGTTTTTAAGTATATAGCTAAATATAGGTAAATCTCCATAATGACACCATCTAGAAATGGTTCTTTTATTTTATCAATAATCAGGAAAAGCAAAAAATGCATAAAAGATCATCTGTCTCATTTTGCACAACAATAACCTTTTATTTTTCTCATCTTCTCGATTTTACTCTTTGCAGAATCTCTTCATTTCAGCTGGTTCACCAAAATAATATCACCCTGTGAAAGTTTCTTAGCCTTTGTATTTGCAAGAAGATTTAAATGACACTGATCTTTGAATGCAATCCTACTACTCAGCATATTTTCTGAAGCTTTTTTAATTCTTCAACTGGAAAGGTTCTTGGGTTAAAAGAACCTGAAAAGCAGAAGTGGGAAAAAAATATACTCTAAACATAACAGCTCCAAGTTGTTTTTGGTTGGTTGGTTTTTAATCCTACAAAATATGGAGTCTATGCAATCATCTATATTTGTATAAAGTTCAATCATATTTCTACATCTGTTTGCGTATATCATAGTCATGTCAAGATGAATGTCAGTCAATTGTGTGTATGTTTAACTCATATCAATTCTTCAGTAGAGGTTCTTAGAAATGAATTGACGAGAGACTATTTTAGAAAGAGAATTTAGATTGATATTTTACCTTTTCTTGAAATTTCTGAAACTCAACAAGATGTATACATACAGAACAAGCTCCATTATATACTGAGAATCCCCAGAAATCATCTTCAGGGACAGACAAAAATCTTTCTCCTCCTCAGGAATGTCTTACTTCAACCTGATAGCTGTCCTGCAAAATGAATAAATAAATAAATTAATTAAAAAAAATACTTTCATACTGAAAAAAATGTAATTTGCAAACCAATACAGCCACAGTCACATGGACAGAAAAGAGATCCCAATAGTAAGTTTAAAGCATTACTTCAGAAAATAAATAAATATAAAAAGAAAGGAAGTATCTTTTTAAAACCTTAATAGTAAATACCATTTGCCATCAAACAATTTTCTCTGCTCTTTGGTAAATAATGCAATTGTTGTTCTCTGACTGGTAGCAATCTGAATTAAACATTTTAACAACCACAAAGGGAAATGCTACTATTCAACTAACCAACATCCACAAGTGCATCTACTATTGTATGCTGATTCTCTACAACAAGAGAAATTTTGAGTAGCTTTAATCATTGTTTAAATTCAGCAGAAGAGCGATTCCTGAAAACAGAGAATTCTTTATATGTTTCATTCTTTGTACTATACATATACCTCTGTTTCTTGAAAAAGCTACTTTGCCAGCATAACCAGATGAGAGCCAAATAACTTCCAGTACTCTACTAAAATATTCAGTGCAGTTGTACTGAACATGTACAGATGGAAAACAGTGACTGACGAAACTATTAGAGAGAGACTATGTATGGCATATATGTTTTTTTGTCTGATTTCTTTGATTTAAAACAATAAATTACTTTTATTATTAATACAGTTATTACAGTTACAGTATTTTTTTTTCTTTGGAAATATTTAAGCTATAAATAGTTTTATATGATTTTTCCTTTTTCCATTTTGAATGGTCCTCTAAATTAAATAGTCCTAAACAGCTGTTGTAATGCTCATTATTGTGCAGCATTTTCCCTCACCCTAAGCAACTTTTCTCTCATTATACAGCACTTTCCTTCTCCCTACATCATTCTTTGTTATCAACTCCACTAGACGAGTGCATTCATACATTTTCATCTGTAGCTGTGGCAGGCACAGAAGTAATAATTAAATTAAGCCACAGTGTCATTTTTCTTTACAAAGTCTTTTAAATGAGAGCAAGCACAAGTCAAACACAAACAAGTTTTTCAAATTCACACCAAAATCCAGATCACACTACTGAAGACAATATCTCAGTTTTAAAAGAGTGCTTGCACAAGCAATGTAGAAGTTGTTGGCAAATGAAGAATGAAGTAAATCATACAGCCATAATGGAAGGTAAAAGCCACATTAACATTCATGATGCTTTACTGCCAGGATGTGTAGCAAAAAACTGAGTAATATAAATTCACATGTCTGAACTAAATTGTTCTCAGCTGTAATCTATCTGTTACTGCAGGGAAAAGAAAGAAAAAAAAAAGCATCACTTTAACAACGCAAAGGGATCTCATGACTGCTCAGCACTTAGAATGAAAACCCTGACCAATCAGTCCCTCCCACAAAAATGAAGCTGAGAATTATCACTTCATATAATAATTTCATCAAGATGACTCAACTGACCCCTATTATGAGGTGAAAAAAAGAAAGCGTGGGCCATTACAATTCCTCAACATCACATCTAAAATCGAAATACCAGATAAGCAATGTGAATTGCATTAATATAGGCTTGAAGTCTCATGACAATATATCTGCCCCATTACTGTAATACATGCACAGTGCCTACAAAATATTTTACCTAGACACTGATTGAGCTTGACTTGGCTTATTTAGGACCTGATCACTACTTCAGCATTATGAAAATGAAATGAAGTAGGAGACACATGCAGAAATCTCAGGGAAGTTGTATTGTTGCAACATCCTTATGATTTTAACTTAAAGTACCCATGATTATTTCATACATTTCTCACCTTTTTTTCCCCTTCATTTTTCTTTGGCTTTGCTTTATCATTTCTCATTTCTATTGATAGCGCTTACAGAATAATCTGGTAAGAGACAGTCTTATATATTGCACAAAAATTTAAATGCAACCTTGATGTAACATTACTCCATAGATTGCAGAAAATTTACAGAGACCAATATCGTTTACAGCACAAGAGTACAAAAATAAATAAATAAATAAAAGAAGATCAATAAACAAAGTTTGGCTTCAGATCTAAATAATTCAAAAAGTACAGCACAGAAACAAAGGTCAGAGGCTCTACTGGAAGACATATATAATTGCATCACAAGACCTTGCAGGACAGGCTAATCAGTGGTTATACTGGTTGTCTTCAGTAAAGGAATAAATACTTCATACTGGAAAGGGAGGTAACAACCATTGTCTACACCATTCATCTAATCCATAACATAAATTGACAATGAGACTTTTCCTGACTTATCAGTTTCTCTTCTGAAGCGTTCTGTTTGATTTCCTTTATTTTATTCTGAATAATAGTGTCAGTGATAATGTTCTACCATTTTTCCAAACCCACTATAAGAACTATTTGGTGACCTGCAATGGAAATTGTATTGGTAAGGTGGTGCATTTGTTACACATTTATCCATAATGATGGAATGTATCCATATGATACAATTCGCAGATACAATTAAATTACATGCATTATACCACCTATACTCTCACGTCTCCTTTCTCTGACTACAGAGCTCACCAATCTATCTCTAATATTCCAAATGATGGACAGCTTCAAAGAACCACCTTTAAAAATATCTCTCTGATGTAAGTTTTCACCCTTCCTCAATATCTGTGCATAATATTATGCAGATGTAAGCAGAAAAGGGGAAAATAATACATGCACTTTACATCTACTGGTTATTAAAGCAGCATACTATCATGGGATAGAGTTAACTTTCATCCCAGTAGTTGGTATGGTAATGATTTAGGATGAGAATAATTTTGATAATATACCAATGATTCAGCAGTTACTGAACAGTTCTGCACAAAGTCAAGGTCTTTTCTTTGTCTCTCTCTTCCCTGCCAGTGAGGATTCTGGGGCTGCACATGGATTTGGGAGGGGACAGCTAACCTAAACAAGGTCAAAGGAATTTTCCAACACCATATGGCTTCATGATGAACTACTGAAGATAGTGAGAGTTGGCCAGTGGGGGTAGATGCTGCTCGGAGAGAGGCTAGGCATTGGTAAGAAGGATGGGAGAAATTGCATTGTGTATCACTTTTTTGTTTGTTTATATTATTTTATTATTATTACTATTATTTTCCTTTCTTTCTCTGTCTTTTGCAACAGTCTATCACAACCCACAAGGTTAATCATTTTTCCATACCATCTCCCGCATCCCACCGTGAGGAAGGAGTTGAACAAACAGCTGTGTGGGGCTGAGCTGCCTGCAGGATTTGATCACAACAGATATGTACCTTAATATCTTAAGTTTCACACACAATAAAGCTCATATTACTACCACAGTGCAAGTTAGAACACTGGTATGATGCTCTGAAAAACTAACATAAGGCAGCTAATAGCAAATGAAGTCCTCTTAAGGTATTTAAAAATTAATTTTGCTCCTGAGTTTGTGATTGCTACAGAAAATGGTGCTCAGGCTTTATACTTATTTCCATCCTTCTTTGATTCAATGATTAAACACTTCCACTGACATACCTTGAGACAAGTGAAAATACAGGATATTTACTATTTTTATTATTCCCACATTATTATGTGGGGAAGGCAATTCTGAAGAAATCACTTCTTCCCTGTCCAAAGTAAAAAATGAGGATGAAAGACTTCACTGAAGTTTGGAAAAGCCTATTACAATTTCTATTTGCCTTCACCGGGGATATCTGCATTACAAAAAATAACAATAATAATAATAATTATAAAAAATTTTAAAGGAAAAAAAATGCAATGGTAATTACAGAACCTACTGTCCCATAATTTCTATGCAAATTAGACATAGGATTTCAGTTTATTAGCTGAAAAAGTCTAAAATTCTCTTGCATTAGTAAGTTCCTATGACATGTGTCATCCTCAATAAACAGGAAGACAGTATCTCCAAAGTTTTGCATTTTTTTGCCCTTATTCAGTAGGGCAAACCTTGCACTTTTCATCTCTTTCATGTTTTATTTCTCCCCTTGCCCATAATCCATAAGAAGTAGGTGAAAATATTATTAAATAACACAATGCTCATTAATGTGCTTCAGAAAAGAAAATATTAAAATATCTACTGTGTCAGAGAATTATTCAAGAAAATTTGTCTATCAAAACTATGAAACAAATATTTCTTACAAGTTTAGGGGAGACAAGTTATATTTTCACACTGTTTTCTTTATTTCTGTTATTATTTCTGTTTTCTTTATAGAGCCACTTTGTTTAAGCCATTACACTGTGAAAAAGTAGAATAGATTTTCTAACACCTAACTAAATAAACAAGACATTATTTCCACTTGCAAGAATAATAGTGTCTTTTTGTTAGAGTGAAGAGTACATTAAAAAAAAAAAAAAAGGTAATTGTGGACTTGAATAGGTCAGGAGCAGCAGAATATTAATGGTTTTATGGCAGAAGTAATTTTTAAGCAGACAACTGTATCTGGAGGCACTCTCCATCACTCCTGTTTCAATCTCTTGAAAGTGCATACAACATCTGATAAAATTTCTATAATTCTATAAGCATATTCTTCCATTTTACCACAAAGCAAATAAGAGACAGCTAGTACATCATATAGAAACCCAGTGATACTGATGTAACTCCTGTCTGAAGCATTTGGAGTCCACAAAGCTTTCCATTAGCAATAGAGAAAGTCATAAGAGAAAGGCCTGCAAGAAACATCCTCAAAAAATGTTTATGAAAGCAGCTGTTCCCAAGATAGTTTTAATAGATTTGAGTGTAACTATTCAAGAAAGCTAACTATACTTCCTGGCTTGACCTTCATGACAGCAGATGTATGAACTCAAGTTGCAAATCCAAAATACTCAAATCTATACTTATGAACAGAATGACTCTCCATCATAAGCACAGTAAGGATCATCATGTCAATTTATCAGACTAACTGAGAAAACTCCACAGTCAACATGTGCACAGATGCGAACTCACACTTTGCAAAAACTGAAGAGCCACCTAGAAGATGTTTCCTGGTACTGTGGTAGTGAAAATATCGCTTGATGAAGATTTACCAAATCTAATAATGAAAATGATAAGGGAGAAAAGCAATATCTCATCAGTTTTGCCCAGTTCAATTTGTCCATAAGAGAGGAATTAAGAACATAGTATTTCTTAAGCAGTATTAATTATTAAGTATTAAGTATTAATAATAAGCAGTATTTCTTAATATTCATATACAATTTCAAAGCAGAAAACATCCTGAATAATTCTTCGCTTTGTCATGTTAAGCAAAACAGCACTGTGAGCTGAAAAACTTCCTTTTCTACAGATTTAGCCTAAGGCCACCTAAACTGTCTCTGCTATCATAGTAGTGCAGCTTATACTCATACTGTGTATGCCTCCATCCTACACAGGGACTCAGCCCACCCCTTGCTGCGCCCAGCAGTATTTCCACTTTCCTCTTTGTTCAACCAAGACCCATGAGCAAGATCCTGGAAACCCCTGGGCTTGCATCATGCTGTGCTCCAATGTCAACTGAGCACAGTGGACTAGGGAGGAATGATGATGTCTAATCTCACCATTCAGCCCTTTGATCAGCGTGGGTGTGAATTCTCATCTCTAATCGACCTACCGATTTTGATGCAGCTCGTGGAAGCTTGAAAGCTCACTACCTTTTATTAAATGCAGCAGAGTAGGTTGGAGGGCCAGTGAGATCATTATCAAAGGAGAAACAGAGTCAAACAGCCAGCCTGGTGGGCAGAGAGGTGGGCAATCAAATAGTCTTCAACAGCAAGACTGAACAGACATAACAACAACATCAGATAGAAATTTTTTCATAGTGTGATAATCTTTCAATATCAGGGGATGATTCACAATGTTCATGCTTTAACTGACTTCCTAAAGAAAGAAATGGGCACCAAGAAGAATATAATATTTATTTTCCCCTAAATGAGAGAGACACTGGAAGCTTCATAAATTTGCTTGTTATATACGATCTTCTACTGAGAAAATAAAATAAACAAGGTAAAAAACTGAAGATCAATCTTTCAGATTGAAGTTCTTCAGCAAACCATAGATGTTTCTTTAGGTCAAAAGCAAGACTTCTTGAATTATTATAATTTAATTCCAGAAGAACTTACTGAAGGAAGCAGTAGAAAGAAGTGAGTTGCTAGGAGGGGAGAAAGGTGGAATTTGGTAATTATTTCATTCTCTTACTTATTTTCTATTCTAGAGGGAAAATGATATTTTGAGGAACAAACTGAATTATTAAAAAGAGCATATTGATTCCTCCTGCCAAAAAGGCACTGCAATATTCATTATTCATTAACAGCTTTTTAATATACTGCATGATGCATCCCAACAAAGGTGTTTATCAAATCGGTGCCAGTGTAGGGGATTTTAATAAGGTAAACCTTTAGTACTACATAGATTACATCCATTTATTATCTAGTATCTCAGCCAATTTTAGTCTCAGTTCCCAAAACAATCTGCCTCCAGCTGTTATCCAAATTTGTCCTTGTAAAATATTTTCATGGATCCTAAAAAATTTTGAAAAATAAAGGAAAAATGATGTTGTATCAGAAAGATAGATATGTTAGGAGAAAAAAACACATTTGTAACATATAAATAGTAGTTCACTCCTGAGGACTCTTGCACAGATATTGATGTCCTTTAATTTAACTGTAAGCACAGTGTCATATTCTAATGACCTCTGCAGGTCTTAATAGGCTACTTACCTATTAACCGTTAACCATTGCTGAAATACTCTTCAGATCACAACTAGTTTTGATTATGTTCTATGACACTTTAACTGAATCAGGAGTGTAGTGCGTCTATGTGATGATAAAGCAAACATTAAAGTAAATACTACTGGCCATGACTTTCTATTCTATGAAACTGAAGACATGGTAGCCAAAATATCAAACAAAAATATCAAGAGAAGTAACCTCTCCACTCTCATCCTTTCCTGGCATCACTTTTCCCAGATGATTCCTACAGCTTCAAGTGAAGAATTAATAGCTGCCTGTTTTGAGATGTGGTATGGGTAATGAATCGGTCTAATCGTTCCTTGCCAAGACATTTTTCTTTTCTGTTTCCCCATTTTTCCTTTATGTGTAGATTTTTAAAAGAACTGAATAATCCATAATTTGGAGCATTTCCCATGTCCTCTTTTCCTTTGTTCTCACCAGGAATTAGATCCAGGTCTTGCAAGCCACAGCTATCACTACTGGTTATTGCAATAATTCCTGCCCTTGTAGTGCTTTGATGTTGTTTTGAAACAAGTAGGTGTAGACATAAGAAGGTGAAAGGCTCCTTGAAAGCTTCTTTTTTGGCTAAGTTCACAAGAAAGGTAAATTTCAAAGAGTGCATAATTTCCAGCCCATGATGAAAGAATATTTTATAACAGTTCCTATGCAGTGGATGACTTACCAAACTGAACCCTTCATAGAGTATTTTGAGATTCCACTTTGTCTTCAGTGCATGCTACAAATTATTTCCCACAGAAGTCACAAATTCACTTCAACTCTGATGAGCAGCAAGGCAGACCTCCTATCTACATCATTTAGTTATAGAGTTGATTACTGCTAATTACAAGTAAATCTAGGCTCTGCTTTTAAATCATACTTGTTAAAAGGGAAACATATAAAAAGTTAACACTAAATTAAGGCGGACAACTTCTCCTATAATAGAATTTTACTAATTGCAAATACATGCTGATTGCAGCTGGATATCTTCTCTCTGTTCATAATACTATGACATGCTGAGTTCACCTTTTTGCAGTTGGTTCAAATGTTGATTTCTCACTTTACAGGGAAGGGTAAAGGGACAAAAAGATGAATGTGAAAATATAGCTCACAGCATGAATTTCTCTTGCTGGGAAGAAGAAATCCCCACAACTCCACTCAAAGAGAGGCCAGTCTGTGTACTAGTAGTACTTATAACACTGTCAATAGTAAGGGGACATGCAAAAAGGACATTAAAAAGCATTAAAAACAAAAGAAAACGACAACAACAACAAAATCCACCAAAAGAGTGATTGTGCTGTGTTGATTTGCTACATTTGTTTTTATGTTCTGCTTTGGTTCTTATTTCTGTTGTCCTACTTTTTTCTTTTCTTTTTTTTTTTTTGAGTCTTCTTTGCATTACAAATTGTAGTGCAATCCATGGATGGCGTTCACAAAGTGAACATTATAGTATATTGATTAAATTTGGTGGTTCAGTGTGCTCCTTTCTATGCAACATACTCAGGCCTGGCTTCTTACATGGAAGTATTCAACGCAAGCTTTCCTGGGGTCATCTTATTTTTTTTATTACGTTTGGTGATTTCCACTGTAAAAATCCAACAATTATCTTGGGGGAAGAAACCAGTTCTATCTCTTAAATTTTGTTGTCTGGATTGGCTCTGCAATTCCTTTTTCTTCCAAAATTTGGAACTTTTTTTAAACAACTCTATTTGAGAGGTCTCTTTTTGGATGGAAAAGCATTTTCTATATAATCCTTTCTTTCTTCTTACTCCCTTGCCTTGAATTGTCACTTAGCTGGAAAATTTCAGATCAAATAGCTTAAGTCTTGTTAAGTTATATACACCATGTGAGAATCCTTCTTTGTTATTTTTTTTTTTTTTTTGGCTCAAAGCTTGCTTTCTGAGGTATTTCTTGTGATAAGACTGACTTATCTAGCAGATGAGCGATGGGTGTTGCCATGTGGCAATCAATATCACTGTGTGGACAATTTTAGCTGTTTGCCTCCAGAAGAGAGTGCTTGGGACAGTTTACTGGTGGACCATCTGGCCTGTGATCAATAACTCCAGCTTGCCATGGGAAACTGGGGAACAATGCCATTTGTATCCTGTGAAGGCAGGGTACAAGTTGGTGCCTCCCTGCTCCCTCTTATCTGCTGGCAAGGCCAGGAAGACAGGAACAAAGGAGTTTCCACTGAGAGCGCAGAGCCAGAAGCTGCCACTCCAAGGAGAGCTGACTGAACCTCTTTGGATTTGAGCTGTCACTCCAAAGACAGCTGACTCGACCACTTTGAAAGCATTGAAAAGGGGCCGTCATCGCCTTGCTCATGGTCGTTGTTGTTGTCATCGCGGTGGTCGCCACCCTTGTCAACAGAACTACAATGCCCAACGACCCACCACTTCTGAAGATCAATGACTGAACGATGAACCACGCTGCATCCATGGTGGTGACTATCTCCCTCTTGCTTCCTGGAAAGACTCCTTGCTTCTTCTTTCCTATCTTTTCTATTGCCCTCCTTCTCTTACCCATTACCCTAATTCATAATAGTGTCTGTCCTCCCCTTCCCCATCTCCCTAATTAACATCTGTAATAAACTGGTTGGACCAACATTTGAACCGTTGTTTCTTAATCTCACTCTGGGTATACAGATATTAAAAGAACCTCCTCTCCCTCCTATAAATTGGAGCGAGACACACCATAATAATGCATTAATGCAGTATATGTAGTACTACTAAGGTTGCTTAAGTCTTATGGTGTGACTATTTGTTGCAATGAATGTTTGACCACTAACAGCAGTGTTCCTCCACAGAAATGTGGCTATCACTGTACTGTACTCTCATCATACAATACAAAGCCAATGTTCTACCACATAGTCAACTGATACTTCTTTTGTTGTTCAAATTAAGTTTGAAATTAAATTTCAAGAAGTTAAAGAGCGTATATAGATAATTTCTAAAAGAAATATTATTATTATTTTTTCCTCCTGTACAGCACTTTATGGACTGTTATTTTCCTAGTGTTGAATAATTTCTTTCTGTGGGAAAGATTTCTTTAAAGGTGCTCTGGTTTAACAATTGTACTCTGAAATTCTCTTTCACTTAACTGTTGAAATGGGAGAATTGATAAATTTTCTGTTTTTTGTTTTTTTTTGTTTTTTTTTTTTTTACAATTTTATGCTCAAGTTGTTAGATAGATCTGCTTCTTCTGTAGATAAATTAATATATTCAACTTCTGAAGAAATGTACTGTTCATAGGGCACTTTTTGGAGCTGGCAAAATTTTGTTCTGAATCTTGTCACATTTAGTAATGTCTTTCTTGCACCTGTGCCCTTAGTGGTCATGATGAAAGCCCCAGAAGAAAGTTTTTCTCTCAGCGTAGTTCACTGTCCCTGGTCAAGAACAGAATGCTGTCAAACAAATGGTGCAGAAATTCACAAGTGAAAGTCTGAAGCTTTAATTGCTGTTGGCTAAACTCACAGGCAATTCCACCTTCAGCTTGTTCACTGTAACACCAACAAAGACCTTAACAATTATATGTAGATAATTAAAAATAGGTTTATGATCTGGTACTTTAAATAGAACAGATTATACATAATACTGATCTTTAAGCATTTAACATTTCTAAAGAGGAGATAAATACTTTTCCTTAAATAAACACGATCTAATCAAGAGTTTCAAGGGTCAGATATCCTGAGCACTTAATGAGAAGGTAGGAGAAAATTTTTGTCTCTATATTTAAACATGATTCTATGGTAGTTAAATTAACATCAAATGGTTTCCTGCTTTCCAACGGAGGGTATACATTTTTTCTGTTGAAATCAATGTCAGAGTGACATCCCTTCCTTGCAGATCATCAAGGCTTGGAACCAGTGAAAATGTGCAATCAGGCGATTAGAAAATTTGGGCTATGAGCACCTGTGGAGTCACTGTCAATTTCTTTATAATTAGGTGAATTAAGATCGCTCTGAACATTTTAATGCTCTGAACATGAGTTTGAATGTCATGAATGCACATGTATGGGAAACAAGGTACTTGTCTGCATTACTAGTATCTTTTAAATATCCTTATTAAATAGAATCTAAACTCTTGACATCACAAAGATCTTAGTAAAAGAAGAGCTAATATATATTCCACTGACTGAAATAACCAAGAATGAAACTCAGTTTTATACCACTTCTTTGCACATATCCTCACTGAGACCAGCTGCTATGCGGTGTACAGGTCACCATCAGACACTGAACACTTAAGACATGATATTTGGAGGTGTTATGCATTTTGGGCTGGAAATTAAGATTTATGAAGAACAAATGCTGCCATTTAAAAAAGGCTGAGAAACATTTGTTCATGATTTCTTTCTACATTAAAGATCTTTATCACAATGACATTGCAATAGTGAGCTTTTAACAGGGCAAAGTCAATAGAAAACCACTGGATAAATTAGAAGAATATTACAATTAAGAGCATTTTTTGCTTCACTAATCACAGCTCTGAATAACTAGAGTACATGTATAAAAATAACGTATCTGCATAGAAGAGGAAAATATGAGCTCCTTTAGAATTCTGTAATGTAATTAATGACTTAATGCCAGCTAATTCCTGCCTGAAGAAATAAATTATCAACAATAAATGGAAAAGAAGCTAGATATGGCTGGAGACAGATGGGGTGGGAAAGTCAGTGGTAGAAGGAAAAATGTTTAAAACATGATGATTACTCAGGGATAGAAAGGATAGACTTTCTGACCTCTGAATATTGAGCAGATCATGAGGAGAAAGAAGTATTTCCTGCAGAAAGAGATGCCAACCTGCCAATGAACTTTGAAAAAACAAACAAACAAACTTGCATTTTTACAGTCCATCATTCATTAAGATTGGATTTTGAACAAATCTGAGTGACCACTCTGCCTGCATTTGTAACCAGATGACCATGGTGTGATACATGGAACCTTTCTTTGTTTGTTTGTTTTCTTCCAATTCTAGATTCTCCAGCATAAAATGTCTTCCAGGTATTGATGATGTACTACTCTTTGCACTCCAGGTCAAGTTGTTACAATGTTTTTTTCATGAGACAAAATAACAAAATTGCTAATTATATTTGCTTATTATGCATACTATTACAACAACAGCTGAAAAAACTATTATTTAAATGACCTCCAGAATCTTTTTTTCATGACAATAGCTTCTGTAAGTCCAAGTCCTAGTTATAGGGGAAAATTTAGAGAGTGAGTGTATGATACTGATATTTTGAATCTGTCAAAGAAAAAATTATCTAGCAAAAGACTCAAAAATGAAACTTATATAGTCCTCTCAGGATAATTAACTGGTTGCATATAGCAACTGACTTCACACAGACTCTCTTTTTTCTTCCTCCAGGCATAAATCTATAGCAATATTAACAATGTAAATACACTTTTTATCATGCAGCACTCCACCTCAACCTCTTAATTTCCATAGAATTCTTATTAAAGTAGCTTTAGTGTGAAAATAATAGATCTTTGTTTCTGAAATTGATGCGTGCAATTTTATTTCTAGAGTTTAAATACCATATAGATCGCTGCAAAAGTAATGCCTCCTATTTATTTCCATGGAAACTACAGCGGATGGTAACTCTATATGATAGAGCAAGTTTTCAGCTATAAAGCAAAATTTTCCCACATAGTGACCACCATTAGCTATGCTTTTTTGCCAGCACTGAAAAGAGCCTGCATGTCACACTCATAAAAATTTGCATGGCCATATGAAATAAGGTTTGCCTTTCGTGTTGCTGTTGCCACTTCTGAAATGCACCACCCAACTCCTCATTGTGCTCATATTCACTGTTTGGTCTCCAGAAACGTTTAGCAAGCACTGATGTATGTCAATGGATGCCATTTTTTCCACTGGGAGGAATTCATTTCCACACCTTTGTTTCATACAAGCTTCCACGTCAAATGCCATTCTGCCAAACCATCCCTCTGCTTCCATCTGTTGCACTGCAACAAAATATAATGGAGTATTGTCAGGAAGGTTGAACCTCTAGTGTCATACCACCAATATCTGCCTCTGATGCTGTGGGCCAAAATAATAAAACAGGAGGCATTGTTTTCAGAGCAGCCATCATACTATTTCAAATTGCTCTCTACTTTTAGTATCTCATTTGCAGAAATATCCGTCAGGAGCTTGCGACATCACATCAAAAATAAATTATTGGGTTCATTCATTAAACTTCAAATAAATATTACAAGTAAATTATTATATACATGATGAGATGTTCAACAATCAGCAAGCCTGAGGCCAAAGCTGAGGAAGGTCCCTCACACTGTAAGAAATCAATACAGCCCACATAATTTCCAGACATGCTATATGCAATATGCTACAAGTAGACCAAGGTGCTACTGTCACATCATGCCTGGGGTAGTCCCCTGTTGTGCAGCCACAGTCTACTGCTGGGTTCTGCCTTTGAACAACTACTTAGCCCATGTTTTTGTAGTTTCAGCTCTAGTGAAAATGGATGGAAAATTTTGGATTCAGTGCACAGATGGTTTTTTTTCACAGACGGAAAGCAGTTCCAAGAAAAGAAGCTCAGGTTTACAAAAGAGGGAAGTTTCTTGCTGACAGTTCAAGCTCCCCCTCTCACTCCAAAACCTGTGCTCTCCTCTTCTGAGACGAAGACAACCATTTCACAGATGCAGATGAGGCAGCATGTATTTTTCAGACTGCTCCAAGAATATCAGAGTTCAGAGTCCTTCCTTCCCATCTGTGTATAGGGCTGAGGAACAGCACTACTCTTTTCACAGCAGAGGAGTTTCTCCCCACTATTACTTGTAGCATGGGGCCTCCTCCCTTGTGCTCCATGAACACCTATTTACAGATCTTACCAAGTTCCCTTCACCCATAGACAGATAATCCTCTGGCACTTCTAACACCACCTGAAGGTATAGAAACAGCATGCAAAGAGGTCACACAAAGGAAAAAGTCTGAGTCTCTTTGATGTGCACATCACTGCAGCATTGTTTTTTGTTCTGTCTCAGATGACAAGTAGGATGGCCATAGTTTTAACACAGACTGCCAGAGACTAGATTTATTCCACAGTGGAGATGCTATAATATAAGATAAACTGTAAAGGACTCTGCTTTATTTACCCTGTCAGCTATGAGATTCTTGCTCCTCTCTTCCCCAACACAGAAATCTTTCAGGTGGGCATAAGATCTTTCTTTCTGCACTTCATAGCAGATCACTTGAATCTTTTCATTTTTTACTAGGGCTTTTTTGTTTGGTTGGTTAGTGATGGTGAGTTGGCTTATGAGGTGGTCTCCATCTCACCAAAATAAGATCACATGGAAATGTGTAGTGACAGTGCTGAAGGATCAAGTAACACAGATCTTAGCTGTAATTTCAGGTAAGCTGAGTATAAGTCAGCATATGTCTTTTCAGCCTCCTTTTCCCATTCAATAACTGTCAAGAACATAATGAAGTTGTGCCAAACCCCATGAATTCTTACCCAAAGTTTTCTCCAATACATTTTCGCCATTAACATATTTTCTTCTTTTCATTATTCTGCTTTATAGCCTCTCTGACTTCGGGTTCTCACCTGGTCACTGTCTATCTGTCCAGTATATTGTAGCAGAGGCTCCCAAAACTATCAGCACAGGAGGAAAGCCAATTCCTCAAAGCTACAAGTAGAAAAATAAATGGCACTTACAAGTCACAAAAGGAGTTTAAGATTGAGAGCTGAATAGAACTAGTTTCAGGGCACAACAAAGAGATCAAAGAACAAATATCCAAATATTTGGATACATATTGCACTGCCTGTATTTGACAGAAGTAAAATGGAGATAGAAACAGCTGTAACAGCCTCTCTGAGGACAAGAACAAACGTAAGAGGAACAGAGAGGATATGTATTCCTCAGTCGAGTATCAACAATAAAACACGCTAGCAGTCTTAAACTCTCCTTTGCGAGAAAAGAGTGTTGCTTTTTTCATTCCCCCCCCCGCCCCGTCACTGTTGGCCTCTTTAGACTCACCAACCAGTAACACCTTTTTGCTTACTAACTAAAATAACTAAATAAGAATTTTAAATAGCTGTGTATGTATGTTTGTTCTTTCTGCTTCAGCTTTAAGACACAACACAGTAGTGAAGACTGCATCAACACAAATGCAACAGTATCTATTGCTTACCCCACACTCTCTCACAGCAGTATTTCCACCACATACTACCACTATGTAATCTTGACCAATGAATGTGCCAGTGTTACCTAAATTCTCATTGCTAATCCATCTGCCTCTCTATGCACATTCTCCACAAACACAGAGGCTCAAATTAGTACACATTTATCTGCTATTCTCTACTTGATGAATTTCCCTACCAAGCAGTCTGCACAGGCTTTCATGGCCTGGTCCTGCTAGAATGAAGGGCATCATAGCAAGTGTGGGCTGAAATTGGCAAGGGGATCTGGATGACAACAGGACATGGGCAACAGAGACAGGTGGAAAAGAGGATACTCCTTGCACGTGTAAGATGAACATTTTAAAAAGAAAGGAAACTTAGAGTACACAAATGCAGCTGACTGCTATTTGCAATGCAAGGAAAGACTAACACAGTTTGAGGAATGAGATGTATGCTGCTAAAATCCTTCAAGGAAAGCGAATCCTATCCTAATAGTGCCAGAAAAAAAATACTATTTCAGTGCATTGTTCTACTACTGAATTATTTTGTCCCAGGGCTTAGCTTAATTATCCAATCCAAGTCCATCCTACCATACAATACTGATTCACTTGAAAACACATTAATACAAAACTGATTTTCCTGTGATGTATGTTTGAACTTTACACAAGAAGGAAACAAATAATTAAAAAATGAAAGATATAATTTTAAGACATATACAATCAGGTCTAAGGAAGAAACTTTTTAATTTCTGAAAGCTAATTTCAGATATTTTTTTCCTATTAAAAATATTCCAAGTAGTCTTAGTATCATGCCTTCAGGATATGGAACATATTTACAGTACATTTATTGCTATATCGCATTTTCATTTGTCATATTCCAGTATTAGTTTTTATACCTAGGTTTATGTTTATTGCACAAGATATTAGTGGTATCCCATAGTGGTATGACAGACCCTATAAAAGTTCCAGTTATGAAAGGAATATGATTTCCATTGTGCTTTATAATTATATTGCATTTAGCTTTGTTCTTTAATTTAAGGAACTAAGTTGTTCATTCAGTGCAGTATGTTTGGAATAAAAAATAGGTAAGTTTAAATTAAAAATAAATAAAAACCCATACAAAAAGAACAAGATAAGGCAATAGGCCAGAGATCCCACTTCCCTATTATCTTACATTTTAAAGACTTTCTAATAAGCAGACCATTTATAGTAGTTTTAAAATTTAAAAGGAAGTAACTTTTAAATCTAACATCCGTAAAATATTATTTTTCTCACTATATTTTGTATTCTTCACCTACTACAATAGTTAACACAAACATAAATCAGTTTCAACATAAAGTGTTGTTTAGTCAAATTAATTTTTGTATATACACATACAGAGGAAGGAGTGCTTGCATATCCGTGTCAATTTTATCTGTGAGGAAATCCTGTTAAGGTATTTATCAATTTTTATTTATATACACCCATGATGGTTTTACTCTCAAAGAAGACGTCAAGATAAAGCTAACTGGAATTATAATTACCCTATGTTATCCTTTCCTTTGTAGCACAAGGTTTCACAAATGTCACAGCATAAACCATTTCAAAAGAGGCTAAAACGTACTTGGCCACAACCCTGCTTATACAACATAAAATAAAATAAAATAATAAAATAAAATAAAAAATCAGCAGAACTAATGGAAATTAACTCATCTTGAAAATCTTCCAGTCACAATATATGACATGCAGCTCCATAAAGATTTATAATAATTTCCTCAAGTTGAAATACTTAATCTTCACAAGAAGAGCAAAACATAGAAAATACATTTAACCCAACAAGTGTTCTACCTGTATTCCATTTACCTGATTTAGTTGGGTTTATAAAATCAATCTGATCTGAGTGATTGTTTAGAATCTCTTTATCAGTCTGTTCCCACAAGTTTTACCTAACATATTCCTATAAAACTTCCAGGATAGTATTTCACCTTAAAATTTGTTTCCTCCAGGTATTCAATGAGCATTGATTTCTTTTTCCGCCTCCCAAGACCATAAGCCAAATCAGTTTACTGCTCCCATTACAACACATGTACAACTTCAAAAGCAGGTACAAGCTAAAGAGATAATGAAAATAGCAGAATTTAAGTAAACAAGGGGAAAATGTCAATAGCATCAGATATTTCTGGGGGTTCCGTAAAATGCTTGAGGATTTTTTTAACTATATGTCTAAATTGATCAATTTTTTGAGTCTCCAATTTCCTTTAACATTTACAAAATAAACCTTTATAATGACAAAATGAAAATTTCATTCAACTTTAACCACAGAGTCTATGTAAAGCAGCTTTCCGCTACAGAGCAAAAATCTGTTCTTCCATCTGCTTAACAGCTCTCAGATCAGTTTCCTCATCCCTAGCCATGTGTATATGTCTATTAGTTATGAATGGTACTATACCTCTTCAGAACAAAATGATCAAAACAAAAAGGAAAGCAATAAGAGCAGCTACAACAATGACAAAAACTTAATCTGCTATATAGATAAATCAGTAGAAATATATTCTCCAATTGTATAACCTGCAACAGTTTCTCCAGTTTTCCTGTAACAGCAGACATGGGCAACAGAATGGAAATTGACAGCAATATTCTGCTGGGACTCAGTGTTACATAAGCAAGCAAACAAATCACAAATTGAAGGTAAAATAAAAGGGATTTAAGCTAATTTCTGTAAAATTAGAAAAGTAGATCTTAAATACATCAATTACCTTATCTTCTGCTAATGACTTTTTTTTCTTGGTGCAGGGTTAGTGTGGTTTTAGAGTTTTCTTTTCCAAAGCAGTTTTTGTTTTAGTATTAGCTACCACACATGCTCATTAAGTTAATTCTCCTAGCAGGTACTTTCACAAAACAATCTCATTACAAGCAGAAACAGAGTATAACCAGAATTGTAATTTGCAACATTTAAATGCCCTAAACCAATTTCAAACTCTTTATATTTTTCTTGTTAAATAAGACTTTTTAAAAGATGTCATTTTAAAATATATGTATATACTTATGTAAAGCCCAAAGATCAGCATGTATCTTGGCACTGATAAACACTTTAGCATGTCTCTATAGAATAATTTCTGTAACTACGGGTGAGATCGTTCACAATAATTTGTCTAAGGAAGAGTGCCTGTTACCATTGCTTCAGCCTTCACAGGTTAGCAGTTAGTCTTCCTCAACAAATGGAGAGCAGTCTTGAACATATCCACAGAATAAATGTCATAGCCATTACCTATCCTATTACTGGGCTGCTCTTTCCCTGTTCATTCAAGCTTCCCTTTTATCTACCTCATTATGTATTTACTGTACTAGTAAAAGAGAAAAGTTAGAAGTGAGACATTACAGCCTAGTGGTGAGGTCTACCAGCAGAGATATGAGTGTTAAGATCCTCCTTTGGACTCCTTTAGAGTCGTGCTCTGAGAGAAGCATATCCATTCGTACTATAAAAAGGACTGTAACTGTGGAACTTCACAGTACAGAGATGCCACATAGTAACTTTAAGTACTTAAGTACTTAACATTTCACATTCACTGCTTCAAGCAATTCCTTTCCGTTTTTGGTGGAACATTCTTCATACTACAGTGACCTCAGTTGACAGCATCCTCTCCATAAATTTTATAGACAGATAATCTCAAGGCCAATTGCATTAAATACTAAGGTTCCTAAAAATTAGGTGCTCTGGCAGAAGCATTTTGTAATCAAGCCATAGCACTCACATTCTGAGAGTCAGAGCACTGTCTGAGAACTTTGTTATGCAACCTATCATTTGAACAATACAGCCTCAATGAAAAGGTCAACAAAGAGAATTTTAGTCAATTGCCACCCAAGGAGAGAGGGTTGATAGAATGAGACTATGAACTAGCATTTGCATTTCTCTCAGGAGACCACATAAGTGAAATTCTCTTCTTCTGGAAGCCAAGGGCAACATTAACGTTTCATTACCTTTGGGAACACAGGCTCAAACAGTCTTAGGTTGAAAGAACAAAGTTATATTGGCAGGCTAGTCTTGAATGCAAAGGTCAGCAAGGGGAAAGATCTGGAAAGGATGATGAAAATGAAGACATAAACAAATTTTAGCAAGTAACTAACATGTGTACGTCATATAAGTAGACACAAGAGCTCTGTGGAGTCAGGAGGCCCTGTGAAGAAACACTGTGCAGAGTCATGGGACTGATATTAAAAACAGCTTCCTACATCTTTCCTCATAGTTCTTTAGAGCGAACACAAGTAAAGCTCTTTTAAAGGACATTGGATGTAACAATGGATGGCTGCCATACATTTTCAGCAACTGGATTTATTTGATGATAATATCTGTAAAATCTTTCTTTCTCTTAACAGGATGATTTATGGATCATTGTTGCTTAAATTTATCACTTCTCCATTACATACTTAGACTAACATACCATTAACAGCACAATTAATATTGGTAGTGTTGGACATAAAATAATCTGCTGTATGCCCTGAAGCATACCTACTCCTTCCCTGAAGGCTTCGGGTCCTGAGGTGAGAGAGAATACATGTCTGGGGAAGATAATTCTCTCAGAGAAATGCAGGAAAATTCAGGAAATATTAAGGCTCCATTCACTTGATTTTTGATGGCTTAATTAGTGTTTTCAAGAATTACAGTAACATTTAATATCTTGATGAATACCACTCAGTGCAAGAGATGTTTAACACTTGCCTTTCAATAGGCTACATATTCAGGATTTACAGATGAGGAACTTGCCTCATTGGTCTTCAAGATTATATATAGAGAGAGATTGAATGAGAAGAAAAATAGAATATTTGAGAAAAATAATGGAAAGCTACACTAGAGTAAAAAATCAACTAGATGTTCTCATGTATTTTCCTGACTTCTTAGGTCTGCATTTATAAATAAATGTCAGGAAGGATGGCAAAGGGCTATAGCATCTGGATCTAGCTAAAAAGGACAGATTTTCTCAGAGGATTATCTTCCTTTTCCCAGTGGCCCAACAGCATATTCTGGAAATGTAATGAAAGATATGTATAACAGTTGAACTAACAGTTGAACTAACATTTCCTTACTGGAACTGAAATAATTTAGGGAAAATGCAGTTAAAAAACAGTTCCCACACAAGGACAGGATTTGAAACAAGACTGTATGTTTTGCCTTTGATCATTGACAACAGCAGGATATCTATTAGAAATTGGTCAGCAAAAATAATAAGCCTTTAACCTTGCAAACTTCCACACACAAATAATAACATGTTTTCATTATATTTTAGAACAAAATTACAATTGTTTCCAAACATACAGGGCTATAGTTACCCCTACTTTAACTGCACTGAATTCTACAGAATGAGACTGAGAATGTTATAAATTAATTGTCATGGTTTTACGTTTTTTAGTTTTCAGTATTCCACATCAACACATCATGTAGTGCACTGGAACTAAAGTGTTAATACTCCAGCTCCATGTACCTATCTCTGTACGTGACAGAAGTCATGAGATCTGACCCTTCCGGGGGGGGAACGCTCACTTACTGCTTGTCAGTGGGCTCCTGGAGGCAGCGTTTTCCCGGCCATCCCAAACTTTTCAGGTTTGACTTGGTCTCGGGAACTCTCTCTCTTATCTTTTTTGATTTATTAGTCTCAATTTCAATTAGATCTTATTATATTGTGTTATTTTGCATTTCCAATATCATAGTTAGTAAAATAAGTTTTCCTCCTTAGATCGCTGCCGCTGTTTTCTTTTCCCATCCCCTTTTCCCCTTCCCTTTTTGGGCCAGCAGCCCTTTTGGGCCAGCTGCCCCCCTGTCACGGGCACAGGTAGATCTTGCTTAACACGCGACAATTAATTGAAATCAAAACTAATTTTAGCTGTGAAACAAATATTTTTCTTACCTTTAGCCTTGCCTAATTTCAAAATTTTCAACATATGACACAGCTTCCAACAGATACTTTTCTTCTTTCCTTTGTGTGAAAATAGAACAAACTCAGGATTGCCTCGGTGATGAGTGGGAGTAGCTAGCGTTGTAGAATCCAGAAAACAAATATAATGCAATATCTTCACGACTGTAGGATAAAACATGATTTTATGCTAAATACAAACAATTTAAATTCATTAGTTTCAAAATTTGTCTAAGTAACAAAAAGTTCCAGAGTCTTCCACAGTGTGATTAGGTTTCAAAAGTCATTATTAAAAAAAAAAATATTAGGAAAAGCGAGAAGAGGGGTAAGATAGGAAGAGTTGCTAAAACATGATCATCAGAGAGTCATTTAACAAACTTAACAATTAAGAATTTATTTCCATATGGAAGCTTGTAAACACAGGTTTACCAACATGGTGTCATTAAGGAAAATCAATGCAAATGAACTGAAGTTTTTTCCCTAGCGTTGTATATACACTATGTTAAAAGGCTAATTCAGAATGAAACTAGGCAATTAAACCTAGTCTAATTCTTTCTAAAGTCAATTAAAGTGAGTAGAATTGCAAAAATTTCTATTCTGACTTGGATCATGTATACAAGCATTGCTTAACTGATCCACTTCTAAAAACTTATTAGGCTTAATTTTCCTGAGCCTTCTCAAGTAAATAGGATCATAGATGTGTACCAACTATATCACACCTCAGTATAAGATATCAGAGTGAAAAAACAAGAACAAAAATACTTACAGCATGTTCTGTCACAGGAAAGAAATTAGGGATTGATCATTGCAATGAGCAGTCAAGAGGAGAACAACTCTTCCAGTTCTCCTTCAGGGATATGTTATTAAAAGTTAATAGGACTAATTCTGTGGAAAGGTGAAATTATTGCAGTTCTACTATGTCACCTTCTAAACACAGCAGACAACTTTAAGCTGAAAAATGTTCATGTTGCATCAGTTTATTCGGACTGCAACAGTGCCAGAAGACCAGGGCTCCTACTGCTACTTCAGTCACTGAGCAACAAATAGAGTGGTGAAGAACAGCAGTTTCCACAGAAGACTTCAATCATGCTTTTCCAAAATCAGCAATGATCGTTGCCATGATTTTAATCCTCTGTATTCTTGCTCTGCCCCTTCTCCCTGGTAGGAACAGCTCAGCATTTATACATCATATGTGGGGAAGCAACATTAATTTTGCTCACTTGGTTGAGAAGCCTCAAGCTGGATCTCATCCTGAAGCAAGAATGATTGTTGTTTCATGCTGCACTGTGAATCAGCTTCTGGCATGAATGTGAAGGCAGATGTGAAAGGAAAAACACAACTAATGGTATCATCCATCCTCATAATACAACTGTCAGTGAAACAGCATTTTGCTAGCCTGAAGTTTATTGAACTCTTATGACTGCTTTAAGGGTCTTAAAAGTAATCCTAGATGTGCTTTCTTTAAGCTTCTCACAACCTAGTATACAGGATCCAAAAGCAGACTGATGAGTAAAATATTGTATGAGGCAAAATTCAGTAATATCATTTAAAGTTCCTAATATATCATTTAGTATATGCTCACTGCAGCTATTACCCATCATGAAACTGGATTGCTCTAAAAAGCATTCATATGCTGCTATATGAATATGCATATTACAAGATTGCTGACATGTCCAAGGAATCTAGTAAAATTTGAATTAATGAGTGAGAAAATTAGAAACTAATGGTTTCTTAAATGACAAATGGATTAAAAAAAGATATAACTGAAATGAAAAGCACCGAGTTAGCATCTGTCAATTAAAACAGGAAAAAATTGTGCAGGTGCAAAACCACATAAGATATCTGTTATGACCTGAGGTAATAAGATTATGAAATCAAACAGTATCAGAACATGAGAAAATAGAAAAACAGGAAAAAGAGAGGAAGGTGGAAAGACTTCCTCCTCCATGCAGCATAAAGTGAGGTCCACACCCTACAGAATGGGGCTGTCTTTGGTTGGAAGAAATTAGGACACCATCTTATTGCGAATCTCCTGAGGACAGTGTGTACAAGAGAATAGGATGGAGCTAAAAGATGATTTTTAAAAGTCAGTTCTGTTGAGCCAAATAGAACTGTCTGTGGCTCAGACTTGCTTCCTCACATCTTTCTGTCAGAAAAACAGTTGGAAATTTTGAACCTTCTAACCAATTTATTTAGTAAGGGGGAATTGCTGTAAGGAAAGAGAATAACACAGTAAAATAGCTTCAGAAAAACTGGAAAGCATGAACTGACATTAAGATAGATCCAGTTCCTAATAAAATAGATGATAAATTTATTTACCAAAAAGGTAATCATAGGATGGACTAGATTTTCTGAAGCAAGTAACAGAATCTCATTTCTGAATAAGAACTGGAGAGATAAAAAGGGAAGCACACATCAGGAGACACAAGATTTAGAGACCTGTAGATATCTGGGGTTTGGTATTATATGTGAATTCCTGATGACTTCAAAAGCTAATTTTTTGAATAAATAGAGAGACAGACCAACAGAGAATACTGCACTAAGAAGAAAGTTTGCCTAGAATAATTTTTGGGGAAAAAAAAATAAAAAGGCAATTCACTGTTAACTAAAGTAGCCTACAATAAATGGACCAGAATGAATAAAGGGCATACATTTAACTGAGACATTAACGCTGAGATCTAGGAATGAGTTGTTTTATGACTATTTGAAAACAAACCTGTAGAAATGTTACTTATTTTTTCATTTACTGTGAAATATCCTGCTTTTGTGAAAGAAATATAACTATTCTCATAGACCAATTGTCATATGTTATAGGATCAAATGGAATATGCAGAAACTTTGGAGTAAACCAGAAAAAAAAAAAAGAATCCTGTGCAGCCTGACTATAATATACCGCTTTTCTCTCACAAACTGTATTCTGGTTTCCTGGCTTTGTGAAACTTTGACAGTATACTGCAAGTCCTAAATTGGTATTTTAGATTTCTTTATCTTCAGTGTGATTCCCCCATACAAATTTAGGTACTGCAACCTAGTTACCAAAATCAGCCAGACAGTTACAAATTACAGTAGATCTAAAAGTGAATAATAAACAATTATCTTGAATACTAGAAACAAAAGTAGAGGATTTTTTTTTTTTCCCAATACCAGTCTGCAAATACAATTAATGAAACTGAAAGCAGTAACAAAAGGCACTGTGTATGTGTGCATGTACATCCATATCTATCTATCACTAAGTCATTATGGTATTCCATCAGAAAACATTTTTACCCTTCCTAGTGTAGAGTGTGAACATAGTGAAAGGTGTGATCACAACGGGATGCCTTTGTTGCATTGGCTTCCATTCTGTTGCTTTTAGACTCCTCTCAATTGAAGAAGTTATAGCTCAGCCACCAGAAGAAATAATCAAACATAGTCCAGCTCAGAAACTGAGCAATTCATTCAAAACTCAGTGTAATCTTACTAAATTATCTGAGCTATCAAAAGGGAACATGCAGTCTTTGGAGCTGATGCAGACTGAGAGCTTTCTGCAACCAAAAAAACTATTAATACACACTCTCATTGTATTTCCACAAACCATGAGATGCCTGAGAAAACAGTACCTGAAAGGACAGAACATACGGTTATAACAGGCTTCAGAGTGAAAGGCTTAGTGAACTTATCACAAGTTATGGGCTTTGAAACTGTTAATAAATGAATCTGCTATTAAAAGAGAAAAGGCTGATGGCAAGAAAAAACAATATAATCTCTACAAACCATCCGCTGAAGAAATAGAAGATGAAAGAAATGTTATCCTATAAAGAACAAGAAAGTTATCCGGTACATAAGGCAGTTATCCATAATGATTATAAGGTTAAAGGCAGAAAGTAGAGAAGAAAATGAGATTTTTCCATAATATAATTAAAATAGAATAAAAATAATTAGTTCAATCACTCAGAAGAGATGATAATTGAGAGCCTGATGCTTCACAAAGGAGAACACATATGGCTAGTCAGAAATTACTCATAGGTAATTACCAAATGTAATAGCGAATGGATACATTACATTATGCTATCAAACATGCTACTATTTGCCTATAACATAATGATTGAAAATGAGAGAGATGCATAAGGAAAATTCTGTGAACATAGAATAGTTTAGCAAAACTGAAGAGTCAAAAATTGTAACAAGAATTGGAGCAAGCACTACCAAGTGATTGCATTTGAAAGAGTTTATAACTTTTATTGACTAACGTGATTTATATGGAGATTAAAAATAATACTTTTTCTCAGTTTTGAAAATGAAATGCAGGAACTACTGGGACTCCAGATGGAAATCATCCAAATTTTAGATAATTATTTCATGCAGTCTAAGACATTAATGGACAAAGAAAAAGGACAACAAAATACTTCAAAAATAAAATATTGAAAACACACTGAAGTAAGATGAGGGAGGAAGGTAATTGAAATCTATACTGAAAAGAAATACTGTAAGAAATTCTGACCACCCTATGATGAGTCAGGGTGATGTCCCTCAACCAGTGCCATAAGTAACTATGTGACTGCAAGTCCAGAGCTAACCCTTCCCAACACAGGAGGCATAACAGAATGATGTCTGTCTACTGTAGTCTGCATGTGCACATATTTCTTTCCTCACTGACAGTGTCAATGTCTGTTATCATCAGTGGAAAAACTGCAGTCCTAAAAAAGTAATTATTCTAATCTGTAAGGATTGGGCTTTGAATTTACTTACCAGAATATCTGAGTTTACCAACAGTGATGGCCTGTGGGCTGTAGCAGACGTTCAGCTAGATGGGCAGTATTCACATGTCCTTTCAAAAACAGCTTCTATGCTATCAACAGAATATGAATCACAGTTTAACAACTTTTAATGGGTCAGCCTTTGGGACAGGTATTACAGTGGCATCTCTGAAAACATATATAGCTCTTAGAACACATGCAAATAATACAAATCTAATTAAAGAATAACAACTCTTTCTTCTTTTCTAGGAAGACTAAATAGAAATCTTATTTCATAAAAATTCCTAGAAGGCCTTAAGGATCGTTAACAAGTTTTTATTACCTTACTTGTGTTGATAAATAAAGTTCATAGATTAGAGTTATCTATTTATTGTATCAATGCTCAGGAAGATTAAACAAACATTTCATAGTAAGATAAAAATTGCAACAAAGTACCCAGAAAACAAAAAGTGCTATCCTAAAGCTGTTAGTGCAATACAACTGTTAGGTGATGTGAAAAGATACAAATTAAATTGCTTTATAGAGCACTTCCTCTGAATGTAGGTTTATCTGTTGCATAACCACCATGCTTTCATGGAAACACTTTCAAGACATTAATGACTGAATTTCCTTATGCTCCAGACTACAATCATTGACTCCAATCCTGCCTTTAGCTCTCTAACCTTCAAAGAGAAATAACATGGGTTTCTATTTTCAAGGTCCCTAATGTGAAAGTATTTTTCACATTAAAGATAAGTACTATTTTTCTGTTGAGGAAATTAAGTACTAAATTCAGGAGTACTCTTCAAGTAACAGGTTAAGGATCTTGTTATACCAGAAGCAGGAACACAATTTTTTCTCCTACTGAGATTAATAACAGTTATAAATGTAAAATATAAATTTGGATCTAAACAACATTTAAACACAGATGAACTCAGAATGCCATGGACTCGCCTAAAGGTAAAATGCAGTCCATAATTAATAATATTGATCAATGTATTACAGCAACGTCAGTAGTATAATGACAAGATTGGTGTTAAATCTGGGGATTGCGGTCAACAGAAGACATAAAATGACACAGCAGTGTGCCCTAGCATCCAAGATGACAAACTGCATTTTGGAATGCACTAAACACAGCATAGCCAGCTGGTCAAAAGAGTGATTCTAACACTGTATTTAACATTGTTGTGGACTAACCTTGAACATTTGCAGTTCAGATCTCCACAATATAAAATGAATATTAAGATAGTTGAATTCAAAGAAAGGTAACAAAGCTATTAAAAGCGTGGAAGACACGTCCTATCGGGAGAGGCTGAGAGCATGGACAAAAGTACATGAGTACATGAGTATGAGGTGAACTCACTGCTCTCCACAGTTTCCTGAGGAAGAATTTTACTGTCAGGGTGGTAAGAGACTGGAAAAGGCTTCAGAGCAAGGTGGCTGATGCTGCATGTCTGTCAGTGTTTGATAGGCACTTGGATAATACCCTTAACATATTTTAATTTCTTGTTAGCTCTGAAGTTGGATTGATTTTCTTTGCATGTCCCTTCCAGCTGAACTATTCTAATTTCTATGTGACCATCTACACCACTGTAAAAATCTGGTCCTAGACCAAAATAATTTCCTGAGTCAATTTCTTACATGTTAATGTGCCCTCAACATTGACTAGTATCTGTAGGAAAAAATCTTAAAATTCTTAGTATTAGTCTTCTTAGTATTCTAGTATTCTTAGTATTAGTCTCTTAGAATCAGTCTCATAGAATCTCTTGAGTTGGAAGGGATCCTTAGAGGTCATCTATTCCAACTCCCCTGCAATGAACAGGGACACCTACAGCTAGATCATGTTACTCAGAATCTCATCCAGCCTGACCTTGAATGTCTGCCTGAACAGGACATCTGACACATATCTGGGCAACCTGTTCTAGTTCCTCAACATCCTTACTGTAAAAAAAAACTTTCTTACAGCCCCCTTTAGGTACTGAAAGGTCACTATCAGATCCCCCCAGAACTTTCTCTTCTCCAAGCTGAACAGCCCCAGCTCCCTCAGCAAAATGCCACAGTGTGAGGTGATGAGAGACACCTTCCTGACAGCAAACACCTGAGAAGGTACTGGACTTAATAGCTAAAATTTGGAGTTGCACTGCCTATTGGTAAGCAATACAAAATGAGTTTGCTAGCAGCGTTCAGTCAAAAATACTGTTTGCCTTCTGCACAACATCCCACTCTCATAGGATCAGAGACACAATCTTTAAGTCTCTTTCACAGCCTAGAAGGATTCCACTGGCAGCACATGCTGCCAAGAACACATCAGCCAGTAGCCAGAAAGGGAGCAAATGACAATAAAATCTGCTTCCACATGAGTTTTACCGTGATGTAATAATACATTAAAAGCATAGGAAAGTGAGTCCTCAGCACTCTCTTTCTTAGCAACGAAACTTAACAACAGACTAGTCAGCCTTAACTTTTGCCTGCTCAAACTAATACCTTACTGTCTGGGTAAAATCTGAAATACGTTCCAAATAGACAATAATATTTTTTAAGCCATTAGATCACATATGAGCAGCTGTTATCCAGACAAAATGAAAGACACAAGCAAGATTTAAACCACATTTCTTTAAATCTCCTCAGAGTCAGAGATAGAGGAGTGTTTAGAAGTAAAACAGAGAAACATAATCTTTTCCAGAAACATATGCTTCCATTCATTTCTCTGCAGATTTTTTCCTTAATAAGGCAAGTTTGAGGCAAATTCACATTGGCATCAGAGACTTAAGACAAATCACCTAAGCGCTTTAAAATTACATTGACAGGAATTGAAGCATATTTAAAAAGGGGAGTATGAGAACAGCTTCTCTAATTTTATCATCAATACATATAAGACTCCCAAGGCCAGCTAGTTTTAAGAAGAAACATTTTTCCAGTAGACATTCCTCTACTCTTTAAGGTTAATTGGCAGTGTGCATAGAATAATGATCAAATCTGGAATTAGCCATTTCAGATAGAGCATCACATCTGTTTGTCTGTCATTCTGGTGATAAACTGGGGTTGTTGAGTAATTTGCTTACAAATTTACAATCAGTACAAAAAGTTTTGCAGATGAATAAGTACATCTGGAGAACAGCAACATTGCACTGATTGTCTCAGAATGGCCTGGCGTACTAAAAAACATCTTTTGCAGGTCATTAGTCAACAAGACAGCTTGTCTTCATAACTCTGCTAGCTCAAGGAATAATTCCAATGTTGACTCTAATTGAGTAACAGTGCTTTTCACCCCCTCCCATTTAAAATTAGTGATTATTGTAGTGCCAGTATATGTCTTTTCCCTGTAAATCTAACATTAGTCCAGGATCACACTGTTTTAGTGCACATTAGTCATTACCATTCCTGAACACATTATACACAGGTTGCTACATAATATGGTTGATTTTCTTTGCTTCTACATGTCTAAATATTGTGTTTTACTAAGACATATCAAAAATGGTTGAGCTCCAATTTCACCACTGCTGACAGGAACAAAGCTTCCAAGTATTAAAGGTAACATGAAAAAATTACAAGACAGAAATGGAGAAGAGAGGAAAAACAGGAGAGACTCAAATATTCTGAGGATGTGATATCACAGGCCAGAAACAGGGAGCTGCTTGGTAAGCATGATCACATGAGCTGGTGAGAATAAGGAAATGACTGGATTAATGATCTGAGGTTCCACAGACTGACTTCACACATTAAAACAAGCACAGTACGAAGAATTTCTATCAAATAAAACATAGGAGAGAAAACCTCTAACTCTCTTGAGTATCTTGTCCAAGTCCTAATTACTGTCAAACTGGATGAGATCTTGTTGAACACCAAGATAATAAGCATGTTCCCTATTTTAAAATGTATGTAAACCAGTAGCCACAGGTGCTAATGTCTAGCACTGTGTCACTAATCAGCATCTCATTTCAGGGACATAATCAGAAATTAGGAAGAAAAAAAAAAAGGATGGTGAATTTTTTGCTCTAAGCATATTTTGAATATTCAGAAAATAATTAGCGTTACATTGATTGATTCACAGAGTAAAGCAAGGGCAAAGAGACAAGCAGACAGATGTGAGAGAAAAGAAAGATAATATATAATTCATATACGTCAACCTGATTCATAGAAAGTAGCACAACTAAGGCAGCTATGGAAAAGTAATTTTACACAAGCAACTGAGGGGTCTTGCAAATAAAGTACAATAAATTCTCTGCTGGAAGGACATTGCTGGAAGTGGAAACAACATAAAGAAATGTAAGTAGATGGGGAAGGGGGTTAGGGAGGAACAAAATGAAAAGTAAGAACTTGTGTTTAGTAGCCACAGGAATGTGGATAAAGGAGAGAAGAGATTCAAAGGTAGCAAGGAGGAGGATCTAGAAGACTGATTGTCCTCAGAAAAGCTACATTGAAGTTCACAACACATCACAGTGAATTGCAGGATATGCAGAGGTAGCCAAGGTAGTACTGGAAAGAGATCAACAAGTTAACAGTGAGGATGAGGACAGCCGACCAAAGTAACCTGAGCACAACATATGATAAATGAAGCATTGAAGAACTGTCAACAGCAGAAGAGAGAGCTGGAGGATGACTTCAGTGGAGACAGATGCAGAGAAGGGATATCCCTATAGGTCAGTCAATCTGCCCACCTAGTTTCTGCACACTGTGGACACAAACTACACGCCTTTCTCTCCTTATGTATTTACAACCCAGGTGACTCTGCTACACTGTCAAGCTTTAAGCATTACACCAGCTCTCCATGTGCTGAAATAGTCTGCAGCAAGTGGCTGTACCCTTGCAATGGATTTTGCAGAAGCCAGTCTCCTCAGCAGCCTGCACAGACCTTAGTTATTAGAGCTAGTGCTGTCTACTATGCTAAAAAGAGAGTGTGTCCAACTTGTAGTGTGGGTATGTTAGTGAGGGCACATTTTAACTCTAGGTTGTCCTTTGAGACTTAGAAGCAAGGAAGATAGTGTTTTATTCATGCAGAAAAACACTGCAGAATTACCAACACTGTAGCACAAAATGAATGCTTCTAAAGTTGAAGAGTTACTCTCCACACTGACAAAATATGCATCAGTCAAATTGCAGATATGCATACATTTAATTGTTGAATGAGAATTGTTAAACAAAAAATAAAATGCCCATTTTCCTTTTCCAAAATGAGCTTCAATAGGACTGGAAAAACTTGTCATGGTAATACATTTCCTTTGCAGTAATTACCAAGAACAGAGAACTACACACTCACAGAACTTCCTCTAGTAAGAAAGGCACCAGAAGTCAGATTCTTGTTTGCAAAAAGCCACAATTCACTGTGTGGTGAAATTTGCAATAGTTTCTATGCATGTACATTTCAGTAGACTTAGAGGGCATTTTCTTGCTTCTAAAAAATTTTCTGCAGGAAAAAAAACATTACTCTGGCCAAGTTTAGATTTATTTCTCTCCAAAAGGTCTCCATCCTGCTTGACTGTATGTCTTTATGTAAGTACACATTGAAATTCTTTTTGCTTGTGTCTAAAATGTTATTGCAAAAATACTAAAAGCTGAATCAGCTGTGATCAGTAACAATGAAAAAGAAGAAAAAAAGCCAATTGATTAAATCCATGCTCTGAACATGTTTATACTAACATCAATGAAGAGATCTAAAGGGCATTTTAAGTATATGATTTAAGTCTACTTCCCTTGCCTTTTTACAGTTGAACACTTTGTGAAAACAAAATTTTCGCAGCACCTGTTCTTTCCAGACTTTTTATTCTTCTGGTCACTAAGGTATGCTGTGGGAACTAAGAGGATATCAAGATTTGATTTTGTATTACTTGATTTTTGCATGTTTTAAAACTACAGTTCTGCTGGGGGGGGGTGGGGGGGAGGGAAAAAAAAGAAAAGAAAAATCAGATAATCTTAAAGGTCCCTTCCAAAGTGCAGTTTTCCAATTTCTCAGCAATAATGCAAGATAATACTGACAGAAATGGCATAGGCTCCCTAAAGCCAGAGGGCAGACTAATCCTGGTTTAAGGTATGGAAGAGTGCATATCTTAAAGCCAGGTGCAAAACCCAAAGTCTTCCAAAGCTTTTACAAACACATGGTAACTTAGGTCTTACAGAATTAAGAAGTGCGGGTAAATTTCTCTTAAGTTAGAATCAACCCATGCTATATTCTTTGACAAAAATAGAACTCTACTGGTATATTTGTATTTATAAACTTGTTGAATCCTCATGTTTCCAAAGGGCACTATATAAAACTCATTTAAAATTACTTGTTCACCTGTTTTGTTAGAGGAGAAACTTGACACTTTCACAGAGGAAAGAAAGCAATACAAGATGGTTAAAATAAAATTCTGCTTGATTAATATAAATACATATAGCAGAAACTGATAACTATGAATTGACAAGCATTCATCTTTAAGAGATTCCGATTAAGTATATATACCATAGAGAATGCAAACCACAAGAACATTTTGAGACAGATTAATATAACAAAAACACATAGAAGAGAATAATCTTACCTATTATAGTATTGTGTTACGGACTTAAAACTTTTCACAATTGCACATATACAACAAAGTATAATACAGAAAAGTACTGCAGGTACTTACAGCACCTGTAATTTTTTTCCTGTTTTGAACTATTATTTTCCACTGAGTTAAAACTCTATGAGGAAAATACAAGCAATTTATGGATAAGCACAGGGACTGAAGAGACCATAAAACCACAGTCATAAAATACCGTCTTTCTTCAGAGGACAGATCAGATAATCTAAAAGGAAGCTCCACAGTCAAAGCCTATCAAGACTGCTTGGCTCCTATCACCTCAGTTAATGACTAAAAGTTAAGCAATCTGAATTGCTTTCAACATGAATAATGTTTGGAAAAATTCATTAAGTTGCAGGGCTTGGAGTCCTAGTTTTAGTGTGCAGTATTGTAATACAATTCCAGAAGAGTCTGAAGTTCTTGTCTTATTTTTCCATTAGTATGTTCTAGTTTTTATCTTGGCACTAAAGTAGGTTTTGATCAGCTCCCACAGAATTCAGTGGATGCCCAGGAGAACAAGCACTTAAAATCTTATGTCACACTTCACTGAAAACATTTTGCATGCTTACATGTATTTTTACATACCAGAATAACTTTTTTTAAATGTTGGCCCTAATTTTCCCTTACTAACTTTGAGATTGAAGTAATAATTATCAATCTTTCAAATACTTTGCTGTTCTTGGACAAAAATCTTTAAGGAAATAAAAATTCTTAACATTTCCCAATTCTTTTGCCATTGAAAGTAAGTATAAATCCCCTAGGAGCAATCAATCTCATGTTTCATGATACATCCATTTAATGTTTTTATTCAACTTACACAAGCCTGTGATCAGTATTTCAAACGGATTCCACCCTTACCTACCCGGTATCAACCATATGGTAGCAAGGCAACAATTACTGTTTATTAAGCCTGCATTAAACTTTTCAGAGAATAATTTTATCAGATCCCAGAAGGTCAAATACTTGCTGAAGTCATTAATCTTCTCTGGGAATCTTTAATCAAGCAGGTCTGTCAGAGTCATTAAATGATGTTAGGCCTCAGCTCTTTAATTATTACACGAGTTTTTAATTTTAAGACCCAGTATGTTACAGAATTACTTTGACACCCAAAATTGCTTTGTTTCAAGCACTGGATAACTCTTAGAATCCGGGTAACATTAAAAATATAATGAAGATTTTTTAAATTATTTCTGAGTCTAGTGGAAACTTCATTTAGGTTATGATGTTTTTGCTTTAGAATTACAGTGAAGTGCTCATGTCAAGAGGTCAGAAAATAGATACCACATTTCTAACAGAAAAATAGCAGAAATCAAATACTTGACACATTTAAAGTTGATAGTCAAAGTTCATGGAACAAAGTAATATGAAATGTTTAGCACAGTAGCCTTAGAATATAGAGTAGAAAAATTTAGGTGCCATAGGGATTGTTGCATGATACTTACAAAAGGAGCCAAATGAATGGACCACTAGCTGGCTGACACAATCTTTTCCATTCGTTAAGTATTCTCTTATATTAATCCTAGGTTGTTACAGCAAGATATGCACACATACAGTTTCTTGTCTCCTCTTAAATACTGCAAATCCAAAATACTCTCTTTGTCACGTAAATCAAAAGGTACTCAGTGTGAAACAACAATTATTCACCTAATTGAATAATACAGTTTGGCAAAATAACTGAACAAAGACAGAAAGACCCAAACAATAAATAAATCCAAGACATTTTCAAAGGGAATTTTTAAAAGGATTAAAAATCTTGAAGTATGTGGAAGAAAATAATAATGATTTTTAGAAAGCAGACACTTTTAATAAATTGTAAACACCAACAACATTAAAATATAAAGAAAACCCATTATTTCCAGCTCTGTTGTAAAAGCTGAATGATTACTGTTCTACATTCTAATGAATGAATGTTGACGCTCATTATTTCCAAGTGCAAGGGGAAAACAGACTTCATATTAATGTTACCAGCATGTGAGTTCAGTTGTTAATTTTGCTGATGCAAAATACAACTGTTCACAAACATAGGATTCAGGATGTGCATACTGGTGGTATTTTTCACATATTATTTTTAACAGATCTTTTTAAATTATCTGAGCGCTTTAAAAGCAAAAGTTTTCCTAGCAATAAGAATATTAGAATACTTTCTAGTACATATTCACACTTTAAAACATGCAGATATTACCCTGTACACCTCCAGAAGGAAAATTTGGCAAGTGGTACTGTTATGACTTACACACACAAATTACAATTTGCATGGTCTAGTGGTGAGAGAGCCCAGGCAAGGCAGATAGGCCTGGCATTTGGCCATGTGCTTTATCCCACAGACACTACAGTTTTTCCTGAACATGCCACTGCAGCTACCTGGCTTCCAGGGAGAATTCATCTGGTAGCCTGAAATAACAGTCAAAATATCAGTGAACTCAATACACGGAAATTAATTTGGATGGAAATATGAATAATGTGAATGAAAACTGAACAAATTAAATAAGTAATAATAACCTGCCTTCCAAATGTCATCTAAAATGTCTTTTCCTCATGGATTTCTAAACATTCTGAGAAGAATTCAGAAAAGTACAATAACATATGTCGATGGAAAGATCAACTCCTTTGAAAAGAAAGTGTCATCCATCAAAAGAGATGACTAATGCCTCCTATTCATTAAATGACTTTTGAAAAGGCATTTCTCAGGAATCTCAATTCTAAACACCCCTCCCATTTTAATGATGTTCTAAGGGTAACATCTCTGTCATTTGGAAGACATTACCAAAATGTCCTCCAAATGAGGTACACGAACAGTAAAGAAGAGCAAGTTTTTTTTTGGTTTGAGAAACACTCCCTAGAAACAAGTGCTGACTCTTCTCAGAGGCATGGCCTCTGAGAACAAAGAGGAAGCATAAGATGTTCACAGTTTTCATGAACTTACCTAGGACATATTCTGGCAATATTTTTGAAGATCTAGAAGTGAAAATATCTCTAAGGAAATGGCATTTGATTTTGTAGCTAGAAATAGAAATTATTTTTAAAATCATAATCAGAGGCCATACAGCTGAAAAACTCTTAAATCTGTAGTAATGATGAAGAAAGAGTCATACAAAGTTTTAGATTTTTGACAACTTGGTCATCACATACTTTTATGTTTACAAACTAATTAATAGTGAATACAATCTCATCTTATTCTGGAAAAGTGTCCTAAAAGTTTAACAGACACGCAGACATCAGTTTTTCAAGGAGGTACATTCATATTTTCAGCATGTCTCTTCAATAAAAAGTGATCTAAATCTAGTAGCATAAATAAGCCATACAAACACCCATCTGATTCTCTCTGTATGAGACTAAATAGAGATACACTAAAATGCTTCTACAGTGCATATGCTTCTGCTGCTCATGTTTGAAAAAAAAAAATGTTTTTCAAAATCTGATGAGATCTGAATAAATAATCTAACAGAGAAAGATGTGAAGATCTCAGAGAACTTTGCTGATCAAAAGAAAATTGAGAGATGACTCAATAGAGCATAAGTACCTTTGTGGACATGAAAAACAGGATATGAAAAGGTACTTAAAATAAGCACAGAAAAAAATACTTTTTTTTACTGTTCTTGATGGTGTAACATTATGAATAAGAATTTAATTTCTATAACTGCAGTTGACTAAGCATTGGAATAAATAAGACAAAGTCTGATTCTGTATTTTGCTACCTTCAGAACTGAAAAGTAAGGTTTCTGAGTAAGATGTTTTCTTCAATTGCAAATTCTTACAAACAACAGTATAAAATATACTATATATATATACTGTCTATGCTATACAGAATATAGGCTCTGAATCTAAATTTTATCATGATTTATGATTTCTTTTGTGATTTCAGAAGTTTTTCATATCAAGAACTTGGATCTCAGTTCCATGTATGAAAGAGTTCAAATCCATTTCACACCAACACCTCTGGAATATTAACGTATTCTAGAGTAATAGTAATAAATACTAGAGTATTAAATGAATATTAAATAAGCATTTATTGATCTTATACTACATAAACATCAGTATTAGTGAGAGAAATAAACCACGAAGAAAAATAGTAAAGAAAGTAAACAGATTTCTAGGCTCCTGTTTATTTTTCTCTCTTGCTTCCCCTAATGTATGAAAGGAATCCCACAGAAGCAAATATGTTTATTATTTGGGTTATATTTGAAGCTCTAAGTGCATGTGTTGTACAAATAACCTTATGCATAGTTGACATTAGAGCAGGAACATTATGCACTACTCTATTGGAAATGTGTCTTTATTATAGCTTTAAGTATGTAATAACATTCAAACTTAAACGGTTGATAGAAGTAATAAAGAATTAGGAATGGTGTTGGATTTGTAATTTATTTTAAATTACTTTCTCTTCTGTCATATCTGATATGCATTACATTAATTAGAGAGGAGCATACGTTCTGAAGCAAACATTCTGAAATGTTTGTTTAGTATCCAAAGAGACTCCACAGACTAAAAAAAAAAGGTAGAAAATTATGGCATAGAGAATACAGTACTTTTTAATAGCACTTATTCCAATTATATTCCCAAATAAATAAAAGTTTAAGAGACATACAAAAAAGATAAAATAAAAGTGAGAAAAAAGAAATTTTCAGCTGATATGTTGGAATTCAATCTTTCAAGAAGATAGTGAATAACTTTGAAATTGATAGAAGCTTCAGCATGAAAAGCTTTAACACTAACGAGAAATGAATAAAGGAAAAAAATATATACCATTTGAAACAATAAAAATTGACGAGAAAAGTAATTACATGATGTAAAGTCAAGGAAATCCACCTTGACTGTTTTTTTCAAGAAATGTATGAAGTTCTGAATAGGAACTTTTTCCCAATTTCTATAATTAAAATATTATTTAGCAAAATTCTAACATCAGTTTTCATGCATTGGAAATCAGCAAACTGGAGAAAAAAAAAAAAAGTAAAATGACTTTGCAGAGCTCATAAACAATTGGAAAGGGTTTCTAATCTGACTTTAAAAAAAAAAAAAAAACAGAGAGGAAGTATTGCATAGTAACTTAGACTACACAGCTTTACAGTTCAACCATTTTCTACGTATTTAAATTGATGCTGACTTCCATCAGGCTTTAGGTGACATTTATTTTTTGGTCTGAAATACCAGTTCTGCCGGTTTTGAATGATCCATGTGGGTTCATAAACACATCACTCTAAAATTACTACATCAGGTAGTGCTATGTGTTTGTGCTATGACATAATACAGCTGAGTACTTCACTGTGTAAAGCCATTTTAATCCCATGGAACAAAAAGCTCAAAAAACCTCACAAGCAGCCAGCTCTAAAATTAGTTAAGAGAGAACAAAATTGGTTGCTTTAGAGGTATTGTACAAAAACGCCAACAACTAGTATCTGAAAACTGAAAGCACATGAGAATGTTTGTCATTAATTCCAAAGCATCAAACCTGAGCAGACTTCCCTAGGGGCCTGTACTCATGGACCCCAGAACCAGGCAAGTGCTGCAGGCTCTCTGCTGGGGCACAGGGAGTTCTTGTACACTCAGAAAGGTGTCCTTAAATAGCTGCCAGCTCTATTCCATTCCCATGCCCCTTAGATCTTCCCAGGACAGCTCATCCAATAATTCCTTAAACAGCTGGAATTTATCTCTGCTGACGTTCATGATCCTGACTCCACACATTGGCAGTCCCATATTCCTTGAGATCAGAAACTCTACCAGGGCATGATCACTGTAGTCCAAGCTGCCTCTGATCTTAACCTCCTTATTGACCTCCTCTGCACTGGTGAGCAACAGGTCTGGTAAAACTTCTGTATCCAACATGCACTTCACATGGATGTGCTGGAAATGCATGTAGGAATGTAACATGTTAAATTTTGTTTCTTTTAATGAAGATATGAAATATCTAGCAATTTTATGATGATTTCCTTAAAAATATGCGAACAAAACACTCCCTTGTTTCAATCTTCTAACACAAAAATCATATTATTAAAAGCTGTAAAGTCACTAGCAAATATCCAGTTTCAAATACTGTATACTCAAATTATTTATATTTTATTTATAATTATTAATCAGAGACATCAGGCTCTTCGCTTTGGACTGTTCCATCTAGCACTATAGCATAAAGAAGGAATCTTTTGGTAGGAAGCACTCACAGGATGGAAAAACACTTTATTGTCCTCTCAGCAAACAGGGATGTGTCCACTTATTTCTCACTGTCTTAAAAGATAGATGTCCAAAGATCTGTCAGTGTGTCAGAGCCTTCTGCTCCTACACCTTTCTTCCAGAATTTGAAAAACAGGGTGGACTGTTTCAATGACTTCAGAGTGTCATTTAGTTACGAAAACTCCAGAGTGAATTCACTCCAGTGAATTCATCCTGGTAATTTTGTTCTCTCTGCATCTATAAACATGATCTTCTGATATTACATCTGTAATTCCGCACAACCCCAGTCCATTTTTGCTGCACTGTGCACAATCGAGCACAAAACAAAGGATAAAAGTTTCTCAGCACCCAGGGCAGTGACTATGCAGTTCTTGATTTGCTTCAGAGTTTGTAGGCATATTAGAAAACTGCCACACAAATTGTGCTCAATGATATATCTGCGCATTACCAAATTCAGTCATTTCTAAAATTGTTGAAAAATGATCATTTCTTCATCGTCACTGTGGTTGCGAAGTGTCACTGGAGGTTACTCTCTGTTCTTACAAAAGAACTATCCCAGAAAACTGTAGCTTCTTAAATATTTTTTTTTCCTTCAGGCAACTATTATATTTCAGAACATACTTTGTAAATGAGCTTTCAGTTTTGATTGCTTTTTGGCACTCCTGCAGGAAACATCTAATTACCCACATCATTAAATATGCATTTTCTAAAGTCATTCCCTACTTCCCTCAAAAAAATTTTGATTGTAATTACTGGTCATCTTTCCTTTATTGATTATGATTATCAGAAAGAATAGGTTTTACTGAGTTCACTTATTTATTTTTGTGATCACATGGCTGCTTAGTTTGCCAACTAAGAGAACCTGTAAACTCTTGTAAATTTTGACTACTCACTGCAACAGAACCTCCTCTGAATTAGTACTGGTATGAAACACTTTTCTAACAGCCTTTTAAAAATACTGTCTTGAAACTGCAGAATAGTTGGAGAAAATGGATGTACTAATATGTCTTCTCTATAACTATTATCCATTAATTTCATATCAGAAGAAAAATCAATGTATCTTTAATGGAAAATAAATTCTGATCTGGTATGATGTGACAAATAAGGATGCTAATGCAGCAGTCTTTTTTTTTTTTTTTTTTTTTTGAGCAGATTACACTGTAAGGAATAAACAAAAAGTAACGCATCAATAATGCTACTTACCAAAATATTGTTGGATCTTCACACAAAAGTTTTGCTGAAGAGGAAATAGAAGTCAATTTGAAATTAAATAGTGTTTTCAATATGCAAAATGTGATGTTTAGGATGAACATGCTTTCTATTAAAATTTTGATCTTCAGCAGAATTCTGATCAAACAGAAAACAAAATTTGCCTAAGGGCAAGAATAATGAAGAGAGATACAGATCATCTTGAAGTATGAACCAGGGACAGGTGAATTGTGAGATTATGGGTCTATCTTTATCATCTTTAAATTATTATTAATTTGACACTTCTCCAAACATAAAGAAGAATTCTGTGTCTATATTTCCTGTTCCAGGCTTATTCTGTTATGCCACATCTATTTAAACAATGAACAGTTTTCCAGTGTACACTCCTGAGTATCAATAATAATCTTTTTAAAAAACTAGGAAGTATAACAAAACAAGATTTTGATTTAAATATTATACTGATATTCAATAGCAAAAACTTAGTAACACTTATTAACACTTCAGATTAACAGACTTATTAACACTTTAGGTTAGTACTGTGAAACACTTAGAAAGTGCCCAATAGTTACAGCAGTATGCAGTGCCCCTTAATTTGCTATAAAACAGATACTTAAATATATATAACATATTTCTTAGTGCCTGAAAATTTATCATCTTTGGACAAAGTCTGGTCAGATCACTGGTTTATTTCGTACTCAGTGGATATAGTTTTTTCCTTCCATTATGATGGACCAAAAGATATAAGGATTTCCCTTCCCATCAGGGCTGAGCAACTGCCTAGTTAATCAAACTACTTTGTATGAGGAAGTATCTGCAAGTGCCTGAGTATCAGTAGTCATATCAGGATGTTGTCTACTTCCAGAGGACAGAGCCAATAATGAAAACACAGATGGTCACTTGAAGTAGATTGGGCACAGGTCCGAGCAGCAGTCTCACTGGATGCTGCTGTTTAATCCAGATTTCATCCATTCTGCTTCCTTAATTTTGATCTGCACTATGGGCATGCTATGGCTTAAAGATGAAGATGGTACTTTCTGCAATTCATTAGTCTCAAAAGAAATATAACAGCAAATCATGAGTCTTTGCTTCTCTCAGTTCACTCATATCATGCGCATCGTGTTTTATTCACTTACAGTTTCTGAAAAATTTAAAATAATTTCAAACCATTTTACCCCTCCCTCCCAGACTGCAGGAATCAAAACACTTTTTACATGTTCATGAGATATAGTATCTTCTTTTACTAGGAGATCCCTAAGGATTATGATATTCCTAGATATTCCCCTAACTTTATTATCTACTTTATGAGTCAAAATCAAATTATCCACTTCTCATTACAGTGCATACTCAACTGTAACACAATGAAGTCAGTTCTCAGCATCTTTTCCCAGCCAATTCCAATTTTTTTTTCACACTGTTGTCTTTTCTTTACAAAAATTCAGGCTTTCTTGACATAACAATCACATACAAAAATAAATAAAGTCTTATAGTTTGCTGAATTCTTTCTTCTGCTACTACATGCTACGGAAGATGAAGCTGCAGGTATCAAAAGATATTTGCATGGGAATTGTGAGAAAGAATGGATTGTGAATGACTGGGCTTCTGTTCAACACTGTTTTTCAAGCAATTCAATAGCATTGTTCTAACATATTTCAAAAGTTGATCATGTCATGAGAGGAAGACAAAAAGATTTCAAAATTTTATTCTTCAACTGAAAGTAAGTTAGAACAGAGAGGATTAATCATGGCAGATTTAAAAGGTTATATCTGAACTTTGCTAGACATAGTACTCTAATCCTACATTTCTCTTCCATTTTCTGAAGACGGAAGGAATGATTTTATTTTTAAAGGAAATCTGTTAACATATGAACTCTTCTCCAGCTCTGGAGTAAAAAAATGTAAATGCTATTCAAAAACATGTCTTTGTTTCATTCTGCTCCTGGTTACTCAGTAGACTAGTTACCATGTGCAATTACAAAGCTATCATCAGACGTTAGAAATCAAAAGTCTGAAATAAACTTATTTTAGAGTATCTTGAATATATGCTAGAAAAAATTACTAAGAAGTATGTATTTTGTTTGTTCTTTGGTATATATGTTAATTCCGCATTATTGATTTCCAGATCACAGTACTATTACATTCACTTTTACAATGGCAGTGCAAGTTCAAGAACTCGCTGCTAGGCTGAAAACCCTCAGTGCATTTATCTGCATTTTTTATTTTTCCTAAGAAACATTTGCTGTAAGTGAGAAAAATGCAAGGTGACACTGAGCAACTGGTTGTAGGACTGTGAATGGCTTCAGACTAGCAACATGGGTTGTTCTTAGTGTAAAGCCTCCTACTTATTTCTATGGAAAACTACAGAACTTTGTATTTCAACATACTTACCACCATTATCTATTATTTTTTGCCAGTGATGAACAAGATCCTGCATGCTGCATTCATAAAAACCTGCACCAGCAGAGAAGGCCCACTGTCACTGCTACCGAAGCTGAAAGGCACCACCCACTGCCTCACTGTGCTCACATCCACTGTTTGGTCTCCACTGATGTTCAGTAAGTGTCGATGAAGGACAATAGGGGCCAATCTATTTGCATGGAGGAATTCAGTTCCACATTATTGCTTCATATGCGCTTCCATGTCAGTCTGCCCCTCTGTTGCCCTCTATCACACAGCAACAAACTGTAATAGAATACTGGTTAGAAGGTTCATCCTCTACTTCCATACCACCAACATCTGCCTCTGATGTTATCGGTCAACATAATAAAATAGGAGGCATTACTTTAACTGCCCTTATACAACACGTAATCATAATATTATTTTGCTTTTAAATAAATAAAATTAACATTTCTGTCCATCAAATAACTATACTTTGAAATAGCTTACTCTTCTCATTTCTCACTTTAAAATACCACTGTACAAGTTACAAAATAAAAACATCAATTTAATTGAGCGTGTATTAGTGTTATGTGGTAGCTGTTCCATGGGTGCTACCCGAGAACAACTCTAAATGGATTTCCTATGAGAAACTCTAGCATTTTCCTTCTAATGAAGTAGATCAATCTGAATTTCTCAAGTTAATGCAGAACTTCTGATACTGTAAAATGGTAGCAATCGTATTTACATAAAACACATGGGATTAGAACAGTGACAAAACAATGGTATAAATTATGTTTTTTTGCCACACCTCAGAAAGTCATTTCAGCTTCACAAAACCAGGTGAGCAATGCCTACCTTGTCTGTAGAAAGAAAAGTCAGAGAAGTTAAAGGAAGACACCATCACTATGGTCAATCAGTAACAAAGAAGTAGCCTATTCGGGAAATAATTTAAATGATTCCCTCAAAAGTTCTCCACATTTTAGTTCAAAAAGATTACTTATATTTAAAGTTTCAGGAACATTCCTGCATACTGAAATTTAAAAATACCTTTCATATGCAGACTATTTCACCTGGACCCAAACTAGAAATCCAAGATAGTGAGATAAGTTTCTTTTGTGTTTTTGTTCAACTCAGATATTTCTTTTGTTCATGAACACAGTAGCTAAATAGGAAGATATTCTTCCTTTAAAGACACCAAGTGGAGGAACAGTCAAAATGTTCATCTTCATCTGTTATTCAAACAGAGCACACTATGAAAATGTTAATGATTTCCAGAGGTTAAAAGCAAGCATACTCTCAAAATCTCATACATTAAGTGGACACTGACAAAAAATGGAACAAAAAAAAACCCAACAAAACATTCAACCTGTAATGAAGCAGGAATTGAGGAATATTATGCAGTGGCAACTTAGTGAAGGGAGAAAGAATAATAGGAAAAACTTTCTATGTGTAAGGCCAAGAGGCTTGTCCTCCTACCATTCTTTTTTTTTTTTTTTTTTTTTTTCCAAAGTATAAAAAGCTGAATAAGGTAGCTGAAAATAAGGCAGATTTTTTCACCATTTCATCATTTTCACCTATTGTATTCATGACATTATCGCACAGTGACTTTGGTCTTTCATATAAATATACTGAATGTTTTTTCTCCTGTTCTTTATTCAAGCTTTCTGGTTTTTAAGACATTGCTTTGATATGAACATATTTGGTGGTGGATATCAAAAGGCCTTATATCATGATTTGGATCATGAAGCTCACTTATAGCATAAAATCATTTTAAAATAATTCATGAAAGCCTTAAAAATGAGACTCTGTGTACCTATACAAACAAAAAAAAAGTGCTATATAAAAATTCTACTTTTCAAGCTGTTTCACTTATAGATCAATTTTCAGAAAAATTGTTAGCTGTGATTCACACAGAATCATAGAATCAACCAAGGTTGGAAAAGACTTTCATAATCATCCAGTCCAACTGCTCACCTATGATCAATATTTCCCACTTAGCCACGTCCCTCCATACAACATCTAAATTTTTCTTGAATGCCTTCAGGGACAGCGATTCCACCACCTCTCTGGGCAGATGGTGCTGGTTGGCTCTTTTAGAGAAGATTTTTCTTAACATCCAAACTGAATCTCTGCTGGTGCGACTTGAGGGCATTCCCTCTAGTCCTATTGCTAGTTACATGGCAGAGGAGGCTGATCTCTGCCTCAACAAGGCCTCCCTTCAGGCAGCTGTAGAGAGCAATAAGGTCTCCCCAAACCTCCTCTTCTCCAGACTGAACAATCACAGTTCCCTCAGCCGCTCCTCACAAGGCTTGCCCTCCAGACCCCTCAGTAGCTTCACTACCCTTTTCTGAACACGCCACCCCAGGGCCTCACCGTCTTTCTTGTAGTGAGGGGTCCAAAACTGAACAGTACTCAAGGTGCAGCCTCACCAGGGCTGAGTACAGGGGGATAGTCACTTCCTTGCTCCTCCTGGCAACACTATTTCTGATACAATCCAGGATGCCATTGGTCTTGCCCACCTGGGCACACTGCTGGCTCATGCTCAGACAAGTGTCAACTATCATCCCCAGGTCCATTTCCTCTACACAGTCTTCCAGCTACCTACTCTGCCCCAAGTCTGTAGCGTTGCTTGGGGTTGTTGTGTCCAAAGTGCAGGACATGGTACTTGTTCTTGTTGAACTTTATCCCACTGGCCTCAAGCCAGCAATGCAGCCTGTCCAGATCATTCTGTAAGGCCTTTCTACCCCCAGGCTGATCAATATTTCCTGCCAATGTGGTATCATCTGTGAACTTACCGCGGGTGCATTCAGTGCCCTTATGCAGATCATCAGTTAAGAATTTGAACAGGACAGGCCCCAGTTCTGATCCCCGTCAAACACCACTCATAACGTGTCACCAGCTGGATTTAACTCCGTTCTTCAAAACTCTCTGGGCCAAGCCATGTAGCCAGTTCTTTACCCAGCAGAGTGTATCTGTCCAAGCCATGCGCTGCCAACTTCTTCAGGAGGATACAAGGTGAGATGGCATTGAAGGCTTTGCCATAGGTATACTACATCAGCAAAGCCTTCTATCATCCACCAGGCAGATAAAAAAGGATCTGCCTTCCATGAACCCATGCTGGGTAGACCTGATCCTCCAGCTGTCTGACACATGCTGTGTGATCTCCCTCAAGATGATCTGCTCCATAACCTTACCTGGCACTGAGGTCAGGCTAACGTGCGTGTAGTTCTCTGGATCCTCCTTACAACCTTTATTGTATATTGACAAGCCTCTAATCCTCTGGGACATCTCTGGTTGACCAGGAATGCTGATAGATGATGGAAAGTGCCTTTGCTATTACCTGCACCAGCTCCCTCATCTGGTGGATCCTATCGGGCCCCATGGACATGGAGCAGGAATACAGGTGGAGCAGTAGGTCTGTTTCCACCTAAATAGCGGGGGGTTTATTCTGCTCCCCATCCAAGACTTCCAAATCAGGGGGTAGAGTACCCAAGGATAATTGGTCTGACTTTAAAGACAGACGTAAAGAAGGCACTGAGAACCTCAGCCTTTTCCTTATCCTCAATGGCTGTGTTCCTCACCATATCCAGTGCAGGATGAATTCTCCTTAACACTCCTGTTATTGTTAAAATATTCATAAAGTTTTTTGTTCTCTTCCATCCCAAAGGCCAAGATGGGATTCAAGCTAGGCTTTTCTCCCTGTACAGCCCAACAAATGTTCTGTACTCTTCCCAAGTTGCCTGTCCCTTCTTCCACAGGAGGTACCTTCTTTTCTTCTGGAGCCTTAGGAAAAGCTCCCGGTTTATTCATGCTGATCTTCTTCCCTGATGGTTCATCTTGTAGCTCAGGGGAACAGACTGCTCCTGTGCCTTTAAGACTTCCTTCTTGAGGAGCAACCAGCCTCCTGGATCCCTTTGCCCTTCAGAACTGAATCCCAAGGGACTCTCCCTACCAGTGTCCTGAACAGTTTAAAGTCCACCCTCTGGAAGTCCAAGGTAGTAGTTTTGCTGTCCTTTCTCTCCTGGTTCCACCAAGAATCAAGAACTCTATCATCACTCTGTCCAAGAGAGCTTGCACAACAGCAATTGCGTCTTGAACTCAAATGTGGGACATTTACAACATGGACAGACAGCAAAGACTTTCTATTTCTTTACAGCTTTCACATTTTTTTTTAATTCTAAAACAAACAGTATTAGCTCAGATACCTCAGTCTGCATCATGCACCAGGTGACCTACCTGGATGGACATCAGGGTAGAAAATCATATGAATTACAGGAAATATGTAGTTTCAAAATGAACTATTCTCCTATGTCATGTACTCTTCATTTCATAGCAATTGTCTTTTTTTTTTTTTTTTTTTTTTTAACCTGGACATATTAAGCATTAAAAAAGGAGAAAAGCTTCTAGTAGCAACTTTTTGTGCATTGACTTAAAGAGGAAATGCCATACATCAGGAATCCAAAATTCCAGTCATTACACAGAGGGCTGTACGACCAGGGTTTGAGGTTCTACTAAAGCCAATCGCCAATCACTTTCAGCAATGCTAATCTTACAAATTCTAACAAATTCTTAGTTACTGGAAGTCCCTTTTGTGAAAACTATTAATTAGCTTCATTAATAAATAAAGACTTAATATTTACAAGGAAATATTTGTCTCACCAGTTAATCAGTAGATACCATAATGAAAGAATGTAGTGCTTAACTGCTGCTTCACCTGTATTGATCTCACAGCATACAGCATTGAGAAGAATATTCCAGAAGCTTTAAGACATAGAAGTTAAAGAAATACACCAGTTCAATTCTCCTATTTGCCCACAGATTTCAGTTGAAATTGCTTTCAAAACATGGGGATTTTGAAACATGACTCAGAATCATTCCCTACTTCTCAACAAAATATGCAAAATCAAATAAACATCTGTCTCATCAGAAAACTATTCTTATGCTTTATATCCAAAAAAGGAACATTATTACAATCCCTGATTTCTAAATACAATATGCAAAGCCAAGAAATGTGTATTTTAAAGTATTTTATAGAGTAATGCCAAACAGAAGAAATAAAGCTAGAATTAATACTAGAAATTGGGTGGGGATGTTTTAAAACCTGGATTCAAATTTTAGCCAGTGTACGCACTCCTCCCACCATCACCAGCCTATCCATCCTTTGGCCTTAAGTACCATAGAATTCAAGACAATTGAAAATCAGAATCCTCCACAGGATGCCAATTTCAGAGTAGCACTATTCATAATCCACTGAACTGAAAGCTTGACCTTGAAGAATTATCATTTTTAAATGATTATTTAAATGACAGTTATAAGTTTTCTTAGTTATAATGGAATACTGATGCAGTTGATTTGTTTTATGACAGAGAAAATGAAGTGGAGCAACAGTATAGCAAGACGACCAGATTTTCATTCAGGAAACTTGACAAACTAGAATGGTGGGCCCCTGTGAACCTAATGAGGTTCAGCAAAGCCAAGTGCAAGGTTTTACACTTCAGTTGGGGTAATCCCGTTATACACACACATATATATATATATATATATACACACACACACACACATACATACACACACATAAGCTGAGAGAAGAACTTCTTAAGAGCAGCCTACTGAGAAAGACTTAGGAGTCTTCATTGATGAAAAGCTTAATATGAGTCAGCAGTGCGTGCATGTGTGCTTGCAGCCTGGAAAGCCAATAGTATCCTGAGTTCCACCAGAAGAGGAGTAATGGAAGCAGAGTGAAGAAAGTGATTGTCCCCTTCTATTCTGCATTTGTGAGGCCTCAGCTAGAGTACTGCATCCAAGCCTGGGGCCTCCAACAGGAAAGATATGGAGGTTTTGGAGATGGTCCAGAGGAGGGCCACAAATGTGATCCAAGGGCTGGAACATCTCTCCTGTGAAGACAGGCTGGAGAAACTGGACTTGTTTAGCCTAGAAAAGAGAAGTCTGTAGGACATGTCATTGTACTTTTCCAATATCTAAAGGGAGTTTATAAACATGAAAAACATGATGGAAAACCAACTTTTTACAAGGGTAGACAGTGATAGAACAAGGGGGAATGGCCTGAAACTAAAGGAAGGGAGATTTAGATTAGATGCTTGGGGAAGTTTTTTACTGAGAGAGTGGTGAGGTGCTGAAACAGGTTGCCCTGGAGGTGTTTAAGGCCAGGTTGGGTGGAGACCTGGGCAACCTGATCTAGTACTTGATCCAGCAGCAGGCACCCTTACCTGTGGCAAGGGGCTTACAACTCGATGATCGTTGAGGTCCCTTCCAACCGAAGACATTCTATGATTCTATGAAACAGAAGCTCAGGTCTGTGTTGAAGTGGGTGCAATTAATAAAGGGATTAATAAAAAGACTCAATAAGAAAAACCTCAAATGCTCCCAAGACCATCTTGTTTCCATTCTGAATCTCTTTTTTTTATTTGTAAAGACTGGCATTACAATTGAAAAGGACTCAAAATGGAGTGACGTACACATCATTGGTGTTGTTATGATGCAACTGATGGGATCCCTGAATGGATATTGCTTCAGCTTTGATTTTAAAAAATAATTTAACAAGAAAATCTTCAACTCCACTATCAATCACAGGTGGCAGAAATGAAAAAAAAGAAAAACAAAAGAAACCAAAACTATGGTCAGATTCATAACATATACACTGTTGGCTGATGACACTTGTTTCAGATGTACAATAAAGCCCACAACACTTTATTACTATGGAGATAATTATTGTGAATGTTGTTTTTTTTTCATGTTGATCAACTTGCTTTTGAAGGTTGTTTCTTTGATTGTTTTAAACTTGCATAATAAACATGCAATGAAACATTTCTTGTTAAAGTGTTTTTTGTTTTTTTTTTTTCAGTCTTCTCATTTTCATACAAAGATTTCATAAAGTTGCAGTGTTGTATCAGAGCATTACCAAAATAAAAGCAAAAGCTAAAGAGGAAGGTAAATGTGAACTGAACGCAATGAGAATAACTTAATCTTGTCCTGAGACACTCCAGTCTTAATAAAAAGATGTGCACAATCAAGTCCCTTCCACCCAAATCCATCAAAATCACAAAATAAATATTAACTTGGAAGAAAAGGAAGACAGAAAGAAAAATAAAAACACGATGTCATCATGCACTCATCTTCTGCATAGCTCAACCCACATATAGTAAGGCACTATTTCCCAACAACTTTGTGTCCACAACAATCTTTTACAGTGCTCTGTGAACTACATATAGTTCCTTCCAGGATGATGAAATAAATAGATTCAATGAGTGTTGCTACTGTGTCACCCCATGTGTGATTTTATAGATAAGGGCATAATCTGGCAGTTTCAGAAAGAAGCTGACTCAAGTCTCTTCTTATGTGTGCATGTTATTCATATGGATATCTTTTGTCTGTGCAAGTGGTTGATCTATTTTCCAGAGTTGCTGTTGTTTTTAATTGTTCTTTACTCCAGTATTCTCAAAGCAAATACACAAGAAAATAAAAGCGCAGTTGGGTCATTAAAAACAGAGCTTTGATGCTCCAAAACCACAGAGTTTGGGGGATTTAAGAAATCCGTTGGACGTTCCCAAAGGACTTGGAAAATACATGGACATATTTCAAGTGGAAATCCTTGTCTTTGCTTAATTAAGCTGGTCTTCATACTGTTTTCGGAAACAATCACCAGCAGGAAAAAACTCCCAGCATCTTTCTTGATACATTTTCCATACATAGGATTCCTGAAATAAACAAAATTTAAGTGACTTAAATTGCTTCAATGAAAAAGAATCAGGCATGCCTCTTCAAAAAGAAACAAACAAACCAACCAAAATACATTGCTTCCCTTCCTTGATTCTTCTCTACATCAATTTATAAAATCATGTTAATTTTGGGGTGAGTTTAGAGTAGATTTTACATCTGGTCACCTGGTCAAAAAACAAAAGAGAAAACACGTAGAAGAGGACCAGGTCATTTCACGTCCAGGAGCACTGTAAAGCTTAAGTAAAGCTGGTCACAAGACCAAATACCAGCATAAGTATAATATTTTCCATCACAGAAATTTCTGTTAATTTCTGCATCAGTCCTTTCAAAGCATGCAAAAAATGCATAAAATAAAATGGACTTTAAAGATTTGAAAGAATAGTTAACAGTAATGAAAAAAGAAAATCCTCTAAAAATTGTTCTCCTAGATTTCTTTTCAAATACCTGCATAAGTTCCTTCATACTGCTCTATCTAGAAAGGTAGACACAGAAGACCATATAACTGATGAATAACATTAAAGGTCAAAGACAATAATAAGAGATTCAACAGGGTGAAAAGAATGTGCTTTCACAGGGTGCTTAAATGTTTCTTATTATTTCTGTTTAAGAATCTACTTATGGAAATAATAATGCTAAAAATACTAAAATCTATTTTTTGGAAGTAATACTTCAAAAAGTCAGATCATATAACAAAAGCATTAGAGAATTGATGATCTAAAATTAAGCAACCAAAGTCCCAAGAAACATTCAGAAGAGTAACAATTAAGTTAATTAACACACAGAATGCTATTCATTAGAATACTCTTTAGTTTTGGCAAGTCTGAATGACTTTTATTTTAGAATTAGTTTCATTTATTAACTGTTGGTATTCAAAGAGTTGTTTACCTACCTGCCCTGTATGTTCAGTTTCATCTTTATTAATAAGATACATCAGAAAAAACCTACAATGGAAAAAAAAAAGAGTTGTGAATACAGTATTTGGAAGCACTAGTCAATCTACAGATACAGGCGTATTTCTCAACATGTCGTGTACAGTGAAAAAAATGCTGTTCCTGGGTTTACAAGTTTCTAAATTATACTTATGATGATATTCTCAGACATATTAAACATACTTTTCTCACTCTTATAATATGCACTTATTATTCAATGAAAAATACACCAAAATACACAAGATTTCATTTGACTTGAAGTGAATACTGACCTCATATGAAGAATTGCTAAGCTTTGTGTCAGAAAATTATACCAGACATATCTTGCCTACAAACACTAACTGGCAGATAGAGAATAGTAATTAGATTAAAAAAACAAACAAACAAAAAGTAATAAATCCATAATATAATAAGAAATTGGAGATATTTACTAGTCACATATCAGGTTCCCAATTTTTATCTCCTTGCTCACACAAAATGAGTGTTTCAGAACCAAATCGAAAAAAACATATTGAAGTTCATAAAGTTCCTGCTCCTACCTCCACAGAAATTCTATCAGTTCACTACAGCAAAAAAAAAAACCTTTGCTAATAGCAAACATTTTTCTCTCTCATGGATTCTATTAAAGAAGAAAAAAAAAAAAAAAAAAAAAAAAAAGGAAATATCTCCCTTGTTCATTCAGGTAACATGAGTGCACATCAAAGCCAATCTATAATGACTCTTATTTATCTAATAGAGTTAATAAGGTGTTAATCATTTTTTACCATACTTACAAATAATTGGCCAAGTTGTGCTCCTGCAGCGTATGAGTTTCAAAGCCATGGGGCACTGTATCAAAGTAGTCATTTCCTATTCCACAGATAAAGCACTTTGTCTAAAAGAAAGTACACAGATTACATCAACACTTATTTATAATGCATATCTGCACCCCACTAAGACACCCCAAATGCCCAAAATTTCTTCAAAATACCAATGCATCAACTATAATATGTACTGAACAGAAAAGCTTCTCTTTTAATGATTGAGACGGAATGCTTCAGCCAAAACACCCAAACAGAAGATTAACTGTCATCAAAGTAACATATTAATGTTCAATCAACCAATAAATCCAGGTACCAGTAGGTGAGCAGATATAAGAATGAATGGCCCTGAAAAGCCAAAGCCTTTGTTTTTTTTTTTCCTTTGAACACTGTCACCAATACTCACTGTAATGCAAGGCGGTATTTATCTTAATGCTTGAGTTTTTAAGCTGAATGTACTTTGATATTACACAACACATTAGTTCTCAACATATTTCTGATTTCTTATATACACATTTAAATGACAGAACAGAAAAACAGCAAGTACTGGACATTTGCACATATAGATTAATCAAAAAAAAAAAGCTACACCTGAGATTAACTGTACCATCATCACAACATGAACGATGCTAGACACCTCTAATCACAAGATTCAAAAGACTTAAATAGCTGAGGATATGGAATTCATTATAATGTACAGCATTTTTTAATTTTTTTTATATTTTTTGTTATTTACACAAGTGAAAACACACAATCTAAAGCTTAAAAGGTCATGAGAAAAATAAAAATGTTGTTGCTTTTTTTTAAATTTATTTATCAGCATAAAGCTGGCTATACTTACAAAAGGTATTAAAGAACACTAGGAAATGGCAAATAAACCTCAAATATGCTAAGAGCAAAATTACAGCACAAACAGAGTTTGTGTCCCATACAAGTTAAGAGCTTTCAACAACATACCTCTTTCACAGTGAAGATCAGAGTGATAAATGTTATTCAGAACGTGCATTCTAGCAGAGCTTTCTCTTCAAAACAAGTGTGACCATAAGAACAAGGGAGGTGATTCTGCCCCTCTATTCTGCTCTCATGAGCACCCCACCTGGAGTACTACATGCAGTTCTGGAGCCCTCAACATTAGAAGGACATAAAGCTGTTGGAGTGGGTGCAGAGAAGGGCTATGAAAATGATCAGAAGGCTGCAGCACCACCCCTATGAGGACAGGCCAAGAGAGCTGGGGCTCTTCAGCCTGGAGAAGAGAAGGCTCCAAGAAGATCTTATAGTGATCTTTCAGTACCTGAAGGGAACCTACAGGAAAGCTGGGGAGGGACTTATTATAGTGACAGGATGAGAAGAAATGGTTTTAACCTGGAAAAGGGTAGATTTAAACTAGATATTAGGAAGAAATTCTTTGTTGTGAGAGTGGTGAGACACTGGAACAGCTTGATCAGTGAAGTTCTGAATGTTCCCTGGAAGCATTCAAGGCCAGGCTGGATGGGCCTTTGAGCAATCTGGTCTAGAACGAGGTGCCCCTGTCTGTAGTAGGAGGGTTAGAACTAGATAATGTTAAAGGTCCCTTTCAACCCAAACCATTCTATGATTCTATCATGAGTACTTACGATAATTAAATAAAACAGAAAATAAAAACAATAAGTAAATTGTCTCTCATTCACTTTTACTTCATCTGATAAAAAGAGCACTGGATTCTGTAAAGAACCATATATTTATTCCCCTGTCAGTATCACCCTTCGACTCAACACAGATGTTCAGAAAACCTGAAAATATAATATAGTTCAGCAATAGTACGTTATTACCTCCATATCTTCCTTAACTTGTTCTTGCTGATCTCTTAACTCACCAAAAGCATCAATAATTAACCCTAGAATTAAGACAGAATAATAGTTAATGCTCAAGAACTGTAACAAAGAATATTTGGAAATTCAGGGACAAGTCCAACAAAGAACATTAAACGATAGTTTTGTACAGAAATAGTAGAAACTGTTATAGCTTCAAGAAAACACAAAAACATCTAGATATATGAAGGAAAATGAGCTAATTAAGGAAAACAGCTACCTGTAACTGTCACTATAATGTGGAATAAAAGTAATTCTTTCTAATCATTTCATTTGTGACATCATTACCGGAGTCTTTCAGAAAGGACAAAGGGAAGACAGAAACTCTAGTGGCAGCAATGTTCTTATGACTTTTTTGTTTCTTCTGATCCAGACAGAACCTGTTGTTTATGTGGAGACTAAGTAAAACAGCATACAGATAAACAACATCTTGGTGTGATTTATCTTATAAATCTGCTTTTTGATTGCCCTAGTGTCCTGGTTTAAATTCAGGCATGCAATATCTACAGCACTAAAATCCACGTATTATTAAATAAGCTTTCTGCAAGCTACAAATATATACCTTGAATAATGGCAAGCAGGATGACAATCACAAAGAAGAAGAAAGTGATGTCAAAGATTATTCGATAGATTTCATATTCATCTCCTGCTGGATCCTCTATTTCATCACCAATGCCTCCACCTGCACGTACTCCAACGTACATGTGAAACATGTAGCACTAAAAAAAAAAAAAAAAAGAAAAACAAAAGTCTAAAAAGTTTTCTGCATTCTCAATTAAAAATATCCATTGTAGCAAATGCAGTAATTAGCAGAACTGTTCTATGTTCTAGCAACTAGACAGTGTCATGTAACATATTTCTCTCTTAGGTTATGTGCACTTCGGAGAAAACAGAAATGCTGCTGTGAAGCTGTAACCATAGCATTTCATGTCTATATTCAAGTCTCAATTCAAAAAGATTTTATATTTGATTAACCTAAGCCCAGCAGCAGATCATGATTGAGGTACAGAAATTTTCAGCATGCAGTAATGTGCAAGTAGGAATTATCACTGCCACCAAATTCAACTCCCTTTCCCTCACCAACCAATGGAAAAAAAAACAAAAACCAAAAAAAACAAAACAAAACAAAAAAAAACATTGAACAACCTTTGAGGATGTTTGTGCAGAGGACAGGCTAATGACGAAAAGGAGTCTGAGACTAATGCAGTGAAGGGTCTGCAGCACAGGTCTCACAAGGAGCAGCTTGAGGAAACTGGGATTATTTAGTTTGGAGGAGGCTTACGGGAGACCTTATTGCTCTCTACCACTACATGAAAGGAGGTTGTGATGAAGTGGGGGTCAGCCTCTTCTCCCATGTAACTAGCAATAGGACTAGAGGGAACAGTCTGAAGTCGTACTGGGGGAGGTTCAGGTTGGATAACAGAAAAAAACTTCTGCTCTGACAGAGTGGTCAGGCACTGGAATGGGCTGCCCAGGGTTATAGTAGAGATACTGTACTTGGAGGTGTTCCAGGAACGTTTAGTTGCTGTACTGAGGGACATGGTTTAATGTAGATGGTTGGACTGAATGATCCTGGAGGTCTTTTCCAGCCTTGGTGCTTCTATGAATTCCCAGGAAGTGGTTCAAGTTGCATAACAAAATACATTTAATAATTTAATACATTACATTTAATACATTTAATAACTAAAATACATTTGATTTTGTTCTAGGTTACTTTTAGACTGATCTTGATTAGTAATATATCTTAGATATCTGTGGTATTTAAGTTCTAATAACTATCCAAAGCCTGGCAGCATCTCAGAAACGAAGTAGTAATTTTCAGTAAGAGAATAGTGAAATGAAAATCATGACAACTCCTGGTAGAGGAAAGCAATGGATATTAAAAATTAAACAATCATTTCAGAACTTAAATTACTCACGAAATTCCTTGCCTGTAACTGATCATCCTCCTGAATGACATACTGAACCTATAGATTCAGCCCTTTAACCGACTAGGATCACGGCTTTAAGTTGATCCCTAATTTTGCAGAAACTATGATAAAGAATACTATCATATTTATATCATCCATTTAAAGAAGTATTTGTTTAACATGCATAGGGTATGTCCGGTTGCTCAAGGGATGTTCATGAATTCATTTCTTTCTCTTACATTAGTCTTTCTATTGATGATCAATGATACTGTTGTATAAGCAGAAATTACATAAAAGGACAAAAAAATAACTGCAAACAAACAAACAAACAAAAAAGTTGAAAGCAAACTAAGACTTACTGTTAGCATATCATCGCATTTCATATCTGGCATATCACCATCTTCACTTTTGTTGTAGAACTTTCGGAAAAAATTGAATGCCACTACTGTGTACAAGTATACCACTACTGCCAGTAATCCCACTGTTAGGACAAGCTGGGAAAAAAAAACAAACAGTTATAGTTGTCTTCCTCGAAGGTCTTCTGAACAGACCAATGAAAAAAGATGAGATCTGATACCTGTTTGCCATTGTGGGTCACTGATGAGAGTATAGTTCGTAATGTCTTGAATCCCATTGCAATGTCAAGGAGATGGGCAGCAAAGAAAAAATTGTTGTAATGGCCAAGGACTGACATGGTCATGTACCAAGCTAGGTAAAGGAAAGACTAACAGAAAAAAACAACTACATTAAAAAATAGAATTAATAACTATTATGTCATTAAACTTAATTTACAGTGCTTATGAAAAGTAAAAATCGCATGAATGTACTTTTCAATTAAACAGAAAATTGTGACTTTTTTCTTATACAATACTTGGGAAATTTCCTTTTGTTCAAAAATATCAAATCTGCAAATGCAGAGTGCACAAGAAATGGTCAAAATTGATTAATTTTGCATTTGAATTTTGAAGTGATTTTTTTAATTATTAGTTTCTGGATGTTTACATTTAAATAATACACTAAGAGGATTAGCGACAAACAAAAAGATAAGTAATTCCAAAGTTAATTCAAACTACTAAAACTGCTACTTAACTGTTTGATATAATTTATGCAGTTTACTATTTCGACAAATCCTAATTTTACTTTTTTTCTGTACAATTTTAATGTTATTGGACTTAAAGACAAGTACATACGTACAAGAGAAATGTCAGACATACTGTCAGAGGACAGATAATCCTGAACAAATACAAACTCGTTACAGTTTATGCATTCTGTGGACCTGGTGAATTCCCATCCCAACCTCAACTTGCAAATTTCAATCTTCCTGAAGACAGATTACATCTTCATCCTCCAGCAGTCCTTTTTCCAAAATGATTTGTTACCCAGCAATTTTTGCACCAGAAAAATTAGCTGAGACAGGCAAACCACGATCATAAGACTGTTTGCATTCATAAGATGAGCAATATTTTAAGCTGCAAGGTATTTAAATGGCCTTGTTTATCATGAGTAAAACGATTAGCCTCATTTTGTGCAAAACCCTACTAACAGTTTCAGTGGTATAAATTACAGTAACTCCACAGATTAACTATATACTGATGTGACTTTTCCAGAAATATTCAAGTGACTGCAGATGTAAAGATTATGAACATGAAAAATTTTAATTTGAATGTATACAGATACTTTTCCAATTCTACAGCACAATACTTGTATATATACATATATATACATACATACATATATATACTGATGAACTTACATTATCAGTGAAAACAACTCCTAATTTCCACATCTGATACTTAACATCAATGGAGTTTAGCCTGTAAAAATAAATTAATCACATTTTATATAACAACTAAATAACAATTTATGCAGCACGATCTACAGAAAGAATATTGTCTCATAAACAGAAGACATTGCAGTTAGTTTATTTCTCTCAAGCTGAAATACATCAGAACCTTTTCCCAATTCAATTTTACTCTGGCACCTACCTGAAACAAAAGCAGAAAAGTGAATTACTGCATACTATTTTGGAGTAATCAGACCTGAAACTGATCACTGTCTGTAATACAAAGTCAAAGGGAACTTATCTGCTAACACTGAACACAACTGAGCTTGAGGTCTGCTTCTACTGATGCTACACTATTCATTGTGCTGTACATATTTAAATACTGAATCTAATGGATGCATGAGTTTGGGTAGCTTCATAAATGTTCAGTTTTGAATCTGGTATAAAGTAGATAAATGTATATTTCTGAAGAATGTGATTTTCTGCAAATCTCTGTCACAGCACATTCAGCTGCTACAAGCATGGAATAATTTCTCCAAGGAGAGTGTGAAGGATGCATGAAATCATAATTTATTTTTTTTGCTGTTAATGTATACGAAATAAAGCAGACATTAGAAATATAACAGAAAGGTATGATTTTAAAATAAGCATTTCATCAGTCTTCTCCGACTACTTCATTCTAGTTTTTTTGTTTTGTTTTGTTTTTTTCCAAGAATATCAATACAAATATTATTTTATTTTTCTTCCTAAATAAGAGTCATGAGCACACAGGGAAGATTAGGTAGTTTCGCTGTCTTTTTCTATCAACAATGACACATGGAAAAAGGAAAAAGGAAAAGGAAACTTTCTAAAACCAAGTATATCCAACAGAAAAAGAGCAGGAAAGTATTCTGGAAAGTAATTTTGCCACATTATTAAATTGTATTGCTATGTCACAGAGCCTTTGGACTCTTCTTTCTTGGTTTTACTTTTCCAGTTTTACTTTTCAGTTTCTTCTTTACAAAAACAACCCTTTCCAGAATGCAGTTCTTATCTACTAGCAGCCCTACTGTTGACTTCATATAATTCTTGTAAACACACTGGTAAGTGCTATTGTTATAGAAAATTATCCACATACCCTTACATTATAATCTCTATAGCGTTAAAAGTACTCTCCAAAAACTGAGGAACTCTCTTTATCTCTTGTGTAAGAATGAAAATGATAACTATTACTCTGACTACTTACAAAGACTAGGAGATTTTTCTCATGTCTGGCAAGTACAGGCAAGTATGTAGTTTAGGGAAAACAAATCATGAAAAGATGTAAAAAGACTAGTTATCCAACTTCCAAGGTTTTACTAGTCACCATCAATATCACTTAAATAGATTCCACCATTTCCTTGAAAACGAAATGCACATTGCCAATTTTATCATTTAATTCTGATTGGGCTGAAAAATAAAAAAGGTGAGTTTCTAGCCCAGTTGTACCAACACTATTAGAATAGAAATAATGCGATGCTTTCAAGAAGCTGTGCATTAACCTGAATCTTCATATGTAAGAAAAGAGGATTCCTTTTTTTTTTAATAAGTGCTTTATAATGAATTAATTCACAGTGAAATTCAATATTCAAATTGTTTTATCTTATATAGCCTTTTTTTTTTTTTTTTTTACAAAAGAGAAGACAAAATATGAAAGTTCAAACCTAAATGACAAACAAAAAACAGCTCAACAGCTTGAAAAGCCCTCAAACCACACCAAAATAAACAAACAAAACCAACCAAACAAAACCAAACAAGAAGCAAATGCTTACACAGCAGATAAGGAGCTATCCTTCTTTGGTTTCTTCTTTTCTCGAGCATCACTAAAATCGAGAGCAGCTTTGTCCATTCCTAGTAACTCACTGATCCTGTCACGGCCATAGAACTCACCGTATTTATCCATGACCTAAAGTTAGGATGAACATTCAAGAGAAGCAGTGGGTAGAAGTTTGGTTTCTGAAGACAAGAAATTTAACACGCATGATATTTTTCATTTGTTTGTTTCTGTCTATCATATCATTTAGTAATTTTTTCCTGCTTAATATCAATAATTTGATAGAGCCAAGAGAGCTTGTCAAAAATGAAATGTTTCTACTCATTCAGTGAAAATAGGGAGAGGAAAACAACTCAGCAGAAACAGAATAACTAAATTAATATTGTCACATGCAAAAAAGATCTGATCAAAACATATGTTTAGATCACACAGGCAAGAGATGTTTTGGCTACTGTATTTACATGAAAAGCTCTGATTAAAGTAAGATTTCTTGAGGGAAGTATTTGACTGTTACTCATTATTATTTTAAGAAACAAACTAAAGAATAAATATTTATCATTTACATTTTCCTTAAATAGCTTAAATATCTTGATGGACACTTTCAGATTTTTCTTTAAAGTACTTCACAATGAAAAAGTTATGATAAGTGTCCTCACTTACTCTAACTAGCACTATTGCATAATTATATGATTTGATGGCAGTTAATAATACAACAAATAATATAATATAGATAAAGTATGTAGGAAACACAAGATCTCTAACAGAGAGTTAGAGTTAAATGTTTTTAAGCAAATTCATCTTTCTGGTAAAGACAGAGCTAAATGTTATTGAATGAACTCAAACTATTCATCTATTTCTTACAAAATTTGATGTGTTTTAAGGGAAATATTTCTGGAAAAGAACTTATGCTTCTCATTCTCACTAAAAACGCAGCTCCTTGCTAAACATCATCCGTTTCTTCTCACTTTTAAAACAGCACTCAAAGTAGTATAAAATTATGGATAAAAAGACCAGAACTGAATGACTCCAAAGGTGAGAGATGATATTTTACCAGCTTTCTAATAAGTAATACTTAAAGAATTTGTTGATAATTTTTGAAATTTTTAGACACAAGCCTTCTTTTTCATATGCCTGAAAGCAGTGCTTCATGACTATGGATCATTCACTAGCATGGGGAATTTGTGTGTGTCTCCTCTTTATTTAGAGAAACAGATAGAAATGCATCACTAACAATTCCTTATACTTAATATTTATACTTCCCTATACTTATACTTCCCTATACTTAATACTTTAAACAGCAAAGCAAATGCACAGCTCAAAAATATTTTTTTAGATAGGAAGATCTAAAAATTCCACTAGCAAAATTGCTGCTAGTATTTCAGAAAACATGTTTCCAAAAGTGATTAAAGTTTGGCATTAAAACAGTCTGAAAGAGGGGAAAATCTGACCCAACAACACATATACCCACTTTTTCAAACATGCCAAATACAATAAGAAGATTGTTTTTACTGTATGATATCATGAGAAAACACTAAGAAAATATTTGACTCACTGCTCATATAAAAAAAAATAAACCTTCAAATCCTCTGGTTACAGATGACTTATTTTTTGATAATACGACAATGTGACAAAAGCTCTTACGCATGTCTGCCAAGGAGCACAGAGAGACAATGGTGTGGAGAGAGTTCAAATAATACCTTGCTCTTACTCCCAGAACCATAACAGGAGTTGTCAGAGTCATCAGCCCATCAAAGGCCAATCTCCACAAGCCAGAGGTGCACAGGGAACAACAGCAGGCAGGAACTCAAATTACTGACTTTCAAGAAACTGACTTTCTGCATGGTTCCTTCCGGAGCTGTTCCAGAAAAGACTAACTCACAATATCCAGGCACAAAACTTGCCAAGTTGAGTCATAGGAAGATTTTCAGATCACCTTTTAGACTAATAGGCTGCCTGGGGGTATGGGAAAGAGGGGAAGAGCATTTGGAGACTGAATGAGACTTATTGCCTGTTATGAAGGGGAATCAAAAGTGGGAAGCAAGATGGATTTATGTGATTTGGAGAGGAACAAGTGTGAGGAAACAAAGGACTAAGGGAATAAATGGGCCAGTATGGTGTCTATCATTTGCTGGTCAGTGCTGTAGTTATGCTACGCCCTATGCCTAATCATCTCAATCTATATTATTGCCTTATAAAATTACTTGCTTTTTAGTGATTAAGAAACTCTCTATACTGTGTGCTTGTATGTGCATACAAGGATGTGAGTGTGGCAACTAGATTCACAGAGACAAAACTATTTATGCATGCTATAATATACACACAAATGTACACATCTCTACAGAATTTCATGAAGGTATTTGAAATTTCTGGTTTATACTACAAGTCACATATATGGAACATGTAAAGAATAGCTATCTAAATTACAAAGAGAAGTCACCCATAAGCTGTTAATATATGGTAAGGAATTGTGTGTATAATTTAAATGAAACATATGGAAATATATACACTGAATCAAAATTTTATTTGAAGAAATGTGGACTACACTACTTTCAAAAATGAAAACAAAAACAAACCACCATGCATTAAAGTTTTACTTTAATTTCACATATATTTTTGAAAATAAACCTTACCTTTCTTTTCACAAATTTGTCCCAATAGTTGTTTGGAAAAGACCTGAAAAATACAGATGAAAAAAGAGCACATTTTAGATGGTTGTGAAGAGATAGAATAATTATTACAATATAGAAACTATATACTGATTTGTTTCTTACAGACTGTGTTGTTGTTATCACCATCTGACAATTCAGATAGTCACTGGAATGAAAGCTACTAAATGGCATGGAGCCTATCACACTACCATGTCTACAAAAGGGCAACTGAGCTGACGGTCCACAAGGTTCCAAAACATTTAAGTCACCTAATTCCAACAGGCAAAAAGTCAGACTTTTAAATATGTTCTCAAAGGAGTATTCAAGAGCCAATAAAATTATCCAAGCCATAGCTCACTCGAACTGACAGCAATAAACAATCATCACTGTGCTTGTCAAAAGAAATTACTTGTTTATTTTTCTTCTTAATATGTAAGCTGCTCCAAGATAGTGAAAAATAGAGGGAGACAATTACCTCCTTTGTCACGCTGGTCACTCCTCTCTTGATGCAGCTCAACAATAAATAATAAGAAGAAAGAATAATTCCTTACAAAACTATAAAGATAGACTAAGTAAAAACTCACTGTGTGTTGATTACAAGTCTGTCCCATTGCCCTTTAATATCATCTTCTGAGGGCTGCTCAGTGATATACAGCCCATCAAATTCCAACTTCCTTGCTACTTCCTTTTCTCTCTTAAAAATTACGAGTGGGACCTGCAATTGAAAAGACATAACAGAAATTAGTTAAAAATGCTCTGATACATCTAAAAACTCAGAGGAAAGGCTGTTTAAGAAAAAATTAAATATGAAAACGGAATACGTATAAAGTCATAGTTCAAAAAATTCAAAGAATTGACAATTGCCCAGAACACTCTGAAGATAAAGATGCACATGGACCAGTTAGTTCAGAATCAAAAGAATTAAGAGTGCATTGCACAGCTGTAATAAGATGACCAAAAAAAATCTGAAGGTACCTCCAATAAAAATAGTTTCACAGTTCCAAGGAACTATTAGAGCTAGTCATATAAAAGAGAACTAAAATAAAAAAATAAAAAATAATAATTAAAAAAACAACCTAAAATCCTTAGAAACTCTAGTTCTAAAATATCCATTTGAGATCACACTTTTTGATTGCATTTTGGCACCCAGAGCTGTTAGACACTGCCTTTCATTTATCAAAGAATTCTTGAAGTTTCACATGGAGAATAGCATGGAGAACGGACTGTGAGCAGTTAAAAGTAAAATCCTTAAACATCACATTCTGTGTATTTGATTTGCTATCTGTGTTTCTTTGCCAGCAAAGACATCTGAACAGCAAGGATCAAGCTTTTCTTACAACTCATTTTTGTACTCTGGATGACAATTGAAAGTACATTCTGAGAAGGGAGACGTAACTAGCAGTCCTAGTAGAGTGTTTTTTACTTGGAAGTCTGTTTCAAACGGAACTGGATGCTTTGCTCTGTTAACATGCACAGTGGATTGCTTCATTAGGTTTTTATTTTGAAAATAAATATCGCTGTAATTACTTCACAGGTCTTCAAAATGCATCCACATTGCAATGGTATCAGTATGACTAGTTAAGACTTTTCATGGGTATACTGAAAAAATAACAATGAAAATGTTATGTACATAGAACTGCAGCTAAAAATATTTTTAATACCAAAATCAATGCATCTCCAAAGACAGAGATTGAAACCACATTTGGTCCTTTCCTCACTTTTCAGATTTGGAAAGAATGCAACTATTATCATTATTCACTATAAAGAATGCCTATCACTTCTAGTCAGGTAATGAATGTAGTTGTAAAGGACATTGTGGGAAAGTATCATTAAGAGTTCAAGAGGATAAAAAGCTATGAAGTAGAAGAGGACATCTCCATACCCAGAAATCAGAGCCTCCACTGTTCATGCCAACCAGTGAAACACAAAAATGTTTTCAGAATTTATTGATCTGCAGAGAAACTTAATTTGTAGAGGAAAATCAAACATTGCTTGACAGTCACAAGAATTTGCTGTTATAATTGTCTGCCTGATGTGGTAACTGTGAAAACAGTGAACCTATGATCCAATGCCAGACCAGCAAATCAGGCTCTGGCCTAGAACCTTCTGAATTCACAATTCACCTCAGTTTTTGTTGCAGATTACTCTAGTAGAATATTATTTATATGATTTCCCAACTTGTTTAAGAAAAGGTGTCACAACTTTGTTCTAATTTATGCCACTCAATGGACAAAAAGTTGGCAGCTGGAAGAAAAAACAGCAATGTGTTTTTCTTACTTTCAAACAGTAATACCCAATGATGCAGAAGAAGGAGATGACTGTATGTAAGATGGCCAAAATCCTCAGTGTGGGCTCCATGTAGCCACTGCTTTCTTCCAGGACATAATGTACTGCAATGATCCTCTGGCTGTCGCTCTCTAAGCCGTCCAACTTCATATTTTCTCCAGTAGACACTACAGGAATTTCCTTTTCTTCTGTCACAGCAGAGGTGGAGACCTGTTTAAATCACTTAAATCTTAATATTACAGGTGTATTCCTTTGACAGATGTTTTATACTACTACAAGCTATATAGTACAACTGAAAACAATCTCATCAAGGAAAACTGAATTGTGAGTAATTTCTTTTTTTTTCTCCACTCAGATCCAAGTCCACAGGGAATATTTCACAGAGACCACTTCATCTTGTTACACAAACCCATTTCAGTGTTGATTTTCCTTTATTCTCCTTCTATTGCAAGCGTGGGTCATGCTGAATTTATCACCTTGAACCCAAGAAAGGGCATAGCCCACCTGGAAGAAACCCCATGAACTCCTGACATTGCTGCATGCAATCTTTACGAGTAGGGTTCTTCCATGAACTGAACTGAAAAATCTTGAGTTGTATTATATTTACTACAGACATTGACAAAGATGATCCATGATATTCTACACAGCTATGCACAGCCTCTCAGGGAACGTGAGGACACAAGAAGACATCTCAGCTGAGATGTATTAGCCTAAGATGTCAGTGAAAATTGGAGTTGGCTGAGTCACTGTACTATGAAATGGAGCATCTGAGGCACAGATATTTTCACTCTGCTGCATTTGTCACAGCACAGAACTCAGGAAATAGCTATTTGTGTATTTCATGCAAACATATCAGCTATCCCTGTTAGATCTCTGAAGTATCAGTCAGAAGAAGGTATTAACTCTATTAGATTGGCAGGGTTTTTTTACAATTTTTTTAACAATAAAATAAACACAGTCTACAAAACCCGAATGCTTCTCAGAATTCAACTTTAAATGCAACAGTATGATGAACATACCTTATAGAAAAGCAGGATGAAGTTGATGGCAAAGGCAACAAACAATGCCAACATCCTCATGTTATAAAAGTTTCGAGCAAAATAGTTCTGAAATAAAAAATAAAGCTTTAATATACCCTGCCTCACAATGATACCACAATCCTGAAATTAATTATTAAGCATTGTTTTAGAGAAAGTAAGCTACACAACTAATAAATTATTAGAAGTGTGATGAACGTTCAATCCCGATCTGAAAAAGAAATCATTTTTTCACACTCTGCTTCGGAATTTCCCATGATTTCAGTCAGACTATACAGTACGTAGGATATCAGCCATGCTGGTTTTCTTTAGTACTTTCAATGTCAGAAGACTGGAAAATCATACATTAAATAAACTTTTCACGTATTTCTATCCCTTCTGATTTTTAGAACGTCAAAAATGAAAGTTGAAGCACAGGAAACCTAGAGAGAAATTGTGTTCCAACAAGGAAATTCTTGTTTAAACTTAAGTTCTATGGTGGACTGAATATTTAAGTTTCAAAACAATATCTAAATTTATACTCATTTCATCATGTCAGTTGGGATATTTCATTTTAAAGAAGTTTCAGAACACACAACTTCCTTATGAATCAACTTCAAAGAAGTTTCTATCTATATCTTTCCATTTATCTAGAAAACAATAGTTTAAAAAATGAATTAACTGTTTTAAAAAAGCAAGAACTTCAAGGTTGCAAAACTGTGAAATCAGAAAGCCATACAAATTTGAAGAAAATTTATTCCCAATTTTGCAAATGCATTTCCTTCGCCTACATAACTTTTACCCCTTACCTCTCATCATGTAATTAACTAACAGCATATCACACTAAGAAGTCTGTATATAAGCAAGCACATTTAAAAGAAGGCAACATTACATTGTTTCTACCTTTCTGAGAAGTTATCTTTAAAGGTTGTAACAGTTTTTGTTTGTTTTTTTTTATGTAGGTCATTGTATATTTCCAGTACATTAATATTCTTCTACTTGCCTTTTACAACCTGGGAAATGGCTTTATTTATTTATTTTTATGGCTTTGCCTGGGATCATAGAGACTCTTAAGATTCTGTATTCAGGATTTTTGATTAAAATAGTGGTGACAGAACACTGATGTTTTTAGCTGTTGAGCAGTGCTTGCCCAGAGGCAAGGACTTTTCTATTTCTCGTGCTGCCCTGCCAAAAAGGAGCTGGGTGTGCACAAGGAGCTGAGATGGGACACAGCCGAGACAGCTGACCAAAGCTGGCATATGTGATATATAGGCCACACACCCAGCAATAAATGCTAGGGGAAAGAGGGAGGAAGCAAACAAAGGATATTCAGATTGATGGCATTTGTCTTCCCAAACCAGTCATTAAACATGATTTGCCCAGCTTTCCTGGGAGTGTCTGAACACCAAACTGCCCATGGAAGGCAGGAAATACATTCCTAGTTTTGATTTGACTTGCTTGCATGTGATGCTTTTGCTCTGCTAGTAAACTGTCTTTATCTCAGACCCTGAGCTCTCAGTATTTTACCTTTCCAACTCTCTCCCTAGCTTTATCTGGGGAAAGTGAGTGAGCAGCTGCTTTTTTGTTGTTGTTGTGTTTGTGGTTTATTTTGTTTTTCACTTACTGATCCAAACCTTTGCCTTTATATCCAATTTATGGATGACTGTGGGTAGAAGAATGAATGAGACTTATCAGATTTGTCTTTTTCAGTTTGGTAGAAAAATGTTGTGGTATATCTCCCTCATAACATGTAAGCCACATGGTAGAAAACAACTTACAAGAAGCTTCTGTTGATATGCAATGATTTTCTTCCAGAAAGCTGATTCCTGAATTTCTGGTTCTCCATATCTGTGAGTATGAAGCTGTCTTAATTTCTGTTTTGCTTTGTCTTCCTTTGCTTTCTCTTCTTTTTCTCCATCCTCTCCTCTTAGGATACGATTGAAACCAAAATAACATGACAATTTAATAAAATTGACATAAAAATAACTAAACCACACCCTATGAGAAGATATTGCATCCTTTCATTTGGCTCAAGTAGTCATGATTCATGCAGTGCATACAAATTGGTAGTAAGTATAGACATTCATCTTCAGCATTTTGTGGCATTCAGGCAATTGTGACATTCTGGTTAAATCTAAAGATAATTGAATTTATTGGTTTGTCACCTTAGAGAAGTTAGAATTGCTAACTGGTAGAGGCAGGTAACTAAGAATCTTCCAAACTTATTACATGAAGCTCTGCTTCATAATTGTGCAGTTCATAATTGTGCTGGCATATGTCTGTGCAACTGTCTGTATGTCTGAGCAGTCCTATCCAACGTCATGCACTTGAACAGTCTGATTTTCACACAAACTGAAGAATATTGATTTTTCTTGTATTTACAAACCAAGCTTCATGTTTTAACTTCTGCTTTTTTGTCTAGCTGAGGATGGCATAAATACTCCCTCCAGGAGAGAGAGGAATAAAAAAGCTTGACAGCATTTCAATCTGAGATTATCACTGTGATGCTTACAAAAAATTATAGCCAGTGGGCTGCCTTCTTGAAGCACATCTTAGAAACTCAGAATTATTTTGGAAGCTAATGAGACTTGACATCATGATAGATGAAAGGATCAGAGAACAACATTTGAGGCCAAATCAGAGTGAGAGACAAGTTATATGTTACATTATTAATCTGAGCATCTACAAACAGAATAACTGATGTTCTAAGCTGCTTCATGGTAGGATATTTTCAGCAGCTTTCACTTGAAAGTTTATCTTATGCTAGGGGTGGCTTCAGGGCAGCTAACAGCATCGGACACTTGCACTCTTTACAGAGAATACAGGTATCATTGCAACTCACATAGCCAAACAGCACAATTAACAGTGAACTTCAAAAGTCTGAAAGAGTAGCCTTTAATGCAGCCAGTACAAATTCGTAGAAATTTGCTAGACTGATTACAAAAAAAGAGTGTTAATTACAGGTAAGATTTTATCATCCCAAGAGGGCAATATGGAGATAGCTTGAGAGTAAGGGGTGCACTCAGAATTTTGATAGTGATATATCAGCAACAGGAACCAAACACTTAGCAAGAACCATAAAAAAAGGGGGATGTAGTGCCATGTTTTTACTGGTTAAAGCCAAGTCCTATGTTTTACTTTTTTATTCTCAGTAATCTCATTAACATTAGATTTTATCATGCCTTAAAAAGCCTCAAATTATTATTTATCAAATGCTAATGATCCCCATAAAAATGTGCAGGTATTCAGTAATTCATTAAAACCATAATGGAATAATAAGCTTTTGCAAAATCCAAATAGCTCAAAGTATGCCATAGCAAATGGAATGAGCAAAACAGATTCAGTCTCTACCACTGATAGATAACCACAAACGCTCTTACAATTTTTCCAAGAAATTTTCTTCTTATTTTCATACTTGCCAAGAAAACCTTAAATGAACAGATGAAATTAAGCCCAATTAAAACAGTAGAAACTGTATAAAATGATTTATCAGATTCAAGATATTTTTTTAGAAGTGTACTCATTTCACTGAAACCAATATTAATAAAATCAGAAAGAAATTATTTACATGGATTTCGCTTGCAAATGTGTCTTGATGATGAAGATGGATTAAAAAAAACAACTGTGGTATGTGAATGGAAACAAAATTATAGGCAATGGGGTAAGTATAAATCAAGTTGATTTATCAGTGAAACAAATGTATTTGCAAGATCATTGGTTTGAGTTATACATACTCTGCTTTTTCAGGTTCAGATTTTGTTTCTTCCTTCTCTTCTTTTTCATCTTCTTTCACCTGTTCCTAGAGATGGCAACATTTTTTTAATCCATATCTAAACACTATCATATAGAACAGAGTTAGTTGAAAAAATATAGAGAGTGCAAAATTCTAACTTTTTTAACAGTTGAAGCTCTGAGAAATAAATAAATAAAATTTTAGCCCAGAATTATAAGCAAACCATTACCAGGTATTTAAAGAAGGCTGTAAGCATTCCAGTTTATGATGTCAGAGAAGGCAAACTTTAGCAACTATATGTGATTCCCTAGAAAATGCAACAAAAGCCACGCAAAAATAGATGCAAGTTTTGCTTCAAGACTATACTTCATATATGAAAAAGAGAAACATACAGCACAAATAAAAGGTATGGTTACCTGGACTTTTTCCTGTGCCTCAGGCATTGGCGCTACGGAAGGAGTGCTCAGTAAATCACTCAAACCAGCATTTGGGTTGTGAGGGATCAGTTTATACTGTCCACCTTCTCGTTTCAAATCCAAACCAAATATATCTGAGAGTAGATCACTCTCCTCTGATAAAGTTCTCAAATCAGTCAAGTCTTCAGTAGGCAATGCAGTTTCTGCTGGTTTCCTCTCCCCTTCTTCTCCTTCCCCACGCACCTCATCCTGAGTGGGATCTGGCATATTGGCTAATAGCTCAGCCACCTTGATTTTCTTTGCTCCTTCTACTAGGCTTCCTCCAAGCAACAAACTGCAAATGATGCGAAAGAAGCCCCGGAAGACACTACAGGCAAAATGCAGTAAGCCCATTAAAATGCTCCAGTAGGAAGAAAATAAAGCCATAGCTATGTCCTTCATGGTCATTTTCTTCACTTTTTTCATCTGTTTCTTTAAGCTCTTCATGCTGAGCATTTTCATAAGAGTCATTAAATTATACTTGAGTGCTACTAATGCTGATTTCATAGTTACAAGTGAGAAGAAACCCATTCCAGGATCCTGTTCTTCAGGTTTATCTTTCTCATTGTCCTCTTTATTTGCTGACCTTTCATTCAGATCTGACTCAGAGATTTGGGCAGCCAGTTGCATTTCAAAGATGGTGTCTTCACAGAAATTAACAAAAAGCTCCATCTTTTCTTTCTCCCCACCTTCATTTACAACATCAAATATAAACTGTCTCTTTGACTCTTTTACCTGAGGTTTTTCCCACTGAGTCCGACTTGATTCACTTATTTCAAAATACACTCGTTCGATGCGCTTTGCACTGCCCATGATTTCTATACGTCCAAGGAAAGGCTGAAAGTAGTTCAGCACACTTTCTGACAGTTCAAGAAAAGTTTGCAAGCGAGTATCATGGGGCATGTGTTCAGAGAGGTTGGTCAGGAGAACAGCAACATTGAAACCAATGTCTTTGGCAGGCTCATGGAATCGTTTCACAAACTCCTCATAGTCCAGAGTCTCATTTTCATCTGTTTCAGCACATGATAATAGAAATTCAGTTTCAGACTGAGTGTAATGCTTATGGCTTTCCATTGCCTTGAGAAAATCTCTTTTTGAAATTATGCCTTTGCCATCAGGATCATACTCTTTGAATGCATCAGAAGAAGTCAAATCCTTCAGTTTTAAGAACATATCAAAAAACTTCAGAATCATCTCTACATTGTTGGATGATTCTACAAGCATATCAACCATTTGCTTGCCAATAGTTCCATTCACAACATTACCTAGATGTAATAACAAGAAGATGGAGATATTGATAGCAGCAAAGATTTTGAAGATTGATAAGCCATTGGCTAACAGGCTCTTATTAGAAAACCAACTGTAAAATCAGAAATCTTTTACTAACACCACTACACTAAGACTTGGGAAAAAATTTGACAATATTTGCCAACAGAGAAATAAGAACAAGCCATGGAGAGGCACATTTGTTACCTTTAATAAAGTACTAAACATGGGCAGATTTTCAATACTAACACTACACATTTTACTGTGGTGCCGGACAGAATCAGCATCACATTAGTGAGGATGACTAGTTCAGTAGGCTCCTCATGCAGTGCTGTCTACATAAACTAAGAATTTACTTTGCTTCTGGGTTGACCTCATGTGAGCAAACAGCAGCAAACCTTGTTACACTGCAATTTAGGCTGCATTTGCTGCCCTCCTAGTTCTTTCAAGATAATAAATGTACATGAAAGAAGCAAAAAAGAGAAACTATCTTTCAGTTGTCTATGTTTGTGGATTTCTAAGAGAATACTATTGACAGACTCTAGATAGGAACTACCATAAATGTATTTCTTGACAACGATCACATTCTCTGTGGATTGACAATTTTCAATTACTAGTTTCAAAGGACTTTGAACTAGTCACTAGTCACTAAGTCACTAGGAGAATTGAAGCCTATTATTTATGGCCAAGATGACTATAAAAAATAATTGTAACCTATTAAAGCTGTTAATAAAATGATAAATAATTTGTTCAATTCATAGAATTTAGGATTCCAACTCCAACAGTAAAATTTCTCACTTAAAGCTAAAAGATAAGCCAACCTCACAGAAACAAAGAACAACTTTTGCTATAGCTGGATTTTACATAACTATGACAGGCAGAAACAATATAAATGTTATCAAATACACTATAGAAATCTCTCATACAATTAAAGACCTAACTACTCTGACAGCTATCACATGAAAATTAAGAACCTAAAGGTTAACAAAATAACCGTAAAAGAAAAAAAAAAAACAACATTTAAATTTTACCTACCTTCCAGCATAGACAGCAACATGACGACCATATCTTTCTGAAGATCCATCAATTCTTTCAGTAATTCAATTTGGCTGGAATCCTAAATAATAAACACAAATATATAAATGTCTATTGACTTCCTTGACATTCATATATGTTTATGCAGATAGCACCCTATGAAAATAAGACTTACAAATTAAGTTATAACTATTGAGACTGGTAATAAAGCAATAAAGCAACGACTGGGGATGTCAAGCCTATAGGTGATGCATCTGTAATGATTAATGACATCTAAAATAGCATTACTGTTGACATAATCAAGTTCACAACCTAGAAGCTTTGCAAAAACAACCATGGCAGCAGCACATAGAGCTCAAAGTGTAACGTGATTATAAAAGGAACTAAACAAGCTCTCAAAGGCTAAGAGTTTGAGCTCCATACAAGAGAAAGACACCGTCTCTACTTATCATGCACTTGGAGCAGGCTGTTTCTGTCACAGTGCAGAACAGCTGCACACAAAGATGAATCATTTTGAGCAAAGGTTCTTGAGTTTGACTGGAATGGTAGGGTGAGTACCATTATTTTCTAGATGTCGTAGCTAAAAGACAATATAAATTCATGCTGGCACAGCTCAAACTATATACTTGTCATTGCTGTGAAACCAGATCTTGCTAATAATCAAATCAGGTTTCTTAATCAACAGTTAGCTTACATGTCTTTGGCTGTCTGTAACTACTGATACATCACTTTCCATACTGCTTTAGTGGTTCACGAAGAAAGCACAATAGTCACACCACTGTGGCCTACCCAACTATTGATTTTTTTTTTATTCTGAATATAAAAAAATATTCCAAAATTATGATAGTATATACAAAGATTTGGAAATAGACTTAGGAGAAATTCAATGCATCAGTTTGAAAAACAGCTTTCAATATTATGCCTTTTACCGAAAAGTGTCATCTATTTAACCATAGGAATGGAGATCTGTAGCAGTAAGTAACTGAGTTAGGTCAGTTTTTGTTTGTTTTTTTTTTTAAAAGGTGTAAAAACTGAAGGGTAAGGAACAAAATTATTTAAACCAGATTATTTTCTATACAACACATTCAAAGAATACTGAACATGAACACTTGATCTACATTATAAACAAATAAATAAGGAAATCATCATAGCCTTCAGAGCTTTGTTTTTCAGTTTAACAACTGAAACTTTTTCATAATTATTACACTATTCTCAGAAAACATCAAATTATTTAAAAAACTGAGAATTACTACATTTGAATAAAAATGTATAATATAAGGTGAACTGAATTCTTTTTAAAAATTAAAAAGCTGAAAAACACAGAGTTTAAGGACAGGACTCTTCTTCTCTAACTGTAGTGCTCTTCAGAGCTGCCTGTGCTAGTCTTTTATACTCTGTAATTCATGAAATGAGTACTCACATCCAAAAGCAATTTACTTATTCTAAAGGTTAATAACATTTTTTCTCTACTGAGAATAGAGAAAACTTCCCCTAAATGAGGAAGACCTGCATGAAAGGCTTCTGCAAAATCAAAGAAAACAAGGAGGCAGAACTTTGATAGGAAACATTGGAGCTGGTTAAGTTGTCTGTTTTTTCTGATTTCAGGTGATACACTTCATTTTATCAGCTTTTAACCATGGCCCATTTTATAGGCCTTCTATTCACATCTACTTTAATTCCATAGTTTACACCTTGAAATGTTTCTTTTATTAGTTCACCTCTTTTTTATTTTTCCTCATCTCCACTACCAACTGCTGTTATTACTTACTCAAACACAGTAACAAGTACAGTTTGTCTTTACTAAAAAGCCATTAACTTTAAAAGGAAAAACAAAAAGGTACCTGAGACAGCTTCATCTGCATGTGAGCAAATACATGAAGAAAACCAACTACAGCATCCCATAGTCTGCTGTGTGCTAGGCTTTGCTGATTCCCAGTACATGGCCCCTGTTTTTAACATTGCAACAAGAGAAAAAAATAAAGCAGGTTTTATCTGTAAGAAAGTCAATTAAAAAAACAAAAACAACAAAGAGAGTAGTATAATAGGGGTCTGTAATTTAAAAAATGCTTTGTAAAAAAGAAGCATGAATAGAATTATCTATTTCATAACACTGTGAACCATGAGCAATGCCAATTGCTAATAGACATTCTGACGCTGCTTTAGCCAAGTGCCAATTAACAATTCAGAAGGACAAAAAGTATAGGTTAGCTATTCACAACTTTAAACTACAAATGTTAGAGGGGTTCAAATCTTCAAAATGATGTACTTGTAAATTAGAAATAACCTTGTACAGTACAGATGCAAAATTATTATAAGCAATTAGAGACTAGGATTCCTGATCCATCGGTTTGGCTTTTTTTCCAGCAAATCTACTTGTAAAACACAGTGTTAAGAAATTATTCCAAAAATTTCAACTTCCAAAAAGCAAGATTCCAAAATGTTTTGAAACCTCAGAGAATAGCACATAAGATATTTACTAGCTAACAATATTTCTTGTAATTTGCCAAACAAGTATACAAAAAAACATGTGTTTGCACATGTATTTAAGTTGCTGTTACTCGTATTTATTCAGCACAAAGTTACCACATCTCAGTATAATATGTACAGGATTTTTTTTCAATACATTTTGAAGTTAATCATTCACTGAAACACTTCATTTTTTATTTGTTGCGAGGAAATCAAAGCTGCCTCAGAAATAATTTAAAAATCCACCCTACTATCATAGAATGGCTTGGGCTGAAAGGGACCTCAAGGATCAACAAGTCCCCAGCCTCCCTGCCACGGTACCTGTACTTTGTAAATAACCAAAGGATGATTATTTACTAATATGTGTAAATTTGTCTGACTTATTAAGGCTGCAAAAGAGCAGTGCCAGTAATGCAAAACTTCGTATTTGAATAAACGCACAAAAATCATTTTGAAGTACAATTCCATCTATTTTATATTCCTAGCAATACTTCATTTTCCTACATTATTTTTATATCTAAAATATTACTCATTTTCTTACAAATCCATAAAATTATAATGAAATATTTTACCTGGATATACTCTGTGAGAGTATTGAAAACTTGTTTTGCAACCTGGATGGCTTTGGAAAAATTTCGTTGCCCTTGTTCATCAATAACATCCTTCCCAGAATAATACCAATAGAAATCACTAATTGACTCCTAAAAACAGTTGTGAGAAGCACAAAGAGATTACACAGAGTTTCTCTAATCAATTCTTCATCAAATTAGAAAAAAATATTAGCTAGGATTATAGTTCTGAAAAGTAATTAGCTTATGTTTTTAAATGATCCTTCACAGTTTGTCAAGTATTACTTCAAGAATTTTCATCTCAAGGGAACTGATAGGAATAATGAGCAATAATGAACTGACAAAAAGAAAAAAACTATAAAAAAAGGAAAAAACAAAAGGAATGAGATTGGTTGCCATCTGCTCTTAGAAATAAAACTGTTCACATCCTGAACAGGAGGACACAATATTACTGTGATGCTGCATGTTGCTCATGAAAGAATCTCTTTACACTCTGTGCTTGATACCCATTTGGTAGAGGGAACAAACATAGTTTTGTATGCAAGATGCCTGTTTCTGTCTTTCCCAAAGGAAACCTCATAAAAGTTTCAACAAAGAAAGCAATGGAATAGAAACCACTGTATTACCCCTACAACTTCTACAGAGTGTGTAAAGATAAATAGCAACACTGATAACAGCAGTAATTTAAAGAATACTTATTTTAATAGATTAGAATTCTTAGCCACAATACACAAATGGTTAAGAGAAAATTTAGCGAGATAAATACAATGAAACAAAGCTGATTGAGTATCCTGTACAGCGATTAACCATTACCAGGAACAATGGTAAGCTTTAGTTTTAAAGATTAAGGACAAACTTCAAAGTAGAGGCTTGAAAGATTTTTAAACTAGTCTTCTGCTTTCCTCCTCCCCCTTACCCCAACACACATCCATTAGGAAATGATGAACTATTCTTATGTTTCACTTTGTGCTATGCAAGTAACAGACCAGGGGAAAAATAATCAGTATATGGATGAAAAAGCTGAAACTGGAGTCAGTCAACAATTGTATGCACTGATCTGTGCACTTAGCACCTACTTACCTTCTGCATGCACTGCATCACAGAATCATTTGAGTTGGAAGGAACCCTTAAAGGTCATCTAGTCTAACTCCTTTGTAATGAACAGGAAAACCTACAGCTATATGAGGCTGCCCAGAGTCCCATCCAGTCTGACCTTGTGTGTCTCCAGGAATAGGGTATCCTCTACTACCTCTCCGGGCAACCTATTCTAGTGTCTGACCACACTTATTGTAAAAAACAAACAAGTAAACAAAAAACAACGCCTTCTTATATCCGATCTAAATCTCCCCTTTTAGTTTCAAATCACTCCCCTTGTCCTATCACAACAGACCTTGCTAAAGAGTCTATCCCCTTCTTTCTTTTAGAAACTTCTTAGAAACTGAGAAGTTCACTCTCATATCTGCCAGTAGCATTTTCTTCTCCAGGCTGAACAGCCCCAGCTCTATGAGCCTGTCCTCAAAGAGTAAGCGTTTCTTGAACCTTGATCATTTTTGTGGCCCTCCTCTGGACATGCTACAATAGCTCTATGTCTCTCCTGTTCTGAGGACTCGACATCTGGACACATTATTCCTAGTAAGGTCTCATCAGCAATGTAGAAGGTAGGATCAAAGGATCACCACTCTTGGCTTGCTGGCTTGATGCAGCCCCAGGATATGGTTGGTTTTCTGGGCTGTCAGGGCACAATGCTGGCTTATTTTTAGTATCCACATGTCCTTTTTGGCAGAGCAGTGCTTACAGGGTGAAGTTTGATCTTGCTGTAAACAGAACATTTTGTTGCAAGAACAACACTTACCACTGAAGGAAATTCCAAAGAAATTAAGAAATTCTGAGTTTCCACATAGAACAGTCTACCTTATGATCAAAATGCATAAAAAGTGCAATGGAAAATGTTGCATAAATACTAGTCATCTTCATCATTTACTTAATTCATACAGAAGTTAACCTACCTGAACTCTCAGTAAGTAATCCACAGTGGAAATGATAATATTAACAGTTGTGTTGTTACCAGTCTGAGTTCTCAGGTAATTCTGAAAATCTAAAATTTCAAATAAAAGTTTTAGTTTAAATTTAAGTGCAAAATTTACAGAATTACTGCTAATTAAATTCTGATTAAATCTGATATAGGAAAGTATACCTTAAAGGAATGGAATTTTATTTTTCCACTAATTGTGTTTAAGAGTTTCAGCATTTTATTGCAGAGATCATATAGATTTATCAGCAAAACATAAGCCAGAAATTTCATTTTTTTTTCGTCTGTAGAAGTTTAACTTTGCCATATTTATGACTAATTTTACATCCTTAGAATTCAATCAGTATGAAGAGAATGACACCTAATATATATTATGCAAATGAAAATGACAATGACAATGAGATCAAATTTCATATTTATACAATTCCTGATTGCAAGTTCATAAATATATCCAATGGCTAATGCAAATCATCTTCTCCCCTCAATCACTGGCTAGAAGTTATAAATTATGTGCACTTCCTGATATTTTTTTATCTTTTCCAGCCAGGTCAAGACTGAAAATTCATCAGTTTGGAAACCAGTACCTTTTCTACAAAGCTTAAAACAGATTAAACAGGCTGCCAGTTTATCACATGTCAATATTTTTCTTTTCTCTCTGTAAAGCAGCTTCACTACATTCTATAATATTTCATGAAGACTGCCCAACTTACAACAGTGAAGAGTTTTTATCTTTAGTTATCTTTAAGTTAGTGCCACCTTGGCTTATCTGGAAAGCTGCCCACAAACCTGAATTGTGTCCTTCACAAAGCAATTGAAGAAAGCGGAAGAGGTCACAGGTGAACTCATCATCCTGCATCACCTTTTCTCCTGCAGAAAGTCCAGATGGGAAGCACAGATTATCACAGGCTGACAGCTAATACTGCATGCTCCCTGCAGAAAATCTCCATAATTAATTTTAAGGAAGAAGGAAAGAGAAAATGTATAGCCTCCAATCTACCTGAAGCACATATGACTTGTGCTTGACAGATAGTTTGTTTCAAAAAGTCTTAATTAAAAAAAAGAAAAAAAAAACTTTGGATTTATAAATATGGCAGCATGAGCATGGCAACATTTTAGAAATAATCCATGATTCACATTCTTGTTCGAGTATACTAGGCATGAATGCTGCGTTACAAACAAAGGTTAAGATCAGATGAATTTGGTTACTGTTCATCACAAAATGAAGAACTTAAAAAGAGAATTGAACAGTAATGAACATCATTCCTCAAATAAATGATAAGATTTGATAATGATAAGAAAATATCTTAAAGTAATCCAGGAAATTTATAGCTATCCGCATTCTCAATAATTGTTTAGACAGGATTTAGTACCTGTTTGCTGCTGACATAAAATGGATCTTGGGCTTTAGTTTCGCTTGACAAAATAAAGCCATAAACTTACGATGAACTAGAACAAATGCCTATGTGTTTCACTGACTTAGGTCCTTCAGTTCATTTTTTGGTAGACAGATAATATCCTAAAGTATAAATCTTAAAACAATTTTCATGATCCTTCATTGGACATCAGAACAGTAGTAAGCCTTGTATTAAAACAATACTATTTCAATTATTTCAATACCTACAGTACTGTGTACGCTGAAGTGAGATGAGAAGAAAAAAAAATTGTCAGTGAAAACAATAACAACTGTGAAAAAGGTAGAATAGCAGCCAATAAAAGATAATAACAAGATAATAATATTGGTGATTAAAACAAAGGTTCTGCAAGAAATCCCCTTTTTAGGACTTCAGACAAGCATTTGGAATGCATATGGAAATAAAAATGGAAACCACAAAACTTATTTTCTTTGAGAATATACGTGATTTGAATATATGACCAAGTGTCATATTTAGATAGCAAAATGTAAGGATGAAAAAACGTAGAAGAACTGCAGAGAAAATGGTTGATAAATATACAGCTTGCAGAATCAGTCTCATAAAGGGAGCAACTACGTGTTTTTTACATATCAAGACATCACTGAATCAAAGTCGTTTGCATGGATTAGATTACAGAGCGAGTTAAAATATTTTTAAACCTCTTTTTTTTTTTTTTTTTTTTTTCCCTTGACCTCTAATCAATTCACATTTTTCAAAACTACAAGGAAAACAAGACGTCTCAATTTAAAATGATTACATGCATGAGTTCATGGAGAATTTATCTTCTGGCTTCTAGTACATCCACTAGAATTTATAAATGTTATAAAACAAATCCCAATTTTAATAATTAAAAGGTTTGGGAGGGCATTTTATTCAGCTGGACCATAGAGAAATCACAAAATGAATACAAGTTATTGGTCAGTTCTGCAAAATCAAATTGCACGTATGTAATCTCACATATGCTGAAAAAGTTAACCCTTTTGAAAATAATATTATCTATTTTAAAGTAAATAATAAATAAAAAAGCACTGCTTCCAACAGCTTGGGCATACACAGATTTAAAATAATGTTAGTTATCCATTTTTACAGCTGTCTAAAATTTGACTAAAACCAATGCCAATATTGTCAGCAGTTTTATTTTTCAGATGTTATTTACTGAAAGACTGAAAGAGGTGCTTTGTTGAAAACTACAGAATTGAAGTGCAGATTCATTTCTTTCTATAAAATCTAATAATACAACCTTTGCTGTTGCACATACAAATTCATGCCACTTCACACAAACGTTTATTTAGAAAATGTACTTACAAATATGCACACTGCATACAACATGGCTCAGGTTGTCCTGACATTGTCCTCTTTAGCCTTTGTTGAAATGATGCATATTCTGGCACATACTTTCTTACACATATGTTAAAATAGTCTAAATGCTGCCATTGCTCATGTTGTATGTAAAATGGTATGACTACACACATGAAAAAATTTATGTGTGTAGTTTTGGAAAAAGTGATATCCTGTGTTTGTGATGTATAGGAACAGAAGTATAACTATACAGGAAATGAAAATAAGCTTGACTGAAAAAATGAAATATGTCTGTTTGCTTGAAAGTGCATGTGTCCAAATTTGATAATTCTCTATTTTGTTATTGCTTTATTGTTTATAATTAATATCCTTTGCGGAACACATTTGATTGCTATTACTCAGAAATATTGATACATCCATCTTCAAGAAAGGATCAGAACTTCTTTTTGAAGGCAGCTAAGCAAGAGCAAAGATCTCTCATAGTAAAATTATTCTTACTGATAATATTGCATTACATTCTGTGTACTGCATGCCTTTGACATTTCAAGAATCTAATTCAAAAAAGAAAAGCACAGATTTTCTCACCAAGAACCACTTCTCTGAAGTTAAACTACTTAAGTGCCCCCTATAAATGCAAACACTGATTCAAAAACAGTAATATAAATGTAGAAAATACAACTGCAATGTAGGCTACAGAGAATTATAATGAACTTAGAAAACCACATTAAGTGGGACTATGTCAGAGAACAAAGGCTTATTTATTGATTTCATGTAATTAACGGATGAAAATAGCCCTCATGTATTTTCTCACTGCTTTTATTACAAAGAATTTGCTTAATTCCCAATCAGTTTAATAACTCATCCTTAACTATCAGATCAAATTCAACACTAAAATAATACCTTTTTATAATAAGCCTCCTGAGAACTTACAAAGAAAAAAAAAGTCACAATACAATATTAATAGCTAAAAATAAAAATAGAGTTTTCCTAATTAAAAAAAAAAAAAAAAAGTACAACTGGGGAGAAATAAAACAATAACAAAAAAATATTCATAATCTGAAAAGTAAATTTAAATGTTAAAATTACATTATTTCTACATGCGTGGTACAGTTACAGTTTGCAATACATGACAGAAAATTTGGGGTGTTAAGTTAAACTTGACACCATTCATCTAAAAGATTATAACCTAGATGTTAATCTAGATTATACTCATGAGTTTTATCTCTTTAAAAATTGCCTTTTTCAGTATGATTTCTTGAATAATTTAACCTGAAATAATTACTGCTGAATTATAGGTTTTATTTAAAATGAAAAGTGAGGTTTGGATTTGCAAGCTACATTTATTGTTATTTATTAAAATAATAGCCATATTCAAATACTTGCAATATTCAGTATACTAGCAATGTTCTCTTTAAGACAAAGCAAAATAAGGAAATTTCAGATGTGAAATTTCCCTATCAACTGTCATGTTGCTCACCTGGGAACTTATTCACCTTTTCACATAAGTCAAACCATAAGCTGGGATAATTATGTCTATTACAGAGAGTTACCTGGTTTAGCTATATAAAAAATTCCTCAGATTAAAAACATGGAGAAATACTTTTCATTACAATATCTAAAAGACTGGAAAGGTATTACTGTTTCAGTTAAGGGTGTTTTGTTTAAATTCTAGCTGAGTTTTCAGTGATCATAGAATGGTTTCAGTTGCAAGGGATCTTCAAAGGCCATCTGGTCCAACTCCCCTGCACTGAGCAGAGACAGTCAGAACTATCCTTGCTATTATTTTCTATCTGTACAATTCACCAGATATATTTAATGCATTTCATTGAAAACAGCAATTTAAAGCAAACTTTCATAACTATTCAGAGAGCAGGGAATTTTAAACTACAAGTAACATGCACAGAAGTAGGTTCATCCTGATCGTGTATTACAATTGGAAGAAAAATAATTCCTTCTAAACATACACAAGTTTCTTTATGAATTCTTAAAATAATTAAAAATTAAAAATATCGTTCTAGAACACTGCCTACCAAATATAAGATTAACTAAGCATAAACTCTCCACGTGATATGAGACATAAAGCAAGGCACTTAAAAAACACTGCACTTTCAAGAATATTTTGACTCACAGTGAAATGACAGAGTATGAGTGTTTAATGAAAAATGAAAAACCGTCACAAGATAATAAGCATTTATACACTGGTTTGGTTTTGAATCTTTTTTTTTTTTTTCCGAAAAGGAAATGAACAATCAAATCAAAACAGAATACGTACAGAAGAAACAACATTGAGTACATCACAAGAACAAGAAAGAAACACATTTGCAAAAGAACCGTTGATGTTTTTACCAGTGGGGGTTCCAGGGTTTGGAAAGGGAAGGTAGTACCAGTCAGAGGAATACCAGGACAAGGAGCTTAAAACGTGGACAGCACAAAGAAACAGTTGGAATAGAGCAATGAATCTCAAATCCATGTCGACTAAGTATAGGGCTTTCTGCCTATTGCCAAAGTTGATGTGGGATCAGAAACAAACTTTTATATAGCACTGCCCTTCATGAAAACATGACTGTATGAGTAAACAGTAGTCTTTCTTTGAATTTGGCAAGAATAATTTCAGACTTACATGCAGTAAACTCAATTATAGTTATTAATTAATATGCTTTAATTAATATGAATCTATGCCAGATTCAGAAGACATGAGAAACAGGCCACAATGCACATTTTACATTATGCCATTCCCTTGGGAATTAATAAAATGATCGTCAACAGGAGTAATTTGTTACTCATAGAATAAGTATCTCCCTTGAGGGAGAAAGTTCCACATCAGTCATTGGTATTTCCTTGGAAGCATTTTACAGGTGGCTATTCATAGGATTGCAAATAGACATATGATGTCATGTATCCTATAAAATCTAGGATACCTGAAAACTGTTCACCACAGGAATTTCCACAAACAGGCACTGGCTGGGCTTTTGTAATGCTATCAGGTCTTAATACCAGTAGCTAGACAGCTCTTAAGTGAATTTCAGTGAATTGAAAAAAGTGTGCTGTATAATACAGAAAATACTGTAATTTGAATGGATCTAATATCAGGAATGGATCTAATATCAGGAATAAAGTAACTCTAAGAAGAAAATAAGAAACCTTTTTTTGATTTGGCTTTGCTTTTCTATTGTTTTCTTGAATTTCCAATACTGAATAATAACCTATCAAAAAGTAAATGTTAGTAAATATTATCCCTTTGCTTTAAGAAATTTTTGGCATAGTGTAATTACTGTATCTTGGCATTGCCATTGCTTCTTGTCAATAACAAAAAAAAACCCAAAACACATGATTCTAATTGTAGAATTCTGTTAGTTTGACAAATGGAAATTTCACTGAGAAAACAAGCAAAAAAATCAAGATTCTTTCACTTTCTTCCTTCAACATTTTGCTAATCAGAAGACATCTGCTATGTTTGAGCTCAGTGTTTCTGCTAAAAGATATATCCATATTTTATTTAAAATTCTTAGTTCTCGTGGTTGATGGTAACATCTCATGGCAACTACAGTTACAAGACATTTTACAGTATTTTAGAGTACTGTTGAGATACAGGAACATTTAAACCTCAAGTAGTTTTCAGAGCAAAGATGAGCTACCTGTAAACATTTATACCTCTAAATTACAGAACTACCTCTTTCCGGTATCAACTCCTGACCACATTAGATAAACCTAGCCAGTGGCAAGTCCTCTCCTCACTAACCACCCTCAAATCCTCACTGGATCCACCACTGATTTCCTGTGTTTGCACAAACCAATGCAGCAATAAAGCTACATTCAAAACACAACATAAATACTACAGGAGGACTATAGCACGAGACTTGGTGTATGTAGAGGTACACTTTTTTTTTTTTTTTTTTTTTTTAAACATTCATCCAATGCAAATACTGGGATCGCTAAAATAAAAAGAAATTAAAAGAAATAAAAGTTTAAAAAAGCTTGCTGCTCTTACATTTAGCATGCCAGTTACTGTGCAAATTCTGAGAAAGGAAGAACAAAGCAGGGAGAGTTGATGCAAAAATTAAAAAGTTTAGAATACATAATTATAATAATAATAATAGGAGAGAGCCACTGGTTTAACACTCTTACAGAAACAAAAAAATCTAATGGTGTTCAGGAGCTGTACAGTGCTGACACAAAGCTAATAACAGAAAAAATAAAGAAAATGCAGTTGTGTTTAATAATTACCACGCTCATGAGTGATGACTGAGGAAGGGAGGACATTTAGTTCAATGAAAAGGGAACAAGAAAAAAAGAAAAAATTGATAAATTGTTTTTAGCAAATACAGAACTGATTTAGTATTGTTTTTGGCAAAATTACCACTATACTAAAATGTAAGGATCAAATAAACAAAACAAAGAAACAAACAAAAAAAAAACAACAAAAACTCCCTCAAATGGGGAAGAACAAAAATACTCTAGCATCAGTAGAGTTAATTATGCAATGTTCAAATAATTATTTATATCTGCATTCAATAGCAGGAATTTCTAGAAACACGTAGTTTTTCATCTTATAATTCAAATTATAAATAAATGTTTAGTAATATAAATATTGTCCAAAAGCTTAAAACATTATGTAAAATAATTTTCGGTAAAATATGGAAGTAATGGTCAAGAACTTGTATGACAGATAATTGTATCAGTGTTCAATTTATAATCACACAACTAAAGTTTAGCCATTTGAGTTCACTGTATTTTGTTTATTCACTTAAATCTGGCAGTCTACATTTAACCTAAAATTTTGCTTCAGAGCACTTTTGGAGAAACAGCATTTTATTATAAGTCTTGAAGTAAAATTTAATATTCTCTGGTACTGATTTGATACAAACTATCGAATAGTCAGGAAATATGCTACATAAAAGAGTTACAGGCACAATAGCTAATGAAATATGAAGTGTTGCAGGTGTGATCTATGAGCCCCAAAATGCAATGACGATTACGCAGTCAAGCTTTTTTACCTTGTTTTTAAGATAAAAACATGTTAAAAGATTTGGTCACTATAGGATTCAAACACAAAAATACACTGTAAAAAATATTGTACATAAGGGGAGAAATTGTGCTTTGGTAGCCCTAATAGTCAGGTAAAAATTAGACTAATTGTTTCAGACAAGATAGGAAGGTAATCAAAGAACTTACTGTCAAACAAAAGAAAGAAACTGACAGTGAACAACACAGAGGGAGAAAGCTGAAGTTGTACAAAGTCAAAAGTGAAGCTTTTTTTGTTGTTTTTCTGTTTGTTTTTTTTAAACCACAGACCAACAGAAATGCTTATTTCAAAGAAGTAGCTTTCCCAGAAGACTTTTTTCCAAACAGCAAATAGAGTTTTCTTGACGTCTGCTATTTAACCTATTGTTTAACTAAATTGTCTGGTTTAAATTCTGGCCAAATCAATTTAAGAAATCAGGTGGGAGCTTTTAATTTCATTTTATGCTGAAACTGGTTAAGGACTTCTGAAATGTTATACATGTATAAACATTGTTTGTAACTAGAATCTGCTTTCAACTTTACATGTAATTTCTTCACTTCTTCAAAACGATGTGTAAGCCTCCTTTGAGACAGTACTGAAACTTATTTGCTATTAACAAGTATGGGCTTAAACAGACCAATTGCATATAAAATACTTCTTGATATCACATCTTAGCTTAAGACTCCAGACACATATTTAAAGGTTGATTTCAAATTTTCTTCTACAAAATGCAGAAGAAAAAGTTCTCAGGTCATTTATGTCAAATTATTACCTGATCCCTCTTCAGTTACCATGCCAAGTCCTTCTGCTTTGTTTTGACGTTCAAATGCGTTTAGATCAAGAACACTGAAATGAGAAAAATTGTATATGTTCAGAGATTAATTAAATATATGTAGCATTTTATTTTTTGAAAGATAGAGGAGGATTTGCAATTGCATTTAGGCATATAATCATACTAGTGTCAAAAAGATATATTTCAGTGGCTTACTATACGCGTCTGCTATAAGATTACAAAACTCAGTACATACATACATGCTACAGACTTAGCATGCTTTTGCCCTGGAAATGACAATGCAATTTAGTTCTTCATAACTGATCAAAAAAAGAGAACACGTATGATTATATATGTATATGTATGTGTATACACACACACGCACACACATTTTCAGGGGCTGCAAAGAAGCCACATTATTAACTGCTTTTATACTGTAGTCCAGGTGACTAACCCCCAGCAGAAAGATTTAGAAGAATCCAATGTCACTTTAAGATCCCTCCCTCCATGTTCTGAAAAACTGAAGATATCAAAAGGGTACTCGGTTATCCCGATGTAAGGAATTTGTACTCTTCACAGATTTCCATCTGTGAATTGAAAGGTTCGGACTTTTACTGCTTACCATGTTAGCCTGCCATTAACACTTCTTTTTCATAAGCAAGAAAGTGTAGAGAAATCACATGAATGTTGATGAATTCCAATCTACCTGAATTCAAGGTGAAACTTTGCCAAGGTTGGTGTTATGAGAAAAAGGATATCAGATAGTACCCTTGACTTAACAGGAGACTGAGTCTTTTTATTCAGGAAGTTCCATAAAGTTCTATATTTTATGTCATTAATATGTTATTTATTAATATGGTTTACCTATGGTCTATTGAAATATTTAAATATTTTACCTATAATCAACACATAACATGACAAGAAGCGGAAATGAACAAAAAAACATGGTACCTCTTCAGTTTATTAAAACAGTATTCTATGCCTTTTTCTGAACACTAAAATTCTATTAATTCTTCTTACAAAACTGGGGTTTAAGAAAATCTGTATGATTACTTAATGATCATTAACCAGGTCCCTGAAGAATTACAGGATATATTCAAAGTTAAGAATTCACTCCTGTGTAATGCATCTAAATTTGGAATTGTTTTTTGGTATATCTCAAGTAGACATAAGTTTCATAAAGACATCTGAAAACAATCATCAACTAAGGCAGATTGATATAATATGAAGATTTTTATACCATATTGTCCTCTATCCTGAATCTAGCACATGGCACTCTCTGGGTACTGTTAGGAGGGAAAAAAAAAAAAAAAGAAAAAAAAAGTCCAGTTCTTTTTAAAAGAATATATCCTGTAGAATAAAACTTAAATATAAAATTATGACTTTTTAAAGTACATATTTTCTCACCTACAGGACTGCATCAGACCAGCAAGACTCTGAAAGAAACCCACATCTTTCTTATCCTTGAGATAGTCGAGCATTTTCTGCAGTAAAAACAGATCACATGTGCAGAGAATTAATATTTACATTACGCTTTATTCTAGTTTACATAATACTATATTGATTCTAGATTACTAGTGATATTGGTTTTTCAAAATATTTCTAATATTTACAAATTACATAATAAGAGTCTTGCTGAAAAAAGTGCATGTCTCAGGAATAAAAAGAACATTTAAGGCCCAAATCCTTGATTGAAAAAGACATCCATTTTGTTTACTTCTCGTTAAAACATGGAAAATAAAGTCAACTCAGTCAGCAAAATTTTTTTGTGTTTATTATAAATAGGATCTTACTACTACTCAGCAATACATTTCTATTCACTATTATTTCAGCACCAGACTGAGATTGTCATGGCCTTCATTTATTTTAGCTTATTTTAGATGCAATAGCACATCAGTAGTCAGAGGAATGCTTTTACATTTGTTTTAGCTGCAGTGTAATCAGTACTACTCTTCTGATAATAGATTACAATAACAAGAATTTATTTACTGCTTCTGGAACAAATATGCTGTCAAGTGAAGATACAGGATCAAGCCAAAGGCCCAGACTTGAAAAAAATCACAGTGCTCAAAGATCAATTTCAGCTGGAATGAGAGTGGTGCTGGAACATGCTGCCCAGAGAGGTTGTGGATGCTTCATCCCTAGAGGTGTTCAAGGCCATATTGGATGGGGCCATGGGCAGCCTGGTCTAGTATTAAAAGCAGATGTTGGTGGCCCTGCCTGTGGCGGGGGAGTTGGAGATTCATGATCCCTGAGGCCCCTTCCAACCCAGGCCATTCTGTGATTCTGTAAGAATTCATTTCATGAATGATTTTTTTTTAACAAGTAACAAAAATAGTAGGGAAAAAAAAAAGGTAATAAGCAAAGTGCAATGAAAAAGAAAAAAATCAGACACAACATAATGTATTATTCACAACCTTACATAGATCCAATATGGTGGAAAAAGTACCCACACCATCAACAGAAAACTAATTGTATTAAAGAATGCCAAATGATGATGACTTTTCAAAATTACTTCCACGTGTCTTCCTCTGCCCCTGCCATTATTCCCAAGGAAGACTGAGGCGTTCATGCTAGGGCCCAAAGAAAAATTGGAAAGGTGAACATAACTCCTGAGGAAAGGAGTAATGAGGCAATTGAAAAATAGCAATTTTTACTATACTATTGGTGCTTTTATTTTATATATATATGTAACTTAGACTACAAGGATTACTATATTAACCAGACTCATAGCTGTCCTGCATTCTGATTAGTAACTTCAACTTTTTTTTTTAGTATTTTATTTAAAAAAACTAAATTGTTGCATTTTAAATTCAGATTAAATAACTATGTACACATTATAATTTTCCTAAGTCATTTACTGTCAGAACTGGTAAATGTTTAAGTAGATACTTCTCTAGATAATTTGTGTACTTTCAAGCCACTTCCTGGAAATGACATTTTCAGAAATGGTTAGCTTTCCTCAACTTCTTCAACGGTTAGTTAACAGAGGAGCCTAACTATTCCCAGTTTCAAGTATTCCTTCAAATCACCCACAGCAATGTAGTAACGGCAAGTCTGAAACCTTCCAGACTCAGGAAACTTGAACTACTACAGAACACTGAAGGTAGTCTGTGTGAAGCACTTCTCTTCAACAGTACAGAATACTGTCAAAATACAAAACTTGCTCCCTTCTGCTCACTACATTATGTTTACATTACAAATCAAGTTTAAGTTCTCTGCTTTTATCAAAAAGACTGTCCAGGGTATAAGCTAAGGACTTTTGATGTGCAAAAATTTCTCTATGAATACTGAGACCAGTAATTTTTCCCTGCTGTCTACAAGACAATAGCAAACTCCCCTCAGAAATTATTTCACAAAATTTTCCACAAGGCATAACAATTTAACATAAAGTTTCTCCATTACAGACAAACTGAAAAACATTTATTTTAGCCTTGCATTCTGCAGATTAATTATGTATATATATTTAAAGAATATATCTAATAAACAAAGTATTATTTTGTGAACTGTTTTCTTCTGGGGATGATGTTAAAAATATAAGTAGCACTTGAAAATATTCTTACTACAAAATTCATCACAATAAGGACTTTTTTTAATAAAGTTATGTATTGACTAGAATGAGTGAAAATAGATGAATACTGTACCTGTTGAACAGTAGAATTTCCTCCATTTAAGATGGCAATTCCTAGCTTCAGGGTAGCTGCAACCATTGGCCCCATCTCACCTTAAAATTATAAAAAATAATTTTAGACCACATTTAAAAACAAGAATGTTCTATTAACTTATCCATGCACTGACTTAAATGGCAGTTATCAGGAGGGACATTTCTGTTTCTCACCTAAAACAGTACGTTTCATGCTAGCTACCTTGAGTTAAGACCTTTGTGAGCAGTTTTTAAAAACTGCAATTTCAAAGTTCAACAGAAATATTATGAAATCAATTTAAAAAAAAAATTACCTTTACTAGCACTGATTGTCTGAAGAACCATCTCAGCAGCACCCCGGTCATGGAGTCTGGCTTGCTGATACAGAAGTTTTTGTTTTTCCATTTCTTTTTCCTGAATAAAAATTCCAGTCATTTAAGATGAAAACTTTAGGTTTTTGGTTTTTTCTTAGTATATGGGCTCTATGGCAACATCATGGACCAACTTAATACAGACAGTGCTATCCAAAAGATATTCAACATGTTCAAGAAATATTATCCCCTGGGTATTTTTCTTTACTATGTTTTTAGTTTATCTGAAAAGAGTTATTTCAATTGTAAATAATTAGATTAGTTCAAAGCCCATATTCATTACATATATACTGCGTATATAAAACTTGCACATATGTGCAACAGTTGACACTCAACTTCTACAGTGGGACCATAACTTAATACTGCTCAGCATATGGCTCTTGAGTTGCAAGTTCTTGCTGAATACCACAGTAACCAAAGCATTTCACTTTTTTTTTCATAACTTCTCATTACAACACAATACAGATTGCCCACCTTACCAAAAGAGTATTTGACAGAATGCACTGTGCTTTTATATTTCACATCCTATAGCGGCAACAAACAATACTGCATGGCACTGCTTGAGCAATGGTGAAGTTTGTTCTTTATAATTTAAACTACTACTAAAAAAAACAAAAACAAAGAAGAGCATAAGGAGCAAACATAAAGGCACAGTTAACTCCAGATAAATTTAAAGTTTCACAAAATTAATTGAAGTCTGCTGGAGAATTGAGGATGACTAAGCAGTATAAGTTGCAAAACGGACGTTGCATAGAGCCCTATGACAGTGAGTCCATCAGATGGCGTGGTAGAAAGCTTACTCAACAGGAACATGACACAATCAGTTAGTATCATGTCCAAAAACACAACGCCCAAAACATGTATGACCTAAAAGCAGAAACAGCTGCAGCAGAAGTAGCCAGAATGACAGCTTTGCTGCCATAAACTTTCCATCAAAGTTACAGGAAAAAAAGACATTGGAAGATGGAAGAGGTTTAAAAAATGAAGGCTTGCTATATAGAGAGTATGAATAACAAATTAAAAGAAAAAAGAAGAGGGAAAAAGAGAAATGTGTTTAAATGAATGAAGAAAACCTTTAACTCAAAAGCAAACCAACACAGACATTTATGCTGTTACCAGAGAGTTCTCGCCGAGGCTGGCAAATTTGTTTCTTAAATCTTTGATATTATCGTGCTGCGGAAACAAAATTCATCAGGGTTTTTTTTTTCACACTATTAGCTCTCCTATGGTTAAATTGTATTTTTCTTTTTTCCTTAAATTAAGTGACAGAGCTAGATGGAGGCACAAAAAATGGAAAAAAAAAATAAAAAATGGCAGCTTTGCTTTATATTGAGCCATGCTGAAGTTTAAAAGTTTTGCCTTCATGTTTAAACCTCTTCCTGGGAGTTCAATGAAAACAAAACAGAAACATACACACATATGAATTTATGTGTGCACGCACACACACACACACCACTACGAAATTGTGACATCACGGGTTCAATACACCTACAATAAAATATTTTCCTTTGCGTCAATCACTGTTTAAAAAAAAAAAAAAGCTTTTCCTATTCAGAGTTACTTTTTTTTTTTAGACCCAACAATCTTTCAAGTTGTCTTTCATTGCAAGATTTATTATTCACAGTCCTACCACCAGATATACTACTTTCATTATGCAATATTCTTGAGTTCTAAAAATTGGGTACACTAAGGATATAGTTGTGTAATCTCCAGACTAATAAAGTAGGTATGCACAATTCTGACAATGGCACTTTAGCAGAACAGAAAAAACAGATACTGCTGAAGAACTTGAAGTCAAAAGGGCGGCAATTCTTACATCAAGCTCTTTATGTAATCAGAGTAGGCAAAAAAAAAAAAAAAAAAGAAAAGAAAAAAAGAATCAACAACCATTTTTCCTGAAAACAATCCTTCATTTGGTGAGAAGTCCCACCAAATAGCACGTAGCCTTCTTCAGCTTGTCAATGCATTTTCTCTGTTCCTTTCTCTACACAACGTGAATACATAAACATATAAGTCAGGAAGGGAAAGCAGAGCGGTATAAATCCTGCTACACAGCAGCATTGATTTTTAGTAAGTAATCCATAATATAGAAAGCATGAAACACAAATAGAGCTGCTGGCTGCTCAAGTTATCCATTTTTCTATAGGGTACACTTACTGCTAATAGTTATCTATGATAACAGGTTGGGGTTTTGTGCTTTACTGTGCTTGCCAGTTAACATAAAAAAAAACTACCAGAATAACTAAACCAGTGGCTTGAATTTTCTGGCATTCATTAAAATCATCATAACAGTAAACAAGTAAACAGTAAGTAAAAATGTCTCATATGACCTGAAATACTTGAGGAAATAAACATAATTTAATTTTTTTTAATTTAAACTTTTTTTTTAATTTAAAAACAAGTCGATTGTTTCTTGAGTGCTTCACATTTTTCACATTTATATGGAAAAAAGCTGAACACTTAGAAATGTTTTCACACATTACGGATGTTCTCCAGCAAGCTTCCATGACAAAGAAGCATTTCCATCACACTGAAAGTAGAGATTCAAACTTTTATTTTTTTTTTATACTAAGAAATTGCAGGCCAAAAACACAAATTGGGAAAAATGAAAAGGAATTTTTGAAAGTTGAGATGACAAAATATAGTAATAAGTTAAAAAGAAAATTACTGAATTCCTAGAATAGAAAAAAAAATCTTAGAAGTGAATTTTTAGTAAAACTGTCCTTTGCAATTCTAAAGCCATTTCTTGGTCATCTGCTGCACTTTCTTCCTCTACATATTTTTTCCATAGTTAATGAATACTGATGTATGAGTCATAAAGAGGAAAAATATTGTATTTGGGATCTTTCAAATCTGTGTGTTCTCAGTGTCCAGCTGTTTTGTTTTTGTTTATTTTTCTGTTGACAGAAATCATAGCTATGAAACCACACAATACTTCCAAACTGTGCCATTACTTCTTGTTTAACAGTGGGTAATAAACCTGACATACTTGGAATAGTTGACATACATGATTAATTCTCTATGTTAATTAAAAATGAAAAACTCCACACAATAAATGGATCATTTAGAATATTTCACTATGACTAGATCTGAATTCTTTAGCTGAAGCACCGTATCTTCCATAGAGCAATAGGCTTGGCAAGATAATCAAGGAATTACTGCACATAAAATAATCACAGAACCCTGTGGCATGCCTGGGAGTGCTCTTGAAAAGGACCACACCAATGCAGCTGGAACACTGTAGCATGAAGCAATGCTGATAGACACAGAAGACCAAAGCAGACAGAACACATGATGAATTATCTTAATGAGTAGACTCAAATAATCATTTATTACCATATCCCTGAATTGAAACCTGACTAAAACCACAGGTATTTAATGTATCATTCACTCTGTAAAGAGATTCTCTTTAAGACTTTTGTAATATACTTCCCATAATTGGTTGTAGGTTATGTTACTTCATGTACCCCAAAGCAGCCATATAATAAAAACTGAGAAACAACTGACCTTATAATAATTGCACTTATCCTAAGTCAGTTATATTATAAACTAGATTGTGGAGAATCCAAACACTGCAAATAGGTAGAAGCAAAAGACAAGTGAAGGATTGACTGTCCAGTGGTGGACACAAGTTCTCTAACTAGATGGAAAAAAAAAAAAAAAAACATAAGAAAATATTTTCTACTAAAGTCTATGATTAAAAAAAAAAGAAGTGATTGATGAAAATGGGCACGGGTTGACTGGGGGAGCACAGGAAGAAAAGAAGACAAAGAAGGTCCTGGAAATAAAAAATAGCACAATATCAACATCATGACACAAGAAAGAATAGAGACACAATGTCACACACTAGGTAACTAGTGACACTGTATAAATCTGTTTGTGTTTTCAAGTGCAAGGCAGAAAAGCCAGCCATTAACTCTGCCTATAATAACTTCCTAGCTTGTCCCCCTTCATGAAAAAAACATCTGCAGATTATTCCTTCAACAATCTGAATCCAGGGGTGAATGGCATCATTCCTCAGCCAGCATATAGAAAGTCTCCTTCAGAATGTGCTCTACTTAGAAGAGTCTTAAACTGGAGGACAAGAGACTATTAACAACATTCTCAGTTTTATTTGAACTTTATATGCATACCATTCTGTACAGAAATATATAATCTGCTCAAAGAACAGAGAAATGACCAAATGCTACCACAAGATTAACAGACCCATGCTGACATCTTCATCAGTGGAAAGATTGTGAAAAGACCTTCTAAATTATCCTAAATTATTCTCACAGCTCTGAACTATGCATCAAAAATGAAGCGAGATTACAGGTTAATCACAGAATGAAAACTCTCATCTTGTACCTTTCTTACCTCTACAGAAATTCTGTAGTAAGAACTCAAACTAATGGTTCATTTGAGGTGATCCAAATACCAGTTGCAAAAAGAAAAGAAGTTTATATAAACATCAATAAGTTTCAGAATAATGGCTCCTTTACCTACTAAGAAAATCAGCACAGGAAGCAATTAACCACCATTAACCACTGCTGGATCTTCAAGAACTATGAGGGTAGTTTGTAGTTCCCTGTCTACAGTCAAAGGAAGATACAATATAGTTCTGAATACAAATCTAAATTGGAATGCATTAGCTAACAGTGTTAAAAAAATATATATGATATTCAGCAACACATCAAAAGAAATGAAAACATTAAGAACAACCAAAAAATAAAACCTCACCATTTTCATTATAAACACTTCACTTGAACATAGGATGTTCCATACAAACATGCAAAAGAACTTCTTTATTGTAAAGGTGACCTCCTCACCAACGCTGAGGAGATCATCAAAGGCGTCAAAGTTGGAGGCTGCCTGGGCTCCAGCGACCACGCCCTTGTTGAGTTTGTGATCTCAAGCGACGTGGGCCTGGCAAAGAGCAGGACCAGGACGCTGAACTTTAGAAGAGCAGACTTCAAGCTACTCAATGGATTGCTGGCCAAGATCCCCTGGCGTGCTGCCCTCAAAGACAAAGATGTTGAGGAGAGCTGGCTGCTCTTCAAGGATGCCCTCCTGGAAGCACAAGAGGTCTCCATTCCTCTGAATAAGAAAGTGGGCAGACGAGGTAGGAAACCGGCATGGCTCAGCAAGGACCTGCTGAGAGAACTGAGGGCGAAGAAAGGGGTGTACAAGCTCTGGAAACAAGGCTGTGTCACCTGGGAAGAGTACAGGGATGCCGTCCGGACTTGCAGACGTAGGATAAGGGAAGCCAAGGCGCAGGCAGAACTGAACTTGGCAAGGGATGTGAAAAACAATAAAGAAAACTTTCTACAGGTACATTGGCCAGAAGAGGAAGGCCAAAACAGGCGTACCTACTTTGGTAAATTTAAAAGGAGAACTGGCTTCAACAGATGAAGAGAAAGCTGAGGTGCTGAATGAATTCTTCACCTCGGTCTTCACCGGTGGCCAGGATTCTAGTCTTTTTCACGTCCCTGAGCCCTGCATCCCCAAACCTCTATGTGGGGACCAAGGAGGTAAATCCCTCCCCACTGTAAAGGCAGACCAAGTCCGAGAGTGCCTCCTTAGACTGAATGAATACAAGTCTATGGGGCCGGATGGCATACATCCCAGGGTCCTGAAGGAGCTGGCTGAGGTGGTTGCTGAGCCGCTCTCCATTATATTTGAGAAGTCGTGGCTGTCAGGTGAGGTCCCGGATGACTGGAGGAAGGGTCACGTCACTCCCATATACAAGAAGGGGAGCAGGGAGGACCCGGGGAACTACAGGCCGGTGAGTCTCACCTCCGTGCCTGGGAAGATCATGGAACAGATCCTCCTGGACAACATGCTCGATCACATAAAGAATGAGCATGTGATCCGAGACAGCCAGCATGGCTTCACCAAAGGAAGGTCATGCCTAACTAATCTCATGGCCTTCTACGATGGAGTGACGGCATTGGTGGATGAAGGGAAGGTGACCGATGTCATTTACCTGGATCTGAGCAAGGCCTTTGACATGGTCCCCCATCACATCCTCATCTCCAAATTGAAGGGAAGTGGATTTGATGGGTGGACGATCCGATGGATAAGCAATTGGTTGAAAGGCCGCAGACAGAGGGTGGTGGTCAATGGCTCTATGTCCAGGTGGAGGCCGGTAACGAGTGGTGTCCCCCAAGGGTCTGTCTTGGGACCGGTGCTCTTTAACATCTTTATTAATGACATCGATGAGGGAATTGAGTGCACCCTCAGCAAGTTTGCTGACGACACTAAGCTGAGTGGTGCGGTTGATACGGTGGAAGGAAGGGATGCCATTCAGAGGGACCTCGACAGGCTGGAAAGCTGGGCTCGGGTGAACCTAATGAGGTTCAACACGGCAAAGTGCAAGGTTTTGCATTTGGGTCAGAAGAACCCCAGGCACCTGTACAGACTGGGAGGAGTGGTCATTGAGAGCAGCTCGGCAGAGAAGGACCTGAGGGTCCTGGTGGATGAGAGGCTTAACATGAGCCAGCAGTGCGCTCTGGCAGCTCGAAAGGCAAATGGGATCCTGGGCTCCATCAGGAGAGGGGTGGTCAGCAGGGATAGGGAGGTGATTGTCCCTCTCTACTCGGCTCTTGTGAGGCCCCATCTGGAGTACTGTGTTCAGGTGTGGAGCCCTCAGTATAAGAAAGACATAGAGATTTTGGAAAGGGTCCAGAGAAGGGCGACTAAGATGATCAGGGGACTGGAGCACCTCCCCTATGAGGACAGGCTGAGGGAGTTGGGCTTGTTCAGCCTGGAGAAGAGAAGGCTGCGGGGTGACCTCATTGCAGCCTTTCAATACCTGAAGGGAACCTACACCCAGGAGGGGTGTAAACTCTTCAAAAGGGCTGACAATAGCAGGACTAGGGGAAATGGATCCAAGTTGAAGGAAGGAAGATTTAGGTTGGATGTTAGGGGGAAGTTCTTTACAAGGAGAGTGGTTAGGCCCTGGAACAGGCTGCCCAGGGAGGTTGTGGATGCCCCGTCCTTGGAGGTGTTCAAGGCCAGGTTGGACGAGGTCCTGGGCAACCTGATCTAAATGTGTATGTTTGGTGGCCCTGCCAGGCAGGGGGGCTGGAACTGTATGATCCTTGAGGTCCCTCCCAGCCCGGGTGATTCTGTGATTCTGTGGTGACAGAGCACTGGAACAGGTTGCCCAGAGGCGTTACGGAGTCTCCCCTTCTAGGGATATATCCAAGATCTGTCTGGACAACCACCTGTGTGACTTACTGTAGGGTACCTGCTTTAGCAGGGGTGTTGGACTCAGTGGTTTCTTGAGGTCCCTTGCAACCCCAGCAATTCTGTGATTTTGTTAATAACAGATGAATTTATTTCTTATTTGTATTCTGGCCTACAGACTGCCCACACAATGATTCAGAAACAGATTATTTTTAGAGAAATGAGACTACACTGCATAAAGCATGAGTATGAAAATTGCAGATAAAATGCATTCCTCATTTCTGCCACATTCTTAGTTTGTCCAAAGCTTCCTGTTTGATCTGATTGGGAAAAGATTTAGTACTTCAAACATCAGCCACATTCTTAAAGCCTAGAGGACTAGAAGAGCTTTATTCCCATCCTGATTGAATGTCAGTTTTATTGTTGTTTTTTTTTTTTTTTTACCTTGCGTATGAGCATGGAATAAAATATAATCATAGAACAAGCAAGGTTGGAAAAGACCTCCAAGATCATCCAGTCTAACTGCCCACCTACCACCAATATTTCCCACTTAGCCACGTCCCTCCATACAACATCTAAATTTTTCTTGAATGCCTTCAGGGACAGCAATTCCACCACCTCTCTGGGCTGGTTGGCTCTTTTGGAGAAGATTTTTCTTAACATCCAAACTGAATCTCTGCTGGTGCGACTTGAGGGCATTCCCTCTAGTCCTATTGCTAGTTACATGGCAGAGGAGGCTGATCTCTGCCTCAACAAGGCCTCCCTTCAGGCAGTTCTAGAGGGCAATAAGGTCTCCCCAAGCCTCCTCTTCTCCAGACTGAACAATCACAGTTCCCTCAGCCACTCCACACAAGGCTTGCCCTCCAGACCCCTCAGTAGCTTCACTACCCTTTTCTGAACACGCCACCCCAGGGCCTCACTGTCTTTCTTGTAGTGAGGGGTCCAAAACTGAACAGTACTCAAGGTGCAGCCTCACCAGGGCTGAGTACAGGGGGATAGTCACTTCCTTGCTCCTCCTGGCAACACTTTCTGATACAATCCAGGATGCCATTGGTCTTCTTGCCCACCTGGGCACACTGCTGGCTCATGCTCAGACAAGTGTCAACTATCATCCCCAGGTCCATTTCCTCTACACAGTCTTCCAGCTACCTACTCTGCCCCAAGTCTGTAGCATTGCTTGGGGTTGTTGTGTCCAAAGTGCAGGACACAGTACTTGATCTTGTTGAACTTCATCTCAATGGCCTCAACCCAGCAATCTAGCTTGTCCAGATCCCTCTCTGTAAGGCCCTCCTACCCCCAGGCAGATCAATACGTCCTACCAAGTTGATGTGATCTGCAAACTTACCGAGAGTGAAACCAATACCTCATCCAAGTAATGAGTAAAGATCTTGAACAGGACAGGACCCAGTACGGACTTAACACTGCTTCAAGATAGGCAAGCAGACAGACAGAAATACACAAAGGCACACATACACTTGGCATATCTAGTATTACAACTTTACAACAGTTTCCTATCATGCATGAAGGAAGCAACAATTTGTATCTTTTTCCTTTAGAAAACACTTCTCCATCAGAAAAACAGACTCATTTTTAAGGAACATATAACATTTAGTGTATGGAAACCATGTAGACAAAGTGCCAGACAAGTGGTGTTTGAATAGTTTAGCAGAAGAAATAAAGACTATACTACATAGACTGACTACATACTTTCTTCTGGGCTTATTTAGTATGTATGATGTGTTTGTAGCAGTTATAATACTTTTAAAACAATTCTTTGCAAGTCTGTATGAGTACATTCATCTTCTAGATTAATGCTTTTAATGCATGAAGATGTAACAGAACTGAGCAAGCTTTTGAAGGAGTAAGAATGAGATAGATCTTGAAGTACATCTTCTCTTTCTGAAGTTCAATGGGAAATTCTTTCCTTTGCAAGCCGACTGTTAGTAAGTGCAAACCCAAAACTGAAACCACTGAAAATTTTGAAACCACTGCTGGGAACCTCACCATTAGGCAAATCTGAGCATTCCTATCTCAAGTCATCTCTGTTTAGTCTAGTCTCCATTAGCCACAAACCAAATAACCACATTTAAAAGTCTCAGAACCAAAAGTTAGCTACCACACACACTAAAGCTGTGCTCAAAACATCAGCTTTGCAGCATTATCAGCAAGCAGTTTGATTCAACAATGAAAACTGAGACTTCTATTTGCATGAAGTATGCTGGTAAGATGGTGCTTGAACTATGGGCCAATCTTTTAGAAATGGGTGGTGAGACTTTTGATGAGAGACATATAAGAATAGGTAAGAAACTGAGTCACTATACTAATTACAACTGCAAAATTTTACACCAGTTGCCTCTAAGATTTTAGAGAAAGCATAGAACAACAAGGAATCACTACTGTTATGGAGTAGTTAGGGAGCTTTTATAAAGTATGATGACACTGAAGGCTAAGATCTCCACCTACTCCAAATGATCTAAACCATAGATAAGCTACAATATAACTGATGAGATCACTGTGACAAATGTTGGATGAACAATTCTGCTATTCTATCATAAATACATATCTGCTAAGATACAGAAGACAAGGGCCTTCAGAGGACTTTCCCTTCAGAGCCATGTATATCAGATAAATAATTCAAATTAAATTATAACCAGAAAGAAGATAACTAAAGCACAAAAAGCAAGGTAAATAAAACAATATGAACAAGCCAAATGAAACCGTTTTCCCCAAAATGGCAATGCGTTTTTTAACTTCTCCTAAATAATTCTTGCTGTCTTTAATAAGATTCTGCGCACAAGAAGGGTTGGGTGGAAAGATGTCATGCTGGAACAAAAATGTTAGAAATGTTTTCAAGACCTTTTAGATGAAATTATTCAAGATGTTGGGCCTAAAAGTCACAAAACTAGACCCAGACAAATACACACACAGTTTTTTGTTTTACCTTGCTGCGTTGGGATCCTGTGACCTTAAGGAAGGGCAAGGACAAGAAGCGAAATAGTAATAAGAAAAAGTCCAAATTTTTTTTCTGTAGGTAAGTGACTGACCAAATACATACACAAAATTGTTTTTTGAAGAGCTAATGCATTATCTGAGTAGAAGTTTCACAGCTACAGAAAAAAAAATGTAAACAAATAGGAATAATCTTTCAAAAGATAAATTTGAATACTAAACAAAAAACTCAGTATAATTCAGATAAGAAGCACTAATTAAACCCTTACTCGTAATGTTGTACATTCAACTCAGTGACTTTCCATTTATACACTTTTGCATTTATAAACATGTCTCTTAAATATCTAATAAGCATGCATTAGCATACTGACAAAAACTTACAGATATTTGTTTAGTCAATTATAATGTCATACATTGCATTTCCAAATATAAAACTAAAAAAGGAGTATGGAAATTTTGAATCACACTTCGTTACTTATCACAAAACAGAAAATTATATGCTAGTTTAGTTTGCAAGTTGCAGTTGTTCTACAATTCTGGAGGGACTAAAAGGAATTGATATTTTTTCTAACTTCTGTATATTGCAAAACAGCGAACATACACTACAGCAGTTCCTTGTTATCTCATACAGCATGTAAAAAATATACATAGCATCTGATATGTACAAAACAATGAGAGTTAATTGTAAGCATGCCCCAAACCCCTCCTCAAAAATCTTAACAGCGTACGTAGCTTCATATAACATAAATCATTATATCTATAAATATTAAGAATAAAATCATGCATTTCCTGTTTCTGTGCTTTAGTAAATGTACTAAATACAAGTATTAATTGATTACCAAAAACAAGACAGCTTTTAATGTCAGAATCATATATCCTCAAAGTTTTCACAAGTCTCTTCACTGTCCCTCAGAATAACAATTTTTTCTTGATTTTCATTTTCTTGGTGGAAAAAGAGAGATAGATCACAGAGCAAACAAGGGCTCACATCTTTTACTGTTGCAATGAACTCATGTATTTTTGTTTCCTCTTACAGAGGATAGCACAAAAAGCTCTATATTAATCCACAATAAATACAGCTTTCCTATTTTCCAGATAAGTTGATGCTTGGCAGTGTTCATAAAAAAAATAAAAAAACATCTTTTATTAAGAAGTACTACTGTATATACAAAAATAAAAATACTGCATAAATTACTGGTACTGCATATGAATGGCTTCTGCTTCTGCATTATTTCAGTATTTTTATCATGTATAAACTGAAGTAGAATCTGATACCTTGCAAGATACAGTCTGTTACTATCAGTCTTCTAGAATAAAATACCATAATATTTCTCTTCAGCAACTAAACAGTTATAGTAAACGTGCAAGATGTGTTAAACTACTATATTTATATAAGCCTTCTTTTTGTGACAAAACATCTGCTTTTGTTTTACTGCCATGAATCTGATGACTCATATTTGCCAATTCAGTTTCTGACATGCAGTTCACTGCCATAATAAGCTGCAGTAAGCCATGAACCAAAAAACATAAATGTTAATTGGAAGCTATGAAAAATGTCTACCATGAGAAGAAAAAAAAAAAAATACAGAAAGAAAAACAAACATCAACAAGAAAAATACCAAAGAAAAAGTATAATCTTACTTCAAAGCTCTTCACTTCTTCTTCACCGTCATCATCTTCTTCATCATGGCAACTCTGATAATACACAAAAGGAAAACATTTACTAATAAGCTCAAGAAAGGCTAAAGATTAGTTGACCAAATACAGAATTTCTCTTGATGCTCATCACTAATGTTATTAAAACAAAAAAGACGTAAGAGGTAATGAAAAAGTCACCTTTGCCATAATGTCAGCGTAAGCCATATAGAGAAAATCTTCCTCCAATTTGCTGGGGAAAGAGAAAAGAAAGAAGGTTAGAGCAATAATAGTAGAAATGGCACTCCAAAATATTTTTAAATACCTTAAAAATCATTTAAAGTATTTCCACACTCATAATTACAAAAATCTTTTTTGAAAATGAGGACTTGATTAACTAACACAAAATGAAAAGTAAGGCTACCCACAAACACAGTACCCAGATATTAAAAAAAAAATAAAAAGAAAAAAAGAAAAGAAAAAAAAAGTTTCCAATGAAGAGAACATGGTTAATTTTTCAATTATTTCTTGAAGTATAGTCAATAATCAGAGCATCATTTTCAAAAAGGAACTCAGACAGAAGAGATAATTCCTGAATGCTGCCAGAAGTACAGTATCCATGTCTATGACAAAGTTTATGAGACATCTGTGTGTCTCTGTGAAACTCATTAAATCTTATTATCATCATGTTAAAATGTCTTCACATACTACCACAGACTATAGAGGTTTCATCACCATGTGCACATATCGACATGTTCTGGTCTAAACCATGCAATATGACTTAAAGACAAATAACTTCAAATGCAGAAGTAATCTGAAAATACACATACACCCAGCACAGCATTTCACACTATTCCTACCATTTCTCAGTTAAGGCTGTTCGACTGAATAGCAGAATAAGTTGATGCAATGGATCCACTCTTTTAAGGCTTTCATCTTCTTCTGGTGGTTCCTCTCCAGGTTTCTTCAGGGAAAAAAATAATACAATGATTAAGAAAAAGTATATTAAATTATCTATCGTGAAAATTATTTTTCTTTCTTAAGCATTAAAAACTTGCATACATTATCTTGACATGATGAGTCAGGAGGAGACAAGCAACTACACCGTGAAGACTATATTATGTGCAAAGCTTGGGAACTCCTCTCTTCATAGAAATCAACTCTCATTTTCAAATTCTGAAAGAGTAGTCTGTTTCTCCCTATGTTAACAAGCTTCATCAGTGACAAGGTAACAAGTTAAAATCCTTTGTTTGAATTGCTATCCAGGTATAATGTCTCCTGAGGAACACTATTCAAACTTGAAGCTCACCAAAGCTCACCAATAACATTAGCCAGAAGGAGCCATGTCTACCAACAAAAATAATGAAGAATCTTACATGGTGACAGATCAACAATGTATAATAAATGTTTTATATCAATAAATTATTTGTATATACATGCGAATACAAAGTCGTTATCGTCCCCCGTCCCCCATGTTTATTTTGCTTTCTGGTTTAGACAGCTCTAGTTAGCTTCCTCTAAAAAGAAATTTCTCCTAGATATCACAATGACAATGACTAAAGCAATGTTTTGAAAAGGATCTATGTAAATTCTGACCTCTGACTTCATGTCTTTTCCCAAAAGATATTTCAGACTGTTTTTCATTGCTTCAGTTTTTTAATTTTTCTTTTACAAAGCATCTTGCAGGTCACATAAAATCGGTTATACAAATTATGCCTACTCTTCCTCTCTTTTTCACATAGCAGTATACAATGCAATAAAAAGAATTGCATGCATTGTCATGACTGTAGGAGTAAAAAAGAAATATTATAAAGTTAAAATTATAATAGATGTTATCTATTATCAACAAGAAATGGCCACATAAGAGGTGTAAGGAAAAAGGATTAGTTATTGCCAAAAAGCTGCCTCAAAAATGTTCCTCTGTGAATGCTTTTAGATGTCTTTGTGTATTACATTTCACATATGTCTGTGAAGTTATCATTTTCCTCTCGGTTCTACTAAACATAAATTGTAGGTGAGAATTCACTTTGCCTTGACATGTAATCACAATGACTGTTTCACTAAATAGGCTACTTCTCTTATAGGTAAAGACAGTTATGCTGGGCATGGAAAGTTAACTTCACATGACCATATTTTCAGTATCAATAACAAAATCTGAACACAGCAAAATATAATTGGAATTATATCTTACCATTATGGGGGATGCCCTTCTGCTCTTTATTTCCATTTCATTTAGGATGCTAATCTTTTTCTTTAATTAAATGGCAGCATTCCATAACATTATCACTCAAAAAAAAAAACCTCTCTAATATTATCAAAATTGATGAAGAAAATGGCAAAAGTTCTGTTAATATTTCATGAAAGTTATTAGTTTCCAGAGATTTAATTCAAATTAAATGGAGGATAAAATGCTCCACTGACTAAGCTAAAGCATTTCCTGGCATTTCTGAGAAAATATGCTTTCTCAAATTTTAGTGTTTTGAGACATTTGCCCCGTAGTTATTTAAATTTAAAAAGTTTAAAGTGCACTTAAAATAAGAAGAAAAAAGTAAGTCATGGAAGTTTTAGTTGCCATTTCTAAATGTTAAGATAGTTAAGTTAAAAGAGCTAGTTTTAATGAAATCTCATTATTAATCTTCTATTAAACACATTGTTCCCACAAGTCATTATGGCTCAGTGATGCCTACCAACGAACTAACAAATTTATCACTTAAGTTCAAAATTTCCTAAAACCAATGTAAACAAAATAATTTTAAATTTTGTCTATTATTTTAATTTCCAGTTCTAACAACCTAGCTTCACTAGAGGCTTGATCTGTTGAATCAGAATCAAGGACAAGCAGAATTAAGCTCCTTAAATAGAGCACTCACATATAGTTTTTTCATAAACAGGAAAGGTATTACCAAATTTGTATAAAAAGACTTTTAGACAGAAGATTCAGGAAGCAGATCTGTGTTAGCCTAATCATGTACTCAAACATTCATCTCTTACATACAGAAAATGCCCTTTCCACAGGCCTGGATTGTCTGAATCTGGCAAAGTCAGGATGGAGAGTGTTTTCAGAGAGAAATTTCAGTCAATTTCTTCTTTTATACTATTTCCTCTTAACAGAAAAGAGTCCAAAATTGTCAGTACTGTGAAACAACATACTAAGGCACAGTACATTACAGTTGCTGACTAGAGAGAGCTAAAGAATAAGAATTCTTGGCTACACTCTCTGAGCCCTGGCTTGTTTCCATTTTCTACTCAATAACTGAACAGTTCAGAAGCCCCAGGCTGTTTAACTTTAAACACAATCCAAGGCTCTTTCCTTCCTCCCCTTCCTGATGAGCCTGGGCCCTCTTTACTGTAAGAAGACTAATTTGGCCCTGACAGAGATGGAAAGTCTGAGCAACTGACTCATCTAAGACCAGAACTCCTCTAGTTTCCTATTCTAGTCTTTTGACTTAAATGGCTTAACGGGGGGCTATAATGTCTTCAAAAACATAAAAATTATCTGTGAAGAAAGAAGGCAACGAACTGTTCCCAGTCTGCACAGGGCAGGTGAAGAAAGGCAATGTCAGCAGCTAGCACAGACAAAAAGTTTTATAATGACATTACCGAAGCCCTGAGGTAGATCGCCTAAGGAAATTCTGTAATCTCCAGTGTTTTTGTCATTTTTAATATGTATCAGAATGTCTTAGTTATAGCTCACACTTTTGAGTAGAGATAGCTCAGATAACCTCTTACATGTCTCAGAGACTTATGATTATACAAGATGAATGTTAATCCATAATACATTTTCACAACCCTTTGCACCCAAACATACTGCTAAATCTTCTATCAGTTTGTCTTCAAAATAGTGTTCTTCTGTTTCAATCCAAGATTTATCATATCCTTGAAGAAAGAGATTGACAGCTCGGTGCCTATGAAGGATAGTTAAAACAAAAGTTTTAAGTTCATGAAGAGAATATCTGGTCAATATAAATTTCATTTTGCTTGAAGAACTGTCCATACATTGCATCTACCATTTAAAAAGGAAGCAGAATTTCTATTGGAAACCATGTCGAAAGCATTGATTTTAAAATTGGTCTTCACATCCAAATTTTCTATTCAAAAGAGTTACACATTAATATTCGTAAATTTTATGTTAAAATATATTAACAATTTTTTTCTGTAAAAAATAACAAATAGAACTTTAAAGAAATAAAATAAATCACTGTCACATTCGTGAATTTTAATTTCAATACTAAATAACAGCAATGGATAACACTGGATTGTGCTCACAAACTTTTTTAATTGTTCAAGATTAGTCTTACACATTTAAAATCTTAAATTGTTTGATTTTGAATAAGCTGTGTGGTTTATTTTCCCCTGAGAATTCAATACAAAGCAGACCATATGACAAAGATGCATCCTTGAAAAATTTTATTACGTCATTATCTAAAATAACTCTCAGTTTCACATACTGAAAATGAAGAAGTACATTTGAAGTATATAGGAATGTTAGTTACATACTCGCGATCTATTCATTGGAAGTAAGAGACTACAAATGGAATTAGCTTTGTTCTATTTTCAGCTGCCAAGAAAACTTCATTTCAAGTTAGTATGATATTGCATACCCTTGTGTTGCCCAGGACAGACTCAGATACACCATACTGAATGTGATAACAACAATATGCATTCTTAGTAAGAACTACTTGACATTGAAAATATCAGATATAATTGTTCTGGAAACTATGTAGCAACTGCATGAAAACACAGATTGCTTTGCTTTTTCTGCACATTAATTCCTTTGAATATCTTAGAACTTTAAGACTCATTTGACTATAGATTCTAAACTCTCTTGAACAAAAATAAAGGAGCCTCAGAAATAGATGTGAGACAACTACAGTATTTGCATAATTTCCTAACAGAAAAATAGAAATGTTCTTCGTCAAAGTTCAAGATAGACTGCTTTTCAGATAAATAGTACCCTTTTATTTCCTGTGTATAGAACATATTGCATCAAATAGTAGAGGTAATCAGTAGTTATCACAGAATCGCAGAGGATGGATGGGTGAAAATCAGGGACTAGACTAATAAAGGATATCTGATGGCTGTGGTCTATTACAGGTCGCCTGATCAGGGAGAGACTGTACATGAGGCCTTCTTGATTCAATTACAAGAACTGTGCTCACGGGCTCTTATCTTGATGGAGGATTTCAAACACCCAGATGTCTCCTGGAAACGCAATATAGCAGGCTGCAAGCAATTCCAGAGGCTCTTAGAGTGCACTGGGAGCAACTTACTCATTCAACTATTAGACAAATCAACAAGAAGATGAATGTTACTGGACCCACTGATAACTAATGCAGAGGAGCTCAAGAAAGATGTTCAGATTGGGGACACTTTTAGGCTCTAGTGACAATGGTCTGGTTGAGTTTGCGATATTGAGGAAGATAGGTCTGCCAAAAAACAAAGTCAGGACCCTGAACTTCAGGAGAGCGAAATTCCAGCTGTTTAGAAAATTGCCAGATGAGACCCCCTGGGAAGCTGTCCTTAGAGAAAAAGGAGCGGAGCAGAGCAGAGCTAGCAACTCTTTGAAGACACTTTTCTGAGGACACAAGAGCTCTCTGTCTCCCAGTATAGGAAAACAAGCAGAGAAGGCAAAAAAATCAGCATGGCTTAGGAAGGACTTGCTGGTCAAACAGAGATAAAGAATGACATATACAGGCAGTGGAAGTAGGGATAGGTGTCTGGAAAGAATAGGTGTTGCTGTCCAGACATACAGAGCTAGGATCCAGAGAGCCAAGACAAAATGGAATTGAATTTTGCAAGGGATGTGAAAAATAACAAAAAGGGATTCTACAGGTACATTTATCAGAAGAGACTGGCTAAAGAGAGTGTAATTTGTCTCATAAATGAGAAGGGAAAACTGACTATAACAGACATGGAGATGGCTGAGGTACTGAAGTTCTTTGCCTTAGTCATCTTCAGTGGCAGTCAGGATTCTCATTTCTCACACATTCCCTAAACCTCACATCTGTGAACCCCTAGGTGGGACCCTTTACAATAAAGAAGTTTTTCGCCATGTTTGTACGGAACTTCCCGCACTCCAGTTTGTGTCCATTGTCCCCTTTACTGTAGTTGCACACCACTGAAAAGAGCCTGGCCCAATCCATTTGACTCCCACACTTTAGTTATTTATAAACGCTGATGAGATCACCTCTCAGCCTTCTCTAGGCTGAACAGACTCAAGTTTCTCAGTGTTTCCTCATAAAAAAAGATGATCCAAGCCCCTCATCATCTTCTCAGCCCTCCACTGGACACTTTCTAGATGATCCCAGCTTTTTTTGATTTAGGGAATCCAGAACAGGACACAGCATTCCAAGATGTGGTTTCATCAGGGAAGAGTACAGGAGGTACATTAACTCCCTCAACATGTTGACTGTGTTCTTCTTAGTGTACCCCAATATAACACTGGCCTTCTTGGCCACAAGGGCACACTGCTGACTCATGGTCAGCCTGCTGTCCACCAGGAATCCCAGCTCCTTCTCTGTAAAGCTCCTTTTAGCAAGTCAGACACATGGTTATTTGTCCCCAGGTGAAGACCCTACAATTCCTCTTGTTGAATCTTAGCAGGTTTCTCTCCACCCAACTCCCCAACCTGCCTACATCTTGTTGAATAGAAGCACTGCCTTCTGGCATGTCAGCCACTCCTTACAGCTTTGTATCATCAGGAAACATGCTGAGGATGGACTCTGTACCTTCACCCGGATCATTAATGAAGATGTTGAACTAGACCAGACCTAGAAGCAACTCTTAGGGAACACCTCTAGTTACCAGCCTCCAACCAGACTGTCCTGCCTATCAAAGTCCTCTGAGCTCTGCTGTTCAGCCAGTTCTCAATCCACCTAACTGTAAACTTATCTATCCCATGCTTTCTAAGCTTCATAAATAAGATACTGTGGGAGACAGTGTCAATTGCCTCGCCGAAGTCAAGGTATACAACATTCACTGCCCACCCTGCATCTACCCAGCCAATGATGACATTACAGAAGGCTACCAGGTTGGTTAAGCATGATTTTCCCTTGGTGAATCCATACTGATAACTACTCATAACCTTATTCTCTTCCAATTTCTTGGAGATGACATCCAGAACAAGTAGTTACATCACCTTTCCAGGGATGGAGGTGAAGCTGACTGGCCTGTAGTTTTCTAGTTCCTTCTTGCCCTTTTTGAAGACTGGAGTGATAGTGGTTATCCTTTAGTCTTCAGGCACATCTTCCATTTTCCAAGACCTTTCAAAGATGACTGAGAGCAGTTTGGCAGTCACTTCTGTCAGCTTCCTTAGCACACATGGGTTTATCTAGTTGGGGCCCATGGATTTTTGTATGTTGGCTTCGGCTAGACACTTTGTGATCAGTTCCTTCTCAATCAAGCGGAAGTCTTCAATACCCCAGACTCTCTCTTATGTCCACAATTTGGGATTCCCAGGAGACAGTCTTAGTAGTAAAAACTGAAGCAAAAAACATGTTCAGTAACTCTACCTTCTCAGTGCTCATTACCAGGGCATCCACCTCATTCAGTAGCAGAATCACATTCTCTCCAATGTTCCTTTTGCTACTGACACACTTAAAGAAGCCTCATTTCCTTGACCTCCCTTTGCCAGATTTAGTTCTAAGCAGGCCTTAGCCTTCCTTGTGGCATCCCACCATGTTTCTATATTCCTCCCAAGAGGCCAGATCCCTTTTCCACTTTCTGTAGAACTGCTTTTTTCAATTGACTTTTTCCGTGAACTCCTTTCTCTTCCATGCCTCCTGGCACCTTTTCCTGATTTCTCATTCTTAAAGACGCACCAATCTTGTCCTTGGAAGAAGGGGCACTTGAACATCAACCAACTCTCGTGAGTCCCCTTACCTTACAAGGCTATTACCCATGGGATACTTTCGAGTAGGTCCTTGAAGAAGTCAATTTTGTCTCTTTTGAAGTCCAGGGTTCCAGTCCTACTTACTGCTTTGCTTTTTCAACACAAGATCCTGAACTCCACTATATCATGATTGCTACACCCCAAACTGCCTCCAACCTTTATGTCCCCACCCAGATCTTCCTTGTTAGTAAGAACAAGGCCCAGCGGCACACCTCTCCTTGTTGGCTTCTCCACCACCTGCATTAGAAAGTTATCTTCAGTGCATTGCAGGAACTTGCTGGACTGTGTGTGCTTGGCAGTGTTGTTTATCCAACAAATATCAGGATGACTGAAGTCCCCCATAAGAACCAGTGCCTGGAATCATGAGGCTGCTTTCAGCTGTCTGTGGAAGGGCTCATCAGCTCCCTCCTATTGATCAGGCAGCCTGTAATGAACACCCACAATGGTGTCACTTGTATTAGCTTTCCCCATTATTCTCACCCATAAGCTCTCAACTTGTTCATCAGTCATCCCTAGGCAGAGCTTGATTAATTCCAATTGCTCTCTCACATAGAGTGCCTCAACCATCTTACATTTCAAGCCTCTTTCCTAAAAAGTACATAAACAGAGTTATACTACATTTTAGGAGGAAATTCATCTCCTAACATTATAATACAATATGCTACAATATACCATTTTTGTATTTATCTCCTGTGAAAGGCATACACTTTTCAAATAAGAGAGCATAACGGGACAAAAAGGTGGAACAAGTTCAAGAGTAGAGAACCACAGATTTTAAATGATATTTATTGCCTTTTTTTTTTTCAGAATGTATATTAAATAAAAAGGAATGAGATCTATTTAAAGAAAGCACCATAAAATGCACATTATTATGTAGCTTATCAAGCACTGCTTGCATATTTTGCTTCCTTTAGATATCACCAAATAGCATTATATGTACATAAATGTACATATGGCAATGATAGAACAGATACAGTTCTTACCTTGGCAGATTATACAACGGTGCCATTCTAAAGCAAGCAACTACTGCTCTTTTCCTCTGTTTAGACAGCAGCTTATGCCAAACTGCTTTTTTGGACCGCTGAGGATGTTCAACCTGTTATATAAAATATATATGGAAAAATAAACAATGTCACAGTATCTCTACTCCCTAAGCATAGTAATAACAACAAAAATGTTAGATAACAAATCAACTGGAAAGATTGGAAACAAAAATTATAGATGAGAAAATGTGTTCTAGACAGAGTTCAAGTGATGAGACAAATTAAAAAGAAGGAAAAAAAAAACAACAACCCAAACAACGTCTAATCAAATTCTCTCTTCCTTTTTATGGCATAGATATCCCCCTTTTTTACTCAACCCTAATTCTAAGATCTTTCAGATAGAGTATTATCATCAAGCCCACCTGTTAGGAAATCTTAAACTTTAGTACAAAGAAATTTCACTCTTTCTTTCTTTTGAACACAACTCCTTAGAGTGCACACCTCCACAGTGGCCCAGAGGGAATTTTTCTAAACACTATCAAGCTTTTATTTGTAATGTTTATCATGACCAGCTACAATGGAAAGGAATTATATTTTAAAATGTGACATAGGTACAGTGATTTATTTAGAACTAAATCACTTTCATGAATTTTAATATCATTGAAAACCACACATTGCAGCTGCCATCAATCAAACCTGGTGGGATGATTTCCATGAGTGGAATGTGGCTATTGGTAGCTCCAAGTTGTTCAGAAGGGACAGATGTAGAAGGAGAGAAGGAAAAGAGAGAAAGGAATTGTGTGAAGAGCTGTCCCTAAATAATGGCCATAAGCAAATTAAATGCCTCTGGGTGAGAGTTAGAGACTGAGGCAACAAAGGGAGCCTTCAGGTTTGTGCATGCTACAGGCTGCTTGATGAAGCAGACAGTGTTGATAAAGCCTTCTTCCTCCAGCTACAGGAGGCACTGCAATCTCAGGCTCTCGTCCTGTTGAAGGACTTCAGCCACTTAGATATCTGCTGGAAAATTAGCATGGCGAGCTATAGGCAATCCATGCGGCTCCTGAAATGCACTGAGGATAACTTCCTGGACCAGGTAGTAGACAGCCCCAACAGGAGAGACACAATGATGGATCTGTTTCTCACCTCTTTCTCACTGTGAGATCAACAACATGCTAAAGTGCATAGCCTGACTGGATAACTGGGAACAATGAATGTAAGGCCATGTAATCTTTTTCAATGGTCTAACTCACAGTTTTTGTGATTAACTTCATATCTGCTTAATAAAAATTAATTTGATTTAACCTTCACAAATGCAATAAGGTTGAGGGTGAGGAACTGATAGAAGATTGTTGTTGTGTGTTTTTTTTTTGTGGGGCTTTTACTTCATTTTTCAGACAGTTTTGCTAGTGGAATATTAGCCTTTCTGACTCCCAGCAACGTCTGAACATGAGAACAGTCAATGGAAATTAGCATTAGCTGAAAACATTGGTGATTCTCACTTGTAATAAAATGAAATATTTTGTCTAAGAATATGTAGTAATGACAACGTTTATAAACACTCAGTATTCAAACATGAAAACATAGTTATCAAAGACAACTTCACTAGTTTAGTGAAATACAAAATAGAATTCACAATTAGACAATACACATTTAATTAAACAGACCGAAAATGCCATAAAGCATTCAGTAAAACTGGGGAATTGAACTTGTAATACTAAATGGTGACACTCCAAAATAACTTCCTTTCAAAAGATAAAAAGCGAGTTATGAGTTCATTAGGAGAAAACATGGAAAAGTAATCACAGCAAACACAAAACAAAGTCAGTACTAGCATTTTAGAAGTCAGACAAATCCAAATGTGTAAGTTAGATAATTAGTAATGTCTTCACAAACAACTATAAAATTCTCTATACTTTCCCAGAAGAAATAGCCTCGGCCTACACAAGCAGATCTCTGAAAACAATAAAAACAAATAAATTAATAGTTCATGGAAAGAAAACACAAAGAAATAGCTGAAGTACTGATCTTTGCAAGTACCATAAGGTCAGAGTGACTGTATGTGGAGAACAAAGAACTACCTCAGATTATCATAGAAACAGTCCCAGTGTTCATTAGAATAAATAGTTTTATAAAGACAAAGGATTATCAATTTAGGCAAGAGAAAAAAGAAAATATAACAAAATAAATCTTTTAAAAAAAAGCACAACTACACCTGGGCAATTGTCTACAGAAGAGGAATAAAGCTGTGGGACAAACTCTCTAAAGTAATAGTTGGAAAAAAAAAAAAAAAACACAACCACAGAAAAACAAATAAATAGCAAAGTAGTAAAAACAACAAAAAAAGCCAACAAAATATTGAAACCACAGAATAGTGAAAAATACACAGCAGTAAGTGAAACATGAAAACTAAATTTTTCAAGTAGTCTTTGATTTGTAGTATGCACTTAGATTTTTTTTCTAATTGTTATATAGTGAACAGCTCTCTGAAGTTGTTGTCTAAAGTTATCAACAGAAAAGTTGTGTATCAAATTATCTGACTTTCCAACTTTATATTATGTTGGACATATGCAACTTCAACTAAAACAAACTTAACTAAATAACTTAACTAAAATAGTTTAAGTTTCTTGTTATTTCCATAATTGAAGAATCTTGGGAAAAAAGACATTTTTTCAGCAATCTTGTTTTTTACTTGCATTTCTTTGTGCAGGTACAATTTAGTGATCACTTCCTGTTAACTGCAACACACCAGAAAGAATCTGAAACATTGCTGTTGCTAGATCCTTCCCAAATAAATGATTGTTGGAGATGCTGAAAAACCATTACATGATCAATATGACCACAAGATATTGCATTAAAAACCACAAAGAAAAGTATGTTAACAGTAGCTATCAAATGAAAGAAAAAAGAATATAAAATTAAATATGTCAGGTGAAAGCACAACACTTCTGTTTAGAATAAGAAGCAATGGAATTGGGAAAATATCCCTAACCTGTTCCAGATGAAACAGTACATTAGCTATATCAAGAACTCTTTCCACAGTCTTCTCTGGATCTGATGAATCTTCAGTCCTGTTAGGTAAATCTTTGTAAAGTGCCATCTGCCATCTAATGGCAGGATCCTCAAGCTGCAGGAAAAAAAAAAATTCATGCATAACCAGTGTTCGAAGTAGAGTGATAAACAGTTCAATTACAAAGACAAGACCAACACTTTATATTGCTGAACCATACCCTTAAATGGCTAATCCACACAGTGCACACGGTGTTCACTGGAAGAACACAAGAAACAGAACTACAGACTGATTTGTGCAATATTTGTTAATAGCTTCAAGGAACTAAAATAATTATAATCATATAAAGAGCAAATGATCATGGGCAACTATTATCAGTGATAAATATACTATCTAAGGAAAAGTAATGAGTATGAGGTAAACAGACAATTTTATACACTGACTTTCCAGTTACTAAAATAAATAAGAATGATACTGTTGCTTTGTTATTTGTAACTTAGTTTTGAGTATTAGTCATGGAAATAAGTACTATTTCTATCTGGCTTTTGCATTTAAACTATTTTCAATTATTAGAAAATCCTACTTTTACGGATTACTAAAAAAATTAATGCTAATTTATGAAATATGAATTGAAGATACATTTGCTGATTGACCTACAAATTATAAAAAGCTGTATGAAGTAAAACACTTTCTAATTTTTCTTTTTATATTTTTCTCCATGTTAGTGATCTCTGACTCTCAATTTTATTATTACCCATCTCTTTTTTTTTTTTTTTTTTTTTTTGTCTCCTCACTGCTCCTGCTATACAACACCAATGAAACACACTTTAAAGTAACTATTTTTTGTGCCACTGGCACTGAAGACAAATGGAATGCATTAACCATTTTACTGAGAGCTGTGACCAGTGATCCAATTCCTGACTGTGCAATTTAGGTGTAAGTGACACTTACACTTTGGGAGACTAAGCCCCAAGAATCCGAATAAGGCTTAAACACAGCCCTTACTTTTCTAAAATATTTTTGTGGATCCAGATGTCAATTTGTGTCTTAAAAAGAGATGATAATGCTCATTCACCCCCCACAAAACATCTTCTAATGCACTATTTACAGGAGTTCCATGAATGATGATAAACTTACACAGTCACTCAATTAACACTTATCACAACCGAGAAAGCTACAATTGGCAGTCTTTTCTTCCACCTTTTGGCTTTTCCTTTTCTTAACAACTGTCACATCCACATTCGTGTATTTGACTATATCATCATGGAAGGATAGCCCACAGAAGACTATTTAAGCACAGAGAGAGTCTTTTGATCTGAGGACTCCTCACATTCTATCAAGGTACAGATTTTTTTGTATACGTAATTTTCTAAGGGTATGAGTACTTGACATTTCAAGGTGTGAATTGGAATGGCTGGAGGAAGATTTTGGTGACTAAAGCTTCATCCGTGTCAAAATGAATGCAAGTTCCAGCATGGATTTCTTGAAATAAAAGGTTCAGTACTGAGTAACAGCATGCAGGCATGCAAGGAAAGGAAAGACAGAAACAGGGTGAAGACAATCATAGACAAAGATAGACAAATACATGAAATGGACATTGCAACATTTATAGCTAAAGATTTAGGAGCACAAGAATTAAAAAATGTTGTTTTCAAAAAGAAATCAAGGTAAATCACTTAATACAAATGACTGAACACAGTGTCTGTGAGAAACCAAAGTGATCAACAAGAAAACATTGTTTGAAGAGAGACTTCTGCTATGCTAACAGAACTCCTTGAAAGAAAATTAGACTTTCCATAGTGCTATGTTCCTCTGTTCTGAAAGTCACCTTACATAAACATAATTACGACAAAGTTACATATTAACTAGTAACATGAAATAATAATTGGAACTATTTATTCAGCTTGTATTTCTTTTATATCCAACTGCATCATGTGCAGAAGGGCAGTGTATGCATATTGCGCATTAGCACCATCTTTTTTAACAGGAAGCATGATATATGACTGTCTGATGTGTACTCCATTCTGTCACAGGATATAGCAACCAAATACTAATGACATCAGAGGATTGCAGAGTAACTGACTGTAAGTACTGAAATTAATGTTAGGCATTGTATCTTTAAATTAATAACACATTTTTCACTTTGAACTCTAGAATACATCAGCACTAAATGATTCAAGAGAAGATGTATTTCAAGCCACTGAGAAACAGCAACTGATAAATAGATAATAAACCACATAAAGCTAACAAATGTAGTAATAAATTGAAGTTTTGAAACCCTAGGAATGCTGTGTTCTGCTCATAGTTAAATGCACAGAACATTCCCATACAGGTCAAAACCATGGTTTTCATAGCTAGCAAAGCAATATGAAATCAAATAAAGTGAAGTTAGAAAATAAACCTAGATACAACAGCTATTTGGCTTTGTTAGCTAAACACAGTGTTGTCCCATTTAAGAATGTCCTTCTTCACTCATTTACAATGAGGAAAATCAGACTCAATCCTTATAAATTTACAACAAGAAAATTAATCACTGTGTACTACAGATCATACAGTTAAGACTGGGATTCAATAAAAAATAAGAATATCTACTGCTTCAAAAATACTTTCTTTTCCATGAGCTAAAAAATAGGGACAGAACCACGATTTTTTACTTCACAGAATATGCAAAAGTAGTGTCTCTTCCTTTTCCCCTTCAATTCAAAACTGATATAAGGTAACATCATTCGCAGATTCTATCTCAAATAATTAGAAGGTAGATTTTAAACTGTGACAGAACTTGTTCACATGCCCAGTTTCATATTAATAGTGTTCATAGGGATTCAAAAGGCCACAGGCTATTTTACAAAGCATACATAAGCACTTAAATAACTAACATTTAAATATTGAAATGAAAAAGTTACCTGACTGAAGAGAAAAAGACGTTACAAGTAATCCTAAATAACAGAGGCAGGTTCTCATAATATGGTATCGATAAATAAATTCAATGGAAGAAAGATTGTATCTTTAAAAACTACATAAATAAATTACCTTGCCCTGGAGATGAAGATTACTGCGAATGATATCTCGTACCTCATCCTCAGTATCTTTCTGTCAAGAAATTATAAATGATGTGAATCAGGAATGGAACGCAGTGTTGTATAAACATTAAGCTTGATGATAGTTAAAACTGACAATGAAGAAAAAAAATGAGGAAAAGTGAGGAAAATTTCATTGGAAATATGACTTTTTAGATAAGGTAGCCATATTCAAAACTCATAGGAACAAGTTCTGGATGCCACCACTCATATTTATTCATACTAACTCAACAGACCAAATTTTGCATTTGAAATAAAAAATACTGCCTTATACATATGCATATATATACACAAACATAAACACACTACAACTTTGAACGAAGCTTGACCAAATGAAATTGACATTTAGTTCTTACATGCATTTCCAAATGTAAGCTCCACAAAACAATTTAATATAAAAAAATTAAAAGTAAGAAATAACTGTTAATTTAAGAATATTATCTCTGCCAATTTATTGTCATTTAGAAATTAAACATGCACAAGTTCAAACATTTTTTTGCCTCAATCTGAGAACAATGCATAGATTACTGCTATCTTCACCCATTGTGCCTTTATACAGCAAAATTAGTCTTTTTTATAAGAATTCTAACTACATATTAGTTAGCAACATTAAAATGAAAAAGGTTACATATCAAGTAGTAGTAATATGAATGTTCCACTTGTAATTCTAGCCTTATTTTTTCACTTTCTAGGCTGAAGAAACTGGAAAATAGCGAGGGCAGACACTTCATCTAGGAAGTTGAACATCAGAAGAGCAATGTCAAGCAACACTTACAGAATTCTAGAATATTTCCTATATAGCCTTGTTTATCATGAAACATGATAAAGTGGTCAAAGTGCTCTTGTTGTAGGAAAACAAAGATTACATAGTATTTGTGTCATACTGTGAAAATGAGAGCGAGGAAAAAACTGAAAAAATTCATTAGTAAAACAATAATTCTTTTAGAAATGCCACGCAAGCACTTACCATGCTGAATCGGTTTTTGGCCAGTGCAATTAGATCTTGGTCTCCAGGGGCACAAATATTTAGGCCAATAGGGAGTAATCTCTTCAGTGCTGCCACAATGAGAGAGGTCTGCATAGAGTACCGGTCACCTTTCCGCTTCATCTTCTTCCTCTCTTGGTCAGAAACTGCTGCCTACAGCATAAAACAAAGACAGAAGATAAAATACAACATGTCAAATATTAAATAAATCTATTATTAAATTGTTAGTTGAGCTAACTTGACAAATTAAATTCATTACTTCATTTGCATAAATAGCTATTCAGCTGCAAAGATTTTACACCAACATCTTCAAAGTCCAAATGTGTTTCTCAAATGACTACCTATTGCTTCTCAGCCCAGTGTTTTAACATCTTAAAAGCAGTCAAAAAATAGCATTTACAACAGTAATAATAATAATAATAACAACGCTTCTCTGGAGTTCTCTTGTCTCCTTCTACTTTGCAAAGAGAACAAATATACACTACCTTGGACATCTTAGATTTAGTGTCACTGATAAGGAAGGACATATTGTTGATTTCATTTTGTACCACGAAGTTCTGTTCTTCCCTTTTGAAATTCTGAAACACACAGAAGATCTCAGCTAAAAGCACAGATGATATATGAGGAGAGTATACAAATAAAATTAAAAACATAAATGAATTGGAAATTAATAATAATCACAAAAATAAGACATGGACAGAAAAATATAATGGATGATCAAGAACAGCACTGAATTCTAGTTTTATTCATGTTATACGGCTCAAAGATTTGTGTTGCTATTGTGATTTTTCTACACCAGAGAAAAGGAAACATTTATCTAGGACAAAACAGACATGATAAAAATCTCTAATTCACTAATAAAAATTTGTTTAGGTTGTCCTCTACTAATAAAACCATCCATTCCAATTTTTAGCATTACAAGATCCAATACTATTTAGATACGTAATTCAGTTTAAATAAACCTCTGTACTTATGAATACACAATGAATTTGGTGATCTAGTTCCTATTTACAGACAAAGTGAGTACAGCAATGTTTGTAATAAATCCTAAAGTAAAATTCAGATACAACTACAAAAATAATAAAGCATCTTCCCTCTGCAACTTGAAAAAACTGAAGTTATGTCAGGAAAGAAATTCAGTGCAGACAAGAGTCCATAACAAGAACAAATTCCTGAAATTGTTTAGTCTCTTTCCATTTTGAGGTTTTTCTTCTTTTTGCTCCAGTAACTGCATGAATCATACTTCATTTTTGTACCATCAGTGATTGTGCCTGATTAGTTCTTACATCCAGACTCCTTTATTCTTGCACAACAGAAATCAGACTTGAAAAACAAGGATTCTATATTTGGTAGAAGTGCAGGTAAGAAGAGATACTTAAGACTATCAAACATTAAATGGTATCATATAATAAAATATTTGGAGATTGCTTTTAAGATGTACTTGCTACTTGCTCTTAGAATACCAGCTTATTGGCTTGTGTTTATGCAATCCAGCTATAGAACTATGCTTAATAATTGAATTACATACATTTATTAAAGTCTGCGCTACAACACAAATTAAGTCACTATAAGTAGAGCTGTGCACTTCTTTCAGAAAACCTTCTTTCCACTAGCACTGTTGAGGATCTTTTCAAAGTAATTTTTATTCTAACTCTGTCTAAAGGCTCAAGTATGTAGACTATACAATTTAAGAAAATGTCCTCTTTTTTAACAAAACAACTATCTCTAACGTGGCAGTCATTTAGTCAGATTATAAAACAGGTTTGAAGCTGATTAAAAATATGGCAAGGACATAGGCCTGAATTAGCTTAACAGTAATTATACAATAATGCAATACACACACAAACACAAAAAAAAAAGGTCATTGTTATTATGCTTCAGAAACAGCCATCAATCCCCCTAACTAGGCCGACATTTAAGAAGCATCAAAAAAACAGTCATTACTACCTCCACAGCTACATTTTAAACTCTGAAATTAGCTGTGTTTTCTCAAATAAAATAAGTAATACAATTGACAGCCTAATAGAAAAACTACCTTAAAATATATTTACCAAAGAATTACTTACATGAGACTTTGACCAGTAAATAAAGACTTCAGCCACCATGCGGAACAATTCTTCAGCTTCAGGGTTGGGCTCTTTCAGCCATTTTGCCCTAAAATTTGGTAGAAGGGCAGAAATGCTGATGATCCTTATTGGCTTTATAATTGAATGCCAATTTCAACATTTTACATGGATGAAATCCAGCAAAAGCAAGCATGCAAATCTTTTCTAGTAGCAGTGACTTTTTGATGTCCTATTTCAGAACTCTTAAAATTCTTATAAACCTAGTTGTAACTTATCACATTTATATTGGACCTACTATTTTTCCTCTTCTGATAAAGGCTCTTGTTCATTCTGAGCTGTAAAGCATCAGCTTGATCAACTTTTAAGATTTGCAGGCTGAGTAAAAGCTACTTTAATTCAGTAGTGGGCATACCAAGTATAAGATATGGTATCAATAAACAAGATTTTATGAGATTTGTTAACCTATTCCTCTCCACATACCTGTTATAGTCCACAAATCTAATCAACAAAGGGTAGAAGGCATAGAGGTCCCGTGCCAAAGTGGTGAACTCATCTAGGATGAGCAGTTCAGCCTCCGACATGTCACCTCTGCCTTCTGCTCTTAGATGCTCTTCATCCGATACAACCACTGCTGCTTTTTTCTTTAGCTTATCCATCAGTGGCAGGAAGTGTGTCTTTAAGAGCTGTGGCTTCGCTTTGCTTATGATGGGCTGGGAAAACACTATTTAAGGCAATCAATATTATAATGTACAGCTGGCCACAAAATATGAACAAAACTTTTACTTCTCCCTCCTTCTTGTGTCTTATTTCTAGAGTAGAAAGTGAAATCCTGCCCCCATTGAAATCAGCAGAAGTTTCGCCAAGAATTAAATGTGGTCAGGATTTCACGCAGCCAATTGACTTTGTAACTATGGGGGCAAGAACAATTTAACAGACCAATACTGCAAGATCATAAATCTTGAGGCGCCTATTTACAGATATTTTGGCAACATATTAATAATCACCTGCTAAATTTTGTTGAACAATGTGGAAATTGTTTAATGGTATGCACGGGTAGATACCTATACAGCTAAAGAGTGTTCACACAAATTTTACAAAACTTTAGTTCCTCTTTTGCACCTTGTTTTTCAGCTTGCCTAAAGTAGGGTTGGAAAGGATGCTCTAGGTATTTACAAAGCAACTCAAACAGCCTGCTTATATTTCTCATGTAGAGTAGGACAATGGAAGGCTTGCATAGACAGAAATGAGATTGATTCAACTATTCATCAACCCATCATCTGAGACTCATTAGCAAATTTTTTTGCAAATATACTCATAAAAGTTACAACGTAAATTACCCTTCATCTGGGTCCATTAGTACAAAACCATTTGTAACATATCCAGTACCAACTTATTATTAGACTTCATTATGTTGCTAGACCTCAACAGACTAGGAATCCAACCTGTAACCAGCTAATACAGTAAATATTGAAAAATGATACGAAAGCCTATTTGAAAAACTGAAATTACAACACTGAAGTAATGTCAGTTCTACTTAAAGATTGCAACACTGATAAATAAACTAAATTAAAATAAAGTTAAATGTCACAAAGAAATAATGACATGTTTAAAAAATGATATGCATTTCCACATTTCACTGTAACAGAAATGCCAGAAGAACAGGTTTTTAAGGATCAAGGTCTCATAAAAAACAAGAAACTTCCTAATGCCTGGAAGTGGTAACCTGGTATATAATGAAAATGGGCTACATTCAACATACTGCTGAATGTGTATGTGTATACTCTTAAGAAAAAGATAGAGTTTAAAGTATTTCTTTATTTATTAAGAGATTAACACATATTGCTTATACTAATCTTCCCTTACACTTAGTAGTTCTAATTTGTCAAGATTCTTATTTAATAAAAATAAAAATCAAATATATGAGTATTATTCTAAACCAACTCCAACAGGGTAAATGCAGAGTAATTCAGAATATATAAATAGATATATATTCCAAATATATATACATGTTTATTTATCTTTTTGTTTTTACATCTTACCTGCTAACCTCTTCATCCAGGCTCCTTCATCAATACCAAGGTTATTATAGATGATTTTCAATATGTTACCCAACAGAGTGTTCATGTGCTCTGATGTCAAGGCTGTACAACACACTTCAGCTTTGTCAGGATTGTTTTCTGGCCCATGCTCCCACCAGTGTGACATGTAGCTACAAAGCATAGGCAGTATAACTTCCATTATATGTGGCATCTGTGTGTAGCGAATACCAGATTCTGCCAGTTCCACAATTTCTTCCATTAGCTTCACCAAGGAAGGAATATTTGGGCAAACTTCTTCTACACTAGTAGGTAAATTAAGAACTATTAAAAAAAAAAAAAAAGCCAAAATTAATACACTAAGTCATAGAAAGCAAATAATTCTCTCCAAGTGATAATCAATACCCCTCCCCCCCCCCCCCCCCCAACCACCCCTTCATTTGCTTTTATGCATGATTCAAAGGAAAAATTAAAAAATAAAATGATAGGTGCTTTCACACTATTTAGCAATAAACTGGCTATATAAAAGCTTCCATAACAAATCTTTCTTTTGGAGGAGAATTTTTTATTATAATGGTAGACTTTTCAATGAAAAGTCCTTGAATTGTCAGTTCTTTCCTCTGAAGGGGACCTGCAATTTCCTTTTTTTTTCCTTCTTTTTTTTTTTTTTATTCCTGATAGAAATTTCTTTCATGTAGAGTACTTTAAGTACATCAATTAGCTCATGAGTGTCTGACATTCTGATATACATATGCAGTAAGAAAAATAGATATCCATATATTGAAAATGTAGCCTATGATCAATGAATAAAACCGTACCAACACAGATTAAGGCTAGATATAGTATTTTTCCAAAAACATTTTTTTCTCTTAGCTAGGCTGAAATAGATTTTACAAACTCATTTTAGTGTCCTTATTAATAGCTCAATGCAATTTTGGAAAATAAATTTAGATGTCTTTTAAAATCAAAGAAAACAAAGCTTATTGCCTTTCTACGTACATAAGAAGAGCTGGAATATACATGATAAATAAACATGGGTGTTCATACTTGCAAGATAAGATACTATAAGTATTCCAAAAATCTCTCATATCTGTCCTTCTTTTTAAATACAGGTGAAGTTATAAAAGTTATGCCATTATAAGCTGGCACTATGCACTGTCATTATACAAATCTGTGTTACAATTCACACACACAGAATTCTACACTTCTATCATAACTACTGTTTACCTCTGGAAAAAGTGGCACAAAGGTCTTTATTTCACAACTGTTTTAGCATGAGAAACATCAAGAGTTTCAAAAGTGGAACATAAAGATAAGCACAAAATAAACATATTTATTGCTATTGGAATGTATCTATTCTGAGTCTTATATTTGCAACAAAGAAAAAACAGCTTATATACTATGCTGTACTACATTTACTTTATATTTTTTATGTATACAGGCAAAGGTATTTTGTTTCAATTGCAAGTATGTGTGTTTTAGGGATTCAATATCGCATACAAAAACTAAGATACTAGTTACTGATTAGAATATATAACTTCAGCATCAAATACACTATACCTGAGCTGCTAACAGTGTATAAAGTCCTTAAGACAAATTGATTCTGAAGTCATATTTTGGGTATAGTATCTCAAAATGAAAATATCAGTATGTTTAAATTTAAAATAATCAGTTTTACTAAAATTTTCCCATTCATTTATGAAAGTAGAATGCAATTAAAAGAATAAAATAAAATTCTTGCACTACAAACCGTATGCAAAAATACATTTACTAAGGAAATAAACATTCATAGTGCAATTTACGTTTTCATAAGCATCACATGAGATTTTGAAAATACCTGCTCTGTCTCTTGCATTCTTCGTATTGTAAATTGAGTAGATATTATGTTTGTTCAAGTGAGTTTCCAAAAAAGCCACTGGAAAGGCACCTGAGAAAGCAGCCAAGCATTCTCCTAGTGCTGATCGTTGCCTGTTAATAAACATCATTAAAGTTACACACTTTGTTGAATGAATACACTCTGTTGTAGTTGTAAATCAGTCTTCAGTTTATCCTTAGGTGCTCATCTCAAAGAGATAAGTCTGTATATTATTAAGATTATCAACACAAGAAAAGGTAATAGAAAATGAAAAGTACAGCAAACTGCTAATAGATGAATTAAATGTCATGACATAAAATGTCAAAGATGGACTTCTTTGTGGAAAGCAAGTGAGGAATACGCAGGGAAAACACAAAGTCATGATAATGACATCTGTTCTATTACATTTCTATCAGCTTTGCTGATTCTATAATTAAGAAAAAAATCACTCAATAGACTGATGTGTCAAGAGATCAAGTATGACTATCATTGTATTTGAGTGATAAAATTAACTTTTTCTTAGATAAAATAAAAACTATAGATGAACTGAGTGTCATATTTTTACAGTTCCTCAGTTGGACCTTAAATCATGTGATGCTTTTAATCAAATCAGACTATTTTGTCTGCAATTTTTAGTTGAATTAAGTAATATATTTTGACAAATGTATAATATAATGTTTTAAGTATAATGCAATAAGTTCTGCAGATCCCATTCAACAGCTGAGCACCTTTTTTTTCTGTCAAGGTGTGTTTCTGAAAACCACATCTCCCTATATTCATTTCTGGAGTACATATGTATATTCATTAAATGAAATATAAATACATATAATAAAAATAGATGAAAAATGTTTTCATCTTACCGCTCTACATATATACTTTTGCTGGTTCCCAGAGCATACAAACTGGACAATATTCTGTAACAAGACACTTGAACATCTTCCACTGAAGAAATGAAAAAATGATAGGTATCAAGAGAAAACTTCATTAAAATTCTTTTGTCTACAACTGCATTAGTGACATTAAGCTATGAAGGACAATCTATAGCAACCATTCTCTAAACACAAAAAGAGTCTTCTAAACATTCAGTGCCACAGTAGAAATTAATGGCATAGCAACGCTGTAGGAACAACTTCTAATTGCATAACCATTAATTGCTATAGAAAATGCATCAATGTATCTTTTCTAGTTTTTCTTAAACACTTTCACTTTGAAAAATTGCATGGCAAACCAAATAAAGTTTCTGAGAGCATAAACAAATAATAATTTTAAGATTGGTTTACAAATGTAACACCAGTGCATTTAATACAACACAGAGGAAACAAAATGGTACTACATATGTATTTAATTATTTTAATCAAAGTTGACATTTTTAAAAAATTTAGACCAAGATAGCAGTTAATAGCATCTACTTCATTCACATTTTAAGACCAACAAAGGATTAAAAAAGAGAAATAATCCCTTCAGTTCTTTTGAATACCTCGCCAAATCACGTTTCAAAATGAAAAACATTTAAATCATAAAAATGTGAGGTTCCTCTTAACATCTATTTGAAAAAAAGAGTTTCCAGTATAATATGTAGTACTAGTGTCACAATAATATAAGTACCATCAAGAAGGACAACAATCCAATTCTTTCCATATTTTTATTTTACAACTTTTCTCCACAGTGCCATACTTTTTACCTAAGATGCAATTAAATTTTGAAACTAAAACAGAAATTACACAGAATGTGCTGCGAAAGCCTAAAAGAGGGTTCATCAAAGCAACAGTCTCATTCTTTACTACAGCGTGTTCATAGTTCTGTTCATCTTTTAGACCTGAGTATTTTTATGTAATAACAACCACCTTGGGTACAGTAATGCACCTTTGTACATGACCATGCTATGTACTACTCTGTAAATGTAATACAAGCACCAGGTCAAGATACCTGTTCTCAGAATATTACAAATGAAATAATCTTATAATTAGGCATAATTTAAACTAATAGTGTTCTGAGTTTATGAATTCTAATATTGAGAGTTTAACACCAACGTGAGATACGTGGAATAAATGATGAAAAAAACCTCACTAGGAAGAAAGTATGAAAAGCTTATCATTAAGTTCCAAAACACAAAATATCAGAGGACAAAAAATAAACAAAGCATATTCATGCTTGAAAAAACAATATTTATAGTGAGGTAGTAATAGATAAAAATAGATCATATTTTCTGGATACTGTTGGAAACTCCTGAATTTTACAGAAACAATTTATTAAAAGAACTGGATATTTATGTCCAATTATTTATGTAATCCACTAATACAATTCCAAAATTTCAAAAACAATCTTTAAGATTGTTTTAAATAATGACTTTTTTCACTTTGCTTTATGATCCAAGATGCACCTAGACATAGACACTGATAGATGGGGAATGTCTAACCGGAAACCATTGCTTGAGCAGTGTATCCTTAGTTATGAACAGAGCAAAGACAAATTAATTTCAAGTAACTTTTCTCAGTGACAAAATAACTCTGAATCTATAGTACAGACAATACGAAAATTAAGCCTTCATAGCCACATCCAAACAGTCACACAGAAAGTCCACTAAAACCTGCAAACTGTTCTAGATCATTTATCACAAAGGTTTACTCAAAATTTTGCCATTCTTTAATTGAAATAAGAGCCTATTAATACTTACTATATATTATGAATATATTAATTCCATAGCATTTCTAAATTATACGTACATATCAAATCTTCCCCAAACTGGTGCTGTCCAATATGTTCAAATAATGAAGATAACACTGGAAGGAGAGCCACTGTGGTATAATTAATGATTTGTGTAACTCCCTTGGGCTGGTTTCTGCTGTGTGTAAACTGGCCTTGCTTAAGATTTTCCATTGTTTTCTCCAGATCCTCAGCAGCATTGTCCAAAAATGCTCTCAATGCCATCTTAACAGACTCCAGACCAGTTTTCATTACAGTTCTGTATATAACATGCAAAGAAAATGAAGCAGAATATTTCATTAGACAAGCATGGAATAAAGTCTAGTCTTGGTTTCTATGAAATAGATAACAAAGATCCAAAGAAAAATCTTTTATCTCCCAAGATTTTAAAATCTCCTCATAGCAGACCAAGCTAATGAAAAAAATGTTTCATAGGTACACAACATAAGGATTTTTAATTGGTTTTCCGTTGTAAAAATTCAGATCTTTTTAAGACAGGGAATAATTTGCTCAAAATACAGCCTGGATTAATTTGGCAATGAAGACACTCACACAGGTTCAGTGCACTCTAGGTGCACTTAACTCCTGATTTATTTACTTTTTAATAAGCAGCATAAACAAATGAATGTTTTTAACGTTATCGTGGTTTTGAGAATCACATGATTATAAGCAGATGGAAGAATAAGTCAGCAGTTCCTTGACACCACTGATCTGAACTGAAACTTCAAGTGTAACTTACAAATACTGTTCTGCCAAAATCTAGATAGGTAAAACAAGTAATTAACCTATTTTGAAAGTGGAAATTATTTTCAGTACTGTAACTTCTTTCCTGACCATTGAAATGCTGTAGCTTCACACAAATCTGACTGGATACTGTTTTCTTTTAGGTTATACTCTTTGTACTCTAGGAAATATGTTCAGTATTACCTGGCATCCAAGGTCTGGCCCAATATGTGAAGACAGTTGACTATTGATGTTGCATCATTTCCTAAATAGGAAGGAAAATTACCCACCAATTTAGCTGAGCGTACTTTAGAGCATACCTACAGTCTGCTAATTATGTCTTTGGTTTTAATGAACAAGTAAATCATATAGCAGAAGAGTAATTCAACTTCTGTAAAATTTTGACAGGCAAGTTAAAAAACATGCAGTTTGTTATCTTATCCTTGTTTGCACAAATTCAGTAAGTAGAGGCAGTTAAGCATCTCTCATCAAATAGCTGATGCAATCAAGAAGGAAGCACTTAAGAGTGGGGTTAATTAGAGTTATAGTGTATTGTCTGGTTTTCATTTAATTGTATAAACTTTGTTTTAATTGATCCAAGTTTATCAGAACATTTATCTTCCTCTTCTCAGGAAAATAAAAGCTACTTAAAAACTGCTCTTGCAACTCTGATGTGAAGAGAAGACTTATTTAAAACATCACCAAAAAGGTTAGCTCCCTGGTGTTACCAATAGGCTGCAACTATTTATAGAAGAAGCAGATCTGCTTTCTACATGAGTAACAGTCTCTGTCATTATATAAATTATAGTTATGGATGTAAAAAAGCAAACTTACACACATGCCTTATATGAACATGCACACCCACTAATGTTGGCATCTATATGTCATCTCTAAGTCCACATTTTAAATCCAGGACAGATTTGGGCTTAAAAATTTGACACACAGTTTATGTCATCTTTTTGAAATGTAAATCATTGCAAAAATGAAAATAATTTTTCTTCCTTCCCTATAGTTCAAGCTTCTCAATTGAAAATAAATAAATAAATGAAACAGACTGAACCCTTAAGATAGATTTCTGAAAATACTGTCAGCTGTACTATATCACCAGTGGTTATTTCACTTGAAAATAACAGCAAACATAAAATTTAAAGAAGCAGCTGTTTCATTGAGTAAAGATTTTAAAAGCTAAGCTGCAAGGAAGGAGTGGGAGGTTTCCTGCAGCACTATGAATGCTGTCCCATTTTTACCAAAATTAGGGCGGGACTGTTCCAGTGTAGACCCACAGCAGATTAAACAAACCTGAACCACAGCTTCTGTGACTTCCATCAGCCATGCAGACCCATTCTCTTTGCACTGGCACTAATGGTCATGCAATGACATAACAACCAAATGACAAAGCTGGGGAATCACAAATGAATCCTACACAAAAAAAGTTACTGTACCCGTAAAGATTCAAATTTTTGTCAGCTCCTATTTTTGACAACCCCTATGTTTTCTCTTATTATTTTACTGCTCTTGTGACATGAATGCCAGCACTGATGAAGAAAAGATTTCAGGACCATGGTAATGACAACAGAGATAGAGGGAAGCATTCAAGGCAACCCTAGTATAGACTGTAGGTTAAACTGTCATGCAAAGTGTGCATATTCTGTGAGCTACAGTGGAATACAGAGATGTTTATTCTATTTCCCGGAAAGTAACATTGGTTATCTGGCAACATTGAAGGATTTGGGTTTTTTTTTCCCCTCCAGTAATAAAATTATTGTAAAATCTATTGAAGTATGAAAAATATGTTCTAATCCAATATTACAACATTATGCAAGCTAACACGTTTTAAAAGAGCCAGCTCCAGTGCCTCACTCCAAAACAAGATTTCTACAAATAGCTTAACCCAAGCAAGATGAATAACAGTTTTGAATCTCCTGAAATTTTAGTATTATTTTGTTTTGTGGTAACAAACTACAGTTTTAATCACTCCCCCATTTAGTTAGAATACCATACATTCAGTTTGGAATCATTTAGTTTAAATTTACTGGAAACCAGCTCTGAAGGCCATTTCTACATCTGACATAAATAGATGTAGCTGTAGTTTAGCAACACAATACCAACACTTTTCCCTATTTAAGCAGAGTTTGCAAATTTTGGAGACTTTTAAAAATGAATCAGTTTGAGAAGTGAGTTTACATAGCTGAATGTTCCTAGCAATTTGCAGATTTTGGAAGCTAGACAGGTATAGACAAATTAATGAGATAATACTACATTTCATTTAATGAAACAAGTGAGGACAACCAGTTAACCCACTGTAAAAGAAACAGAGTTAAACATTTTTCTTAGGAATAAACATACACCACACTCAGCAAACTGGAAAAGTCTTTCACATGTTCATCTTGGATATGAGAGTACAATTCCTTGACCATGAAAAATTGATGTACTACAGTTTAGCCATTTTTATCAACATAATCCTGAAATCAGCCTTCCGAAACTATCATGAAAATTCTTCCTGGAGTGTCTCCCTTTGTTTATAATCTCAGAAAGGAATTGCTACAAAATTAGGAAATATAATTTGCTATGAAATGCATGTTTAGATTCATAGAATTAAGATTTAATTCTATGAAATGCAGGCAATTCTGAGTCTTACTTTTGTTTCATGTCATGCACTTACTTGTTTTCATCAAAGCAAACAACAACAAAGGGTACTGGGGTTTTTGCATATTTTACGTAAAGCTTTTTAAATTCACTAAAAAAAAAAAGAAATTAATCCTTTTAAAGTTAACATTTCAAGAATCAATTTGCTTCTAACTTGAGCTCAGAAGTGAACTTCAGAAGGCAGCACTTTTTTATGGAACTTGAGTTGTAAGATGTGAAATTAGGGGGTTTCTAATAAAAATAGTTTTGTTAGCACTGCCAAAATTTAAGTGTATATGCATCTCTTCATTAAATTAACATTTTGTTTATTAAATATTTCTTTATTTTTCACAAGCCTGAAAGCTTGGTAGGAAATACTCTAATTGCAGAAATGTATATGTAGTATATAAAATTCCTTTCAATCATGAAAAGAGAGCAGATAAGTACAGTCAAGAGGATAAAAGCTTAAATGAGCTGTCTTTAATGTAAATCTTCATATAACTGAACATCCACAAAAATCAGTGGAGACTGGATACATGCAAATACTAGAATATAGGTTCAAGAGGCTGAGGTTAAATGTATCCCAATAGCTACTATAAACACTGATCCCAAGAACTGCACCACTGTGTACTATCTGAAGTGATGTCCTATGTATTTTAGAAAGCAACATTCTTTATATATAGGGACGGAAGAATTTTTACTTTACTGTGAAAATACCATGGCTATTGATGCCAGGATGAGAAGGACCCTTACAAATTCAGGATCTAACTAGGCAGAGAAGGCCTTTTGTCTTTTCTTTGGAGCTTTTCTGATTAATTTCTGAAGTTAGCCAAAATAAGGAAGCAAAAGCAGGCCATTTTTCCCTGATGTCTTATTCAACAAACTTGTTCCACATAACATAGCATTGCACTACTTCTATTCAGATATTTTTAATTACGAATTCATATAGAAATAATGTGTCACCAGTGGTTTATATATAAAAAGTATAAAAAAGAGTATTAAACAGTACTAGAAAGGTACTGAAAAGGTACTAAAAAGGTACTTAAAAGGTACTAAAAAGCAAATCAAGCCACTCACAGAGAGCTACTTTTTAAATTGAGAAAATATAAATTCAAAATCTCAAATGCAAATCCTACTGATGCAGAAATTAGGATTTAAATCTATGAAATGCAGCTCTAAAACAAACAGTAATTTAGCGGGGTCAAATTCTACTTTCAAATTCTAATTTATGCTCCCAAGAAATAATAAGTCCATTCTGAATTGCACTTCCATAATCTTCGTAACAATCTTAGATATCAGATCAGATGCTTAAATTCACTCTAGAAGAAATTTTTGTTTAATCTTTTCCTTTTATCAAGACTGATATTAGAATTTACAGTACAGGACTTTTACTAATGACTTTAACATATGCAGCTGTATCTTCAGCATTCACAATATAAAGTGCTTGTAAGGAATGTCAATAAAATAGTAAATTTCACAACATCCGAAAAGCTTATTACCAAGCAACTCTTGTTCATTTAAGGAGCCTCTAGGCTCCAGCTGTATTCTGAACTGTCCTCATTTTCCCCTCTTCTGCACAGGCCTCTTCATCCAATCAGATTTTCTAATATAATTTAATTAATTGTCAAAGTAAGACAAGCTGTAAGATGACTTTGACTTGAGTTAGTAGGTTGCAAACATGCTCCAGAGTGTCATTGTAGTCCTGTCAAATCTAAAGGAAAACTACAGTATATTTCTGTGTTGGCACAAAGATTTTGTATTCACTTAGTTACCGCATACTAGGAAACTTGAGTTAAAAACCAAACGATAGACATCATGCACCATCTGACACCATCTGTCCTAGCTCCTCCTACTACTTGAATCCAACCCAAGAACAGAAATTAAGTAAGCTGAAGCATGAAACAGTCTTTCCTTTAGTAAAGAAATTACGTTGAATTCAATATTGAACTTGAATTGTCATTCATTTTAGGAGAAAAAAATAATCAGAAAAACAAATTCACACAGCATCAACAACAAAATATTGATAAAAAACTTAATAGTATACCTAAACTAGTTAATTCTTAGAAGAAATAACCTTGTGTATAAAACATAGCTTATGCATAGGTTGGTGACATATTCCATCCTTCAGAAATAGCTACACCACCACACAGCTGCACAAATAACTCAATTCTTTTTATAACCTTTTGACTTCATAAAACCCACTCAGTTCATCCCAAAACATATTTAAAAGCAATGTCTCCAAATAACTTCTACACTTCCTTCTGAGCTTAATGGCTTTTGTAATGGTTTGTAAGCTTTTTATACACCACAGTGCTGCATCAAATTAGCTCCTTGTCCTCATTTTTTGATGGAATTGAATGAAACATATAGAAATTGAGTTAGATGCATGTTATCTTAATCAAATTTTAGTCAGATAGATTATTACCCAATTAGATATATGCATGAATGCTGAATTTTGAGGTGCACCCATTAATTGCAGAAGCTACATGTCATAGGATACACTATTTCAACTATCCTATTATCATGGCAAAAGAAAAATTTGCAGAGTAAATGACTGAGCCACGCATTGCATGTAGTACTTATATATGGCATTGCATGTAGTACTTATATATGGAGACTTCAAATGAACTTCAATTAAGTGATTTTCATACATAGTAAGACAAACACCCAGCCCCTGATAGATTCACAAAGTACCAGATATATAGTAGACATGCGTATGTGGAATACAAGCATATCTGGGAATGTTTAAGATTTCCACAGAACATCACTAAGCATTTCAGCCCACCACTAATTTTCCTTAACAAGTTTCCAATATAAATGTGCAGTTCTGATGCTCCGCTTTTTCCAAGTGAATTATAATACGTAACTATAATTAACTCCATTTTTTTTTTCTTTTTTCTTTTTTTTTTAAAGAAGGAAATCCAGATATCAAGACATACAGAAAACAAAATAACCCCCTCCAAAAAAACTGGTAACTACAAAAGCTTTTTGATTTCATCTGATAAATTCTGTGATCTACCAGCCTAAATAATTAGTGGTCTGTGAAGACCATGCATTTCAGCCATGCAGCATGCAACAAAGCAGCACATAACGCAATGCAAAAAAATGGCAAATAAAACCAAGAGATGGCCATGCTAGTATTTGTCAAGGGTCTCCTTACCAAACAGTGAAATCCTATGCCTGACAAGAACTCCAAGTTTGCAGAATAGGCTGAAGACAAAAGAAAAATAAAAGAGAAGGAAAAAAGAAGATAAAAGGGAGGAAGGGAGAAGAAAGAAAAAAATAACAGCTGATATATGAGCAGGAAAAGCAACATGATGTCACGCAGAAAGAATCAATTATCTGAGCAGAATGTGGGACAGAGTATTAAAGAAAGAGATTTTAAGTGCATATCCTTAACAAACATGGTTAAATAAGCACATATTGTAATAAAAAAAAATAAAAATAAATAAATCAAATTAAAAGCAAAGCTAACTAATATAAAAGCGTCTTATATGAAAACCCATAAGGAAATTACCATTAAAGCTTTAAGAAGTAAAATATGGTAGGATGCAATTCAGGATGTCACTGACAGTTTGAAAACAAAAGGTAAAGAAATCAAATTAATTGAAGTGTTTGATGGCAAATGTTTAACTAATCCAACTTGGATCTCACCATCTTGAGATCACAGCATGAATCTTTTAAATACAGTGCTTTACAACACAATTTAACATGAGAAACAACATAAATTAATGTGAAAAATAACCCCTTACATGGTCAAAAGTAAACACAAATGAATGTCATCAAGGATTTAATTCCATATGTGTAAAATACTTTTTGCATTGATGAGAAGTGTCCCATTCTGAACAATAAAGAATGAAGTTTCGTATTAATTCAGAGAAGCAGGAGCACACTGCCCTACCCATATTAAGCTGGCCTCCAAATATGGGAGAGATTTGTGCAAACTTTATGATCCGGTCCATTCTGAGAATTTTCTCCAACAGTGACAAACGTTGGCCCTATTTTTTGCTGTAGAAACCTTCATTTGCTAGAATGATATGAACAATACTCTCTATGTTTATGAGGGGATCTCCAAAAGTAATGACCCTTATTTTATTATGCTGTTCATGACACCAGAGGCAGAAGGTGGTGGTATGGCTGTACAGGCTGAACCTTCCACAAATAATCCATTACATTTTATTGCTCTGCAGCAGAAGGATGGTCACGTGGTATCTGACATGTAAGTGTATATGAAGCAACTGCGTATAACGACATTACTCCATGCAGAAAAAATGGCACCTGCTGCATGTTTCAGAAAACCAAATAGTGGATGTGAGCACAGTGCATTTCAGCAGCAGTGATAATGACAGTGCGTGACCCTTATTGGTGCAGATTTTTACAAGAATATTATGAAGATTTGTGTTCACCCTGGAGAAAAAGCATAGCTAATGATGGTGACTAAGTTGGAAAATAGTGTTTTGTAGCTGAGAATCTGGTCTATCAACTAATGCTATTGTGCTCTTTGTATCTGCTGTAGTTTTCAAATAAATAAATAGATGGCATTACTTTTGGAGTACCCTACGCATTTTACACAAGCTATTTTAATTATTATTTAATTATTTTATAATTTCAGTCATACGGGCCAGTTAGCAACCTCTGATTTAAAAGCAAAAGACACATATGCATGTTTACAGTCTTTGGATAAGATCTGCACATGTTGCTCCATTGACAGATGAGAGTTCATGTGACAAATGGAAACATTGATGTCCAGAATCAGAATGGTCAGCTTAATGTGCTGCTGAATCCACCTTATTAGCCAGTGCATAGTGATCCAATATGGCAACAGCAACTGCCCTGTTTTAGAAAAGATTCTGACTGATGCATGGTGCAGGCTCTCTGTTCACCTATACCACAAGGCAGACATATACTACATATTTTTCTATAAGGATTCTGGTTCATCTGGTTCAACAAGAAAAGCTGTACAGAGGTATATCATCATTGTGCAAATCTTGTTTCCCTTCCCATAAGGTATGGGAGGTATGACCCATGTGCTCCCCTAGAACTGGTCTAGATCTAATGTGTTTGCTAAACTAAGAATGGCTTTAGTACTTGCTGACAATCAAAATGACTCCTTCATAGCTTAAAGAACATAAGTTTATCTTCATTGGAAAAAGACAACAGTCAGAAACTGCTCTTAATTCAAAGGAAAGTCTAGATAAGATTTTCACCCAAACAAGAACAGAGGACCCAAAATTCAGCTTTGAAAAATTTCCTACAGTCTGGAGAGTATGGGAGAAACAAAAATGTCAAACCATTAAAGTAGCCCAAAACAACACTTTCAAAAACGGATTACGTAATGCAGTTGTATTAACCTATCAGTTAAGAAATAAACTCCACAAGATTTATCCAGATTTGCATGTGTTTTATTGACTTTGTCTGACACTTCTAGATGGAACAAAACTGAATTGTGTTTAGCAGCACCTCTGATCTTTTGATGAGCTACATGTTCGAGAATGTCATGCATACAGCTAGACAGCATAGGTGCAGAATTTCTGAATCCATACAGCATGCGTTCATATTTCCTTGTTTGACATAGGATTTATTGAAGAGTCTTTACTTAACAACTGCTAAGATGTTCTGATCCAGTATATTATAGACAGAAACACAGCAGCTCTAGATGCATGCATTATAAAATAATTGCTTAGTTCTTTGAGGAAGGCCATTCAGCCAAGCTACCAGATCAAATTATCTCATGAGATGTCAGTCAAGAGCAACTTTTTATGCTCAGTATTGCTGCTAGAAACTCTACTCAGTATTCATACAATCTCGCAAACCCCCTCATCTATGTTTGACAGTCAACTGCCTGTCTACTTTGAAGAGCTACAATTTACCTTTGCCTGGTTCAGTACCCAATAACAACTATGAGGGCATCCGTGACACCTGTACTATGCAGGTACACAGACGGTCCTGTGTTAAATTTGTAGTCATCATTATAACAAAAATGGGTTTCAATTCAACCAGAAATGAGATAAAGTGAAAACATTCTGGGAAGATAGTCTAATAATGTAGAACTTCAGAGGAGAAAGAATATAGCTCTCATTTTACTTTTTATGGGGACAGTAATAATGATACCTTTCTGAAAATCACTTATTGAAAAATTTCCCTTTAAATCTAAATAAAATCTTGCAGGAATAATTGTTTCAGTACATACCTACTTCCAACAGTGAGAATGATACAAAATTTTATATTTCATACAACAGATGCATTGTTTCTCATAAATTAAGTTCTCTACATTTGAAAATCACCATCACTACCTTTAAAACATCTCAATTTTAATTCTGTACTCTACCTCATTTCACACAATGAATTTTCTCAAAAGGAAAAGGCAGTGAAAAAAGGTTAACTTTTGTTTTCATAAAAATGTTTCTCAGCCTCCCACTTCTCACCTCCCCACAACAAATTGCACCATTTAATAACACATATACATATATGCATACAAATTATTATTATTTTAAAATTTACCTTGTCACCATTTCTTTCTCCTTATTAGAGGCATGGCCTCCACTGCTGAGAGGCCTACTTGCTGCAGATAAGAAATACAAGCGATGATTTTTGAAATACTGATCAATCAAAGGGAGCACAACCTGAAATTACATCAGAAAGGAGCAGTTATCTCAGTGCTTTCTTAGCTATGTCCTCTACTCTTTGTAAGTCACTGCTGCAGACAGATTTCAAATGTGTTTTCTTTTTCAAATTCCCAATATATTTATCCAGTATCTATTTTCTAAAAAAAACATCAGGAAAAGCAGCAAAAAACTATTTGCATTATCTTCTAGACTAGATCTGTTTCCATTAGGAGGAATATAAAACAGGAAGCATCACTTCATTTTACCTCACAATGTAATATTTGTTAAATACTACATGACTAGACACAACTATTGCTGTTCATGCCTTTAATGTAGGGAGGTTTCATTTAAAAAGTCCCCTGGAACTGTCCGTACACTAATGGCATTTAATACTACATGCTCTCAAAGAAAATTCCGAAAACACTTGCTCATGAAGTGTTTGTTCACAGAAGTTTCCTTATGATTGCTTCCTTTCAGGTACATGGTTCACAAAAGTGACAAAGTCAGTGAGCACAGAAAATAGTACATTATGGAAGTACTAAAAGAGATTACAATTTACTGCAAACATAACAGGGTTAGAAAACACTGCAAATACCTACCTGTGCCTATTCACTAATGAACTGAAAAGGAACTCTGAACATGCAAGATCCTGACAAGATTTTTAGTGCTAAAGCAAGAATCAGATTTTCTTAAATTCTCCTTGGCATATGAAGGAGAACTGGGCTGTCAGGAACCTCAAAGATCAACAGTGGAATGTGCAAAGTCCTGCATCTGGGGAGGAATAACCCCAAGGATCAATAAAGAGTGAGGGCTGACTGCCTAGAAAATGGTTCTGCAGAGGAAGACCTGGGGTCCAGATGGACATCAAGTTGACCATAAATCAACAGTGTCTCTGCTGCAAAGAAATCAAACATCAACTTGAGCTGAGTTAGGTAGAGTTGTAAAGGGTGCAAGATGAAACACAGAAGGTTCTGTCCAAACATAAGGAAAGACTTATTTTAAAGCAAACAAATTAAGCCAAAACAAACAACAAAAAACCACAACTGTGAGGTTGACTAAGCACGAGTAAATGTTGCTCTGACAGGCTCTGGAGTCTCCCTCCTTGGAGATACACAGAAGCCTGGACATATGTATATGGACATAGTCCTAAGAACTTTGCCCTGTTCGATCCTGCCTATGCAGTAGGCCTAGACTAGATGACTTCCAGAGGTCTCTTCCAACCCTCAACCATTTTGTTATTCTGTGATGAAGACATCAGCATTGTTTTAAAACAAGGAAACAGATAAGGAAGGTAACTCTGAAAGATACACACAACTGGCTGGTTCCAGCAAACACTGCTCACATTTAGCTGCCTAAAGACTGTAAAACAAACTACTGAACTACACTGTCAGTAAAGAGAAAATGTAGGGAGGTTATAAAATCACCTGATTAGTTACATAGAATGGAGTAAGAGAATAAAGACAGTAAGAATAGAATCCTGCAATTTTTATCATGATTATATTTCATCCCTAGTATTTTCAAACTATTTTTTATTACTATTGCTTTCAATTATTAAAACAATGACAGATACACAAGGGTGCAAATAGAACAGTGATAATCATGTTCACTAACATCCTTTCTCAACTACTTACTATGTCGACAAATAATATGCAAAGATATACTGTACTTTGGCAAAAAACTTGATTTCTTGTTCATATGGGAAATGCTCTCCTTTGCCTCTGCTGCCACCATCTGAAGAGAGAAGAAAATTACTCCTATTACAAATCCTCATTATAGTTTACTCTGCATTTTTTTCTTAGAAAATGTACAGTACACATAAAAATATTGGTGGTCTTTAGATATTGATTTAACATACAACAAACAATGAACATATAAGTTAAAGATACATTTTATGACTACCTCATGAGAAGAAAAGAAGCAACAAAACGCACAAAGAAAAACTGTCCAAATATCCACAGATGGGAAGGCACCTCATAGTTCAAAGAGATAAAAAAACTTATACAAGATGAAAATCTGATTGTATGTTTGTATTTTTCTAGTTATTGGCAATACTTTTGGAAGACTGAAATCTGATTCTAAATGAACACTTTTCTCCTGTAGTATAAAGAACAAAATTAAAAAAAAAAAAATGCATTTTTACAGACTTTGTTTATACAACAAAATGAATTATTAGATTTACCCAACAGAAATTAAGCTTACTTCTCTTCCCCCTATTGCCATAATACTTGCACATTGTTTTTAAGAGAATTCAGCATACAGAAAACATTTGTCCTTTATTCATTAACTTCTTTCTGCTTCTTCACAGAAGTACAAGAATAGCATTTGTCCCACCAGTGTTTCTAGTTTTCCAGTATTCATTCATTTCAACTTTTGCAGTTCTGCCAAATCTATCTAATTAAGTAGAAAACGAAGCCATGATTATTAGGCAGTAATAGGGGAAGTAACCATGTGATTTATGAAAGCCAGGTTTTTGGTAATGTAGGCAATCATGAAACATAATCACTCATAAATTTGATAATTTTCACTTTAAAATCAGACAAGTATTTGGATGAGCACTGGTTTATTCAATCTTTCTGCTGCTCCTGCCTTAATATTTTCAATTACAGCACACATGCCTTGACATGACATACAAGATGCATCATGTGGCTTTGCAATTTCAAGGTCAATAAAAGCTGCTTCTTGCTCCAGTTCTTTCCTTTTGACTGCTCTCTCATAAGAATCTGATCTGGGCCAAACTGTTAATTTATCTTTAGGAAAAATAGATTTTTCCTTCACAGAGATGTTTCTCCTCCAGAAAAACAGTTGAAACTTGTACAAATGACTGGTTTAATTTTCTCTGTGAAAAAGAGAATAGATGTGAATAGTAAACACCAATGCTCACATGTGCAAGGTTATCAATTTGTTCATAAATTCAAGGGAGCATCTTATTTTGTTTTTCAAACAATGGAAGTCATTATAAATTTTGGCTGGATACTTATCATTTGAAGAGTGAATGTGGGAAACTAGAATGAAATACAGAATTTTCCAAAATTCATTATCATCATCGACTGCAGAAAGTTAGAGCAAAAAGTCCTAATCCAAGAATTTATTTATTTATTTTGAAATTTTTAAGTTGCTTTTATGATTTCAAATATCTTGGGAATTCTTAAAAAATTATACAAGGAGTACTGTACCAAATTCCAAAATGTACTGATGAGCTTCATCTACATATCTTATAAGCTGCTGGAGGAAACTGTAGGCAAAGCGTTTCTCAATGGAAGGTGTGTCCAATTCCAGGTCCTTAAGTCCTCTGAAAGAACAAGCCAGTTTTTAACTTAGCAGAAGGAATAAAAACAGTCTTACCTTGTCTGAGGCCATTTTCTCTAGTAATAATAAACTGCAAAGTAATACAGGAATTGTTCTGTTTAAAATTAAACAGTTCTCTTACACTTATTTAGGTTTTAAGCAATTTGTTAAGATGTAATTCAAGTTTTCCAGGTAGAAGGTTACAGGAAAGAGAACTCATGGCGCGGATTAATTTCATATTATTTCAACTACTTTCCCTTATTTGTAAGGTATTTCCATCTTTAATGTCTTAATGTCTTCCATTGATTGATTTTTGGCTGAGGGAATTTCAAAACTGCCAAAGCATTTTGCTTTAACCAATCACACCAGAAAAAATGTTAGTCTCTGTCACCATGACTTTCCCCTAAAATTGTATTTGAAAAGAAGAAATTTTTAACAGCTATCTAGCATTTGTGAAAAGAGTTTAAAAAAAAAAAAAAAAAAAAAAAGAACTGCTAAAACTTTACTATCTTTTGGACCAGGTTCCAAAAGTCCATCCTCTTGCAACAAACCAACATTTAACCAGTGGATAATGGATTTGTGATGTAGGCTTTTGTCTTCTATTAGTAATCTGGTAACAACATAAGCTTTGGTTTTTGCTTTAATGACTGAGCATTAGGAAGTTGTGCTTTACTAGTAAGGTAGTTTGGCACTCCACTGTTAAAAGCACAATGTCTACAAATAGTTATTTTGCAACTTAGGGCACATATACCTACTAAATATATCTGTCTTTGTACTGCATATTTCTGATCTAAAAAAGAACATTGCTGATGATAGGATATAGTTTTATTACCTGGAGACTACATATCCATTAATCTGTAGAAATTTCAGAATATCCTGTGCTTTTTCTCTGTCCTTAGCTTTTTCTTTGGCTGTGAGTGTATCATAAGGAACAAGAAGGGGATGGTTTCCTCCTCCTACTATGGAATATCAAGAGAATTAAAAGGCAGTTTAAGAGCATTTGTTGACACAGTATTACCTATATGCAAAAATACTGTTGTAATAACACAGCAAGCTACAGTACAGTCTAGTCTGAATTACCAACAATTCATTTTTTTGTTTCTTTACAAAAACACACCCTATATTTCTGCAAAATATTTAGATATAAACTTTAGACATAGCTACATACATGCTTTTAATATAAACAGCTGCTGAAAAAAAAAAAACCAAAAAACAGGAAAATATATTGGACTTGGAATCATGAAATCATTAAGGCTGGAATAGATAATGATAATCTAGACCAAACATAGACCTGCTTTCTTATTGAAAGGAAAAAGAACTGAAATAGGAAAAAGTGCTTAACTGTAACGAACATGCATTATCATTGCAGCTTGGTTTAATGAAACTGAATGTACTTCAATAAATAAGAATTTCATACCAAAACCAAGAACTATCATTCTGACAGTAATTATCATTACTATCATTTCACTCTTGTTTTAGTAAATATTTTTTTTTATCTCAACCTAGAAGATCTACTTTTTCTTTATGATTCTCTCTCAGTCCTGTTGGGACAGAAGGGGAGTGAGTGAAAGTCTGTATGGTGCTTACATAGCTGCTGGGTTAAACCACAAGGATTCATATAACTTAGCATGATGTATGCACAACTAAAATCCAAGAAAGTGATGTAGTTCAATTTTATAGTAAAACATGAAAGCCAGAAATGTAAACAAACTTTTTCATAAAATCTTAATTGCCATAAATTTGCTGGAGATTTACAAATAAAAAAAAATGCAGCACGTGAAAAAAAAATATATCAAATTTGTATCATAATATTATACTTTGCCCCTTTGGATAACATAAAATCCTATATTTAGTCATCTGCAAATTAGAATTTGTTGTTTCTCCAAGTATTGTTTCATCCATGTGCAAATGCTATGCCCCCCAAAAAAAAATCTTTAACATATAGTTGAACAAATTTATCTAATACAGAAGAAACAGCAGTCACACAGTATATCACAAAATTCATCATTTGGTAAATAGAGACAACAGATCACAATCAATTTGTTTTATGTGGAATCAAGAATCTACTCCAGATTTATTCATTTGTCAATTCAAAACACTCTTCTAGATCTGCAATAAAAAGCAGTACTCCAAAAAAAAAAAAAAAAAAAAACAAAAACAGCCCAATCAGCAATAGCCTTACAGATAAAAACCAGAAGGAAAATATATTAATGTATCTTCAAGTTATTCACGATCTTTGATTTCTTCCTGTATTGTAGTAGTGGTAGCTCAGGCAGCCTGTCTCATACGTTTTCTCCAGTTTGGGCTTTAAGATAATCAAACAGAATTTAGAATGCAGTAAATACTTATAGTTCATGTTACCTTTTGCTTCAAGCTCCATTTTCTTTTTCTTTGCCCATATGTTATGGTAGTTTTCAGCCATCATCTCTGCCATAGCCTTAGAAAAAAGGAGAACTTACAATGACTTGCAGTAGTCAGTTCCCAAGGAAGGACAAACTTCTAGTTGATATAATGACAATTTTTGTGTATTAGCAGTTTAAACACAATTACACTGTAATGATTAAAAAAAGTTTTTATCATTATACAGCATTTCCATTGGATGGGTAGGCAGGAATTAGGGACCAGCTGCCAAAAAAAGAACTGTTAAAACCAAACAGAAGGAATCACATAGAGAAGGAAGAGTATTGGTATGTCAGACAGGAACTTGATTCTCAAAACAAAGAGAGCAAGAACCCTCCTAAGGACTTCATAATGGAAACAAAGAACAGCAAACTTCTTGTAAAACTTTTTCAGAGCAGTCAACTAAAAAATATATCTCAAATGACACAGAAAAGCTGTCCATTCTGTAAGTATGAACTTACAGAACTTAAGTATGTAGTAAGAACTACTACCACAGCATGAAAAACATCATAAGCTCTCCCCTCCTGTGTTCATGACTCTATACCCAATAAACATAAGAAGCTTTAGAATTTCTCTAAATTTCACTCTTCATATTTCATGGACCTATGGTAAGAATTCTTCAGTAAGTAGTTAGCCAGTAATTTATTACTGCTGATTTTTTCACTGTACTACAACAGAGCTCAGCATAAGCAAAGTCCCCAGCAAATAAGCAAAGTCAAAAGTCTTTTATAACTAGCTTTGAACACCATACTGCCATCTCTATACTGGTACCAAATCTCATGCTAATTTAAACTTATCTAGTACATGTCTAAATAATATTGATACTGTGCTCAGAGTAAAGCAGTAGACTTTAAAACCTGGTACCATGCTCCATCAAATACCACTACAAAGCTTAACTTCCTAAAGGCAGAAACATCATTTGTTTACCAACTAAAAGTAATGTTCCAAATAACAGCAAATTATCGATAGACCTGTCAAAATCCTGCTCATGATCTCTTATTACAAGTCATGTCAATAGTTCCTGATTCAATTTAGAAAAATGAGCAATGAGAAAGTACTTGAGGAAGCTGGTGGTGAAATTAATAGTAAAAAGAAAAAGAAAAAGAAAAAAAAGTGATTTTCCAAACTCTTCTAAACAGAATTGTCTTCAGAATGAAAGATGTTTGCAAACAAGGCTTGGAAAAGTAATCTGGGAGTATAAGAAACTTTGAAGCCTTTCAGAAAGAACTGCTTTTTTTAAAAAATAAAAGAGAATCAAAGAGCAATGGTGAGAAAAAGCAAAAACAACAACAACAAAACATTTTAACTACCAAAAGGGTTAAAGTGTTTCTGACTTACATGCACATCTCTGGAGAGGGTAACATTGCTCATGTCAATTGCTCGAGGACTGTAACCATGGGCTGCATCTACAGAGATCTGAATGACAAACATGCAAAACAATGGAGTTGTTGTGTTGGAGTATACAAATATTTGTAAGTACTTGATGTGAAGAAGTGAACATTAACAAGATACTGAAAGCAATGAAAGAACATAGGAAAAAAAAAATCACTTTAGAGGGCAAAAGGACACCCTATTTGGCCGAATTGAAAACATACCAATAACAGTAAATTGAAGTTGGATGTAGGGAAAAGGTGTAAACACCACTCATTTGAAAGCAAATTTCACTTGAAAAAATGTTTAAGACGTGAAATCACTGTGAATAATTCTGTACTAAAATTTTAATTTATCTCTCTCCATTTTCCATTTTTTTCCAAAGAAAGACAAAGTAGGCCAAACCTCAGATTCAGGCAAAAAAAATCAAGCTTCCTGTTTTTCTGTTCAACTCCATTTCTACCTATATTATCTACTAAACAAGATACATGACCCTTTATATGTCCTCTTTCTCAGCCAGAAAATACCATCATTCTGTCATTCTCTCTACTGGCTAAATTTGTCACAGGCTTCTTCAAAGGTCCTTTGATGAAACATCAAAGAATGATAAACAACAATGGAGATTATCTGGATGGCAAAACATTACTGCAGGAAATGTGGCTAGAAAGTGAATTATTGTGCCCTTCCTCTTTGGATTTTGCTGTAATAGATATACTCATGTCCACTATAGGAATATCTTTCTTTAAAAAGAACATGATTTTTCTCTTTGTTTTGCACCAAATTTAGAAGCACGTATATGAGAATTTGCAAGGCGTAGAAGTTGTCCATTTATAAAGGTATTTCTGATAGAAAAGACAATAACACAATGGATATACATGCAGTAAGCAGCAAAAAAAAATCTGGTAATTGCTTTCCTGTGCTTTTCCTAAAGTAAACAATTGTTACATTAACATTACTGATTAAATATCATACATGTCAAGTTTCAGTGCACTGAAATCCAAACCAATCTTTGGTACTGTGTGATACCTTATAAAAAAATCCTTTCACATACTTTGGCACTGTGGGACTATTTCATCACTTGTAAAAATCAAAGAATGGAATGCAATTTTCCATGACTTTTTATTAATTTTGGGGGAGGTAAATTTTCAACAAAATTACTTACTTGACTGGTTTGAGATATGCGACGCGTCCGATTATACAGTGCCATGGAATCTCCTTCCCGTGTCCTCTCAATCCGCCATCCCCACGCCAGCATGGTTTTTAGCGATTCTTTGATTGGCCATCGATAAATTTCTTTCTCCTAGAAGGATGCACAGGCAGCAATTACCTTGTTTAACACGCAGCTGTGCAGAGCAAAAACTTAATTATTGTGCTTTTGCTTGATTATGAGATGAAAAGAAATGCATCAAAATCATGGCACAAGGACACTACAATGAGGCAAATAAATCCTAAAAAATATTTATGCTTATTTATCATTTTAGAGGTGAGAAAAATTCTGGCCAGGCAAGAACCTGATAATCACAGGGATAAAGAAGTCTTAATGGCATTAACTCAATACAAACTCAAAGGTAGACTGGTTAATTTTATGATTCTGTGATTCTATGCTGTAGGAGAACAGAAAGAGTCAATTTAAATCTAATCTTCACTAAGCATCCCTGTATGACCTTGCTCTAAAAATATGTTGGTGTTGTGACACTTGAATTTCACTGTAATTTAGGCCAGTTATGTTGAACCATGAGAGAAAATTGTTCTGGTGGCCTGTTTAGCATACAATAAAAAACTACTCTTTCTAAGATTTTGAGGAATGCAACAATGCAGTAGTTGATGGACTATTAGAAAAAGAAAAGAGCGGTGTAAAAAAAAAAACAAAAAAAAAGGAAGCTATGTAATAGCAACGTGATATTTTCACATTAAAAGAAATTTAAAAATTTTAAAAAAATGTGGTCACCCTGGGTCAAGAAGAATGACTAAATGAATAAATTCCTCACCTTTTCAGAGAGTAATTTATACTGTTTCATTAATGGTTGCACTTTTGCAGATTCAGAATACGTTTCACCATATGTCCATCCATTGGCAAACTGAAAACAATAATAAAGAGGGAAAAAGTATGAAAAATCCTATTTTTACTCTGTACAAAAGAGTGGAAGAATGCTTCTGCCAGTCTTTTCTCTTAAAATGCTCTTTCTACAATTTTCTCAATGAATCTTTGCATTATCCACATGCGATGAAAAGAATTATATAAAAAAAACACCTTTTCTGAAAATTATTAACTCCTTGAAGAAAACATTTCAAGATATTCTGTCTTTATTGACTTCCCCTAGATAACTCCACTGAGCAGAATAGGGTGCTACAGTTGAGGAATTGTTTTTAATACTTGACACCAGAAACTACATGAAATCATACAAATCCAAAAAAGTGTCCGTATGTTTAAAAATTTTATGTTTTTACAAATAAAAAAAGTCAGCAAAACTCTCAAACAATTAACCAAATATATTAGCTTAACGATCAGCAATAAAAATAATTAAATGCTGAAAGACTATCCTGAAATATTTCTGTGGACTTACAGAAATCTTAAACTCCCAAAAATTTACTTCAAGAAAATTTTTGTTTCTTACCTGCATAACAACTTAGAATATTATGAAAAACAATAACATTCAGATTTAAATCTTTTTCAGATTAAGTGGATATACATTAAAATTTAATAATAGGATTAAAAGAAAGAGAGATTTTACCTTTTCCATCGACCATTTATCATGAGAGTGTTCTGCGTATTTGTTAATGAAATATTCTAGTTTTTCAGGGATTGTAATGCTGAAAGTTAAGGGGAAAAAAACTAATATATCACACATGTTAAACTTGAAATTTGTTTCAATGAGAAGTTTTTTAAAAAATATTGTAATGTATACCCCAATCCAAAGCATTTTACTGTGATGTTATCCTTACACACAGTTTGTCCAAGGCACAATTGTATCAGAGATGAAATCTGACCTATTTGATAACTGCGGAATGAAATCTACAGCTGTTACAGGATTTTAATTACTTCGACCCACATATGTAGGGAAAATTCAGTAAGGATATCCAGCACTTACTCTTTTGTTATTTCTATTACTAGTGATTAAATACATAAATATAACCTATAGCTTCAGAAATGCAGTAGTTTATTATACATATCCATAATAAACTAAGAGCTAGAACTGTCCTTTTTTGCAACACATCATGATTTTTTATATATTTCTATAAATTTTATTACATACTTGAAGAACATTACGAAAATTAAGGGTTTATTTTCCAACATCTCAGTGAACAGCTTAAAAATATTATTAAAAAAAATAGAAATATGCAAAAAATATGCTAGCCATTAAGTAAAATGTAAAAAAGAAAAGCAGCTGTCCTGGACCATCAAACAAGAGACAACACAGAGAGAATCGTCTCCCAAAAATGATTCATATATCAGTGTTCATCTGCATTCTTGATCACTTAGAAATAGCATAATCTTCCAACCTTAAACAAAGAATTTTGGCAGCAACCCTGTTACAGTGTCATCTACTGCAAAGCAGAAAAACATGTTTTTTCATTTATAGGGTGATAAAAAGCAGGTATGTAAAACAAAATGATGATGTATACAGGCAGAATAACAGTTTGCAAGAATCGAGACACATACGGAGGACAGAAAGCGCTGATCCAGCATCATCAATGGTTTGGTTTTTTTTGTTTATTTGAAAGTGTGCATTTCAGAAGAAACTACTGGTGGTATAATAGTTTGCATAATTTCAGAAATGTGAGAAATGGAAAAGCACAACAAGGTCATTATTTATAGCTTTATATAAATAGGGCTAGGGCTGGTAAGCAACAATTGCAGGACTGACACATAAAAGAATAAAGGACTGGTTGGAAGTGACACAGATGAAAGCAGTGCTTTCTTTGTCTTGAATCACCACAAAACAGTGACTTAAGGAAATGAGGTGACCAATTATTTTAGCACTGTTAAGTAACATCTTCTGAGTTTTTGAGTATATTATGGCTATCTACAATATTCCTCTGAAAGGATACCACCAGAAGTCATATCTCTGATTAATTAACTGATAATACACTCACTAAATTTTGTTAAATCTTTATATATATATTATATATATATAAAACATCATAGATGAATTTCAGTGGTGACAAATGTGATTCCTACACTCCAGTCTATACTATGGCTTCTGCTATCATATTTCCATGTGTACACCTGTTTCAATATACTATGTATCAAAGGCATGAATATACTGACTGCATTCTGTTCTCTGAATGTTAATACAGAAAGTCCAGAAGGGCAACCGAAGTAAATTTCCTATAAGTAATATTTTTGAATAACAGTGAAAACCATACCACTGTAAGACTTTTCATACAAAGGAAAACACAGTCCCAGATGTCGTAAAAAAAAAAAAAAAAAAATTAGGACAAAAAAATCTCTTTCCAATATCTATTTTTTCTATGAACTTAAAAAGTGTGAAAGACAAACTGTTTTTCTTCTTTGTCTCAAAGCTTGCTTTTTGGTGATAAGACTCTAACTGACAACTGCTAATCATCTAGGAGGGTGAATGGTGGATGTCACCTTGCCACTATACTTCTGCTTATGATTGCAAAGATAAGCAGAAGCGGGACAAGCAGTCTTTTTCAGGGGTGCTGCTTGAAGGAGCTGACCACTGCAAAAGGCGATAATGCTTGTGCATGACAACGAAGGCAGCCCTCCCTGCTGGCTTATCTGTTGGGCCAGGTATGTCACACCTAAACTGAGAGAAAAGAAGAAGAAAAACCCCCACAGAAATGGGGGATAAAAGGCCCTCACTAAACTAGGGACTTTGGAGACAAACTCCCAAAGACACCTTTGACGGAGAATTCCCTGAGGAAAACCTCTTCAAAAGAACCCCCGAGGCCTGCTTGCTGCGGAGCTCCCTGGCTCTCTCCCGTCCCCCGTGGTGATCGAGTTCCTGAGATCAATGGACCTGCCTCGTACCTCGCTGGATCCACGGTGGTGACTATTTCTTTTGCTCTCTACAGAGACACCTTGCTTATATTTCCTATCTTTCCTATCGCTCACCTTCCCTTCCCCATTTCCCTAAAATGGCTAGGACTTGTAATAAACTGGTCGGACCAACATTTGAACCGTTGCTTCTTAATCTCACGCCGGGTATACATATTTCAAAGAAACTCTACTCCCTCCTGTAAATTGGAGCGAGACAAAAAGGCGGAATCTCACAGTCAGGAGAAAATGAAGATCTGTCTTCCTATTTATGTCCCCATTATTCAGAGTAAATAAGAGATGATATGAGCATATTATCATTATTGTTTTCTGTAGGTACATGGCTATTCACAGGCAATAGAATTAGTATCTTAGTACACGTTCATAATGGCAACTTCTCCAGTTCCTAAAAGCATGCTCAGCTGTCAGCAGCAGATGTACAAAGGTAACTGGAGAGCTCTATCTTCAGGATGAAAATGCATTAAAAATCTGTTAGGTTTACCAACAGATCAGTAATGTAAATGGAGATTTATTTATTATTATTGTTTATTATTTTAAAAAGAAAATAAAAATAAAATTCAAGGTCTACATTTTACCTAAACGATGAGAATTCAGAAGAGTCATGACTGATTTCACATCTTACCAACAATGGACTCCTTTCTTCGTATACTCATGGAAAAAAAGTAGTTGCAACAAAATAATTTCTTACTTTGAAGTATCAACAGGTTGGGGATTGAAGTTTCCATCTGAATCCATTGAAGATTGTTTTTCCATCATATTGACATAATTTGATTCCATATAATCTGGAGGTAACGCCCCTGCAACTGCGCTCAAACAAGGCAAAGCCAGTTTGAACAGTTCTTGTTCATACTTCTGTAGACCATACAAAACATAAAATGAATAGTTAAAGGAAGCAATCATCATCATTGCTAAAACTGATATAAGTGAAACCAAGCAGCCATAGAATGGGTTTTTTAGTGTGAAATTGAATCTTTCTGAAAATAAAGGCAACTGGCTGCCCAAAACAAATTATGGAACTACTGCTGGTGCCATGTACAGCATGTACCTTAATATCCATTTTATACTGTGGAGACCAGAACGGTACATAGCATTCAGCGTGAAGCTGCACCATTGCTAAATGAGTGGGAGAATCACCTCTTTTGACCAGCTAGCCATGCTTTGTTTAATGTACCCCAAAAATGCAGTTTCTCCTATTGACGGGGCACACTGCTGGCTCATATTGTACATACTGTTGACCAGTACCTGCAGTTCCTTCTCTGAAAAGTTTATTTTGAGGAACCAAACCAGTAACCCTGGTTGAAGAAACTAGAGTGTGTGAGGCAGAAAAGTGCAGCTTTCAGCTGTTTGCTTTAAGGGTTCTGAAGACCTATATAGATATACTTCAAGATTACTATGTTAGATATAGATTTTTTTTAATTTATTTTTGGTATACCTATCTAAATACGTAACAGGAAGATTTAAACTAGAAGACTGAGATTTTACTAATGTCTATATTTCCACTATGCATTATTAACTCTAAGGTGGATAACACTGGGTTAATACAGATAGGTAAAAGTTACAGATTAGAATACAGAAAAGAAGCTATATATTTTTAATTAGTGGTAGATGGATAGTAAAAGGAATTACCTTTTGAGACAAAGCATCAAAAATACCCCAGAACAACTTTCTGGATAAATGAAGTTCTTCCTCTGAGGCAGCACCAAAGTTACCCCATCCACCTGGTAAACAATAATACTTCCAGCATCTTTCATAATGATTTGTCAGCAACTAAAACAGAACATATTTTGAAAGCAAATAAAATATAACTTTCAATGTTCTCCAATTCTGGCACTCAACATCTACAGGCACTGCCACAAGAATTTTAACTTTTACTAAGAAGCAATGATATTCACTCAATTACTATTTAAATTGTTTGTAGATTGCTTGTGGAACACACAAGAAGAACAATTTTTACTTTTAACATTAGGGACATGTGCAAAAAATATACATAGCATCATGTTTTCCACCACCCCAAGAAACCTGACAGAATTAATCCCCATCAGAATTCTGCTATCCCAAAACTGCTGCAGGGTGGATAAGAGAATCATGATATAAGCTAGCTCCCAGTTACTCTTTACACATCTGAAAGATATTCAATAGTGTGACTCATCTCTTCTGTGAGCTGTAAAAACCTGCTACCAGCCTACCCTCCTGCCCTTTTTGAACAATGGCAGTGAGCTTTATTCTTTGTCATTTGTTACATGCAGGTTTCTTGTTAATTGTTACAAAATTCCAGATTATTAAGATGTCAAATGGTGCAAAGACCTTCTAGCAAGTATTTGTCAAACCAAAACATCACGGATTTTACATTTAATAGATCGTCTATGTCCCTGAGTCACAAACAAGATGAGAAAAGATAATTTGGTCATCTGTCATGAAAGGTAATCCCAAATGATAATGAATGTCTGATATTAGTGAAATATGAAACCTAGACTAACCTAAGTTAGTCTGTGGACAAACAAAGCCTTTCCAAAGGCACAAGATGCTCTTTGTGAAGAAGTTAGCTAGAATTTTAATTCAGTGTTAATTTTAACAGTTAACAGTTCCTCGG
>JAPSGF010000039.1:918066-970580 GCA_035772895.1 Perdix hodgsoniae | reverse complement strand
AGAAAAAAAACAGTTTCAACATCAATTTACATCAATTTGCAAAGCATGATGGCAAAATATTATAAAGTCATTGCTAAGCTCTCTTTTTTTTCTAGTGAAAACAAATGACAACATGGAAAAGTGCAGGCATTCATAATATCAGTTTATAGAAATAAAGACTGGTATTAAATAAAGCAAATAAACAAGCCCTTGAAGTACAAAAATGAGGATGTTCTGTTAATCAACAGTATACTCTCAATACTGTGAAACTTTGCTAAACTTGACATGCATCAGAAAACAATACATATAACCAATTCGTATGAGGGATGCTCTGAAAGTAATGCCTCTGATTTTATTATGTCAGTTCACAAAATAAGAGGCAGATGGTGGTATTATTGCAGTAGAGGTTAAACATTCCCACCAATATTCTGTTACATTTTGTTGCTGTGCAACATCAGAGCGGCAGTCTGACAAAATGGTATGACATGGAATTTTATATGTGGCAAAGGTGTGGAATTAAATTCCTCCATGTGGAAAAAATTGCACCCATTGACATTCATAAGCCAGCATAGTAAAATCATGCACAATTCTGAAGAGTATTATGGCAAACAAAACAAATACATAATACAATTAATTCTGATATGTGGCTTTTCAAACAAAAAAAAATGTTGAATAAGAAACAATGTCATATCTCATTCAAATTGCTGGTGGAAAAGCATTGAAAAGGGCTGCTGAAAAGCACCAGTATGACAGGCAGTAAATTATATATTTCTTATAACCAGCAATAAAATCTGAAGAACCTTTAAAGAGTTTGCCATATTGTAAAGGAAAAAAATAATTTTTTTTCCTGTGCATGATTAATCAGAATGAAAATATAGATTAAAACTGTTAAGGGCTGAAAACAAAAAGGGAAGATTAATTAAAAACATATTGTTTAGATTTCCAAGCACAAACCACAGAAAAAGAGTCTGTATTCCAAGAGAAACAATAAACAACACAGATGTCAAAAGGAAAGGTACAAGCAAATTATCAGTTATTATCTTTGTGCACATACATATACTTCTACTACTTCTACTTCCCCCCCCCCACAAAGATGTGTCTATTCTGTCTTGGGGGGAAAAAAAAAAAAAACAACGGTGGGGGGACAGAGGGGAAGGACTTATAAACATTAGATATATTAGATATGTACTTCATAACTCTACAAGGATAGATGGAAATCAGACTGGTTTTTTTCCAAGACAAGAATACTACTGAAGATGAAAGTATACATTTACCTTGAGAGGCATCTTTGCATGTTCATTTAATAGCGGAACATCAAATACTAATCTTCTCAGCAAATGCTGCATCATAGAAGGTCTCAACTGCCTAAAAGCAGACAGACAATTTCAACACGGTGTATCACCACAGTTACTTATAAATAAATAAATAATAAATACATTAAAGCAACCTGTCAATTCTATTCTACATTAAAATTCTTCCGATTCATTAAGTAAAGGGATTTTATTTGCAGCACTGAACAATTACGCCCAAAAAGCAAGCAAAGAAGCACGTATCAAAGAAAAACTTCTCAGAATGCCATAAATCAAATCCTTTAAAGAAGCACAGGAAAACATCTGATCTGTAGACAGAGATGTAATAAATCAGGAAAATAAATATCTGAATTCACATACTATGTATTATGGTCACTCTGTCCACAAGCAGAGACTATAATGTGAATTTCTTACAACATACCTCAAAGGTAATGAAAAATATCATATTAACTAACAATGACATATGAGCACTAATTCTTCAGAGGTATTACATCAGACATGCAGTAGTGAGGGATGGAGGAAATATATACAATATGTATTTCAGAATGACAAAGACATGGAAATTAAAGACATTTCCAGAAAAATAGGGTCATTTGTTTTTCAAAAGCTCATTTCTTTTATTGGTTCTTAAGAAAGTTGTATATACAGAACAATCAATGTGAAATATAACAAATTTTTGTATGGTACTTTTGTTCCTCCCTCTTAACCTCAAAATACAAATTGTATGCCACTTCCGAACAAATTGACATATTACAAAAAAAGTAATTACAGTAAAGCAATTAAAAGAGCTCTGGTGATTTGAAAGGCTAAATGTCACTAACTGTCATTAGGGATTACATTCAACAGTGCATTACAGTTGACCTTGAAAGCCTACAAAAACCTGTGATTGTAACTAAATGTTTTTGAGACTTGTAGACAGAAGATGAAATTCCCCTCCATCAAGTGTCAATGATGAAGTATGACTATAGGATTTCAAATGTAACACAACATACATAAACATCTTCATTGAACTGTATGATCTACTGAACATAAAACACATTGCCAGCCTGTAAGGCTGAAGAAATTCAAATTGTACTTCATTGAATGCACAATTCAAGATTTCCAGAGGTTTATTTTTTTGCAATACATCCTCCATGCCAAAACATTGCCAGCATATAATTTTTAAAAACTCAGTAAAGCAAAGTAACCAGAGACATATAAGCAATTAATAAAGTAGCAAGTAAAATACAACCATTATTTTTAAAATGTCATAATCATGTTTCAGCAGAAATTCTTAATTTTGCTACTGATCGCACAGTTCTGTGTTCCCATGTTATATGGAGGTCACTTTATCAACTCACATTCCTCTACAGACAAGAATACATTCTTACCCACAGATAGAAAGTAAACACTCCTCAATGGAATCTCGCTGAGCTTTGGTAAGAGAGCAGCCCTTTGAAAGTCTGTACACAGTATGTAGTAAGGAATCAATAAGGGAAGCATGGTGCTCTGTGCCAGCAAAAAGAGGAGCACATCTGGTCAACAGAGGCAAGACTGCTGTGCAAAGGTATCGATTCAGAGCTAAAGCCATGTCTGTAGCACTTAAAGCGGCCTACAAAGTAAACAAGAAAATAATTAGTTCCGTTTTGTCAATGTTGTTACAAATTAAAGGTTTTTGTTGTTGTTTTGTTTGTTTTGCTTTTTAGCCATTAAAAGGGGAAAAAATTAAAGCACAAATACAGATTTGAAACCCACTGGATACTGAATGTCTAGTTTCTTTTTGAGTTTGTCATCTCCGCACAGATGACACGAATGACACATGGTTGTATGAATGAAGGCATGATCAAAATAATGAAATTTGAAACTGAAGACAGCTTTTCAAAAATAAAACAGTTTTCAAATTTATATTGAACAATGTCATACAGTGGTTTACAAAAACATTCTGAGATGAGATAATGCCAGCAAAGTTTGCATTTACAAAACCCTGTAAAATCAAGCAGAAGTTCAAAGCAGGGAACAGATTCTCACCCATTCTTAAATAAAAATATAATTATTAAAACAAAAGTTTAAATAAAGGTTCAGAGAAATCAATGTCTTAGCCTTCACATAAACTTTCTAATTTGACCTTTCTGTACCAAGACAATAAAGAAAAAATAGAGGGAAAAAAAGACTTGCAAAAATATAGAAAGCTAAAGCTATTTTTAGGACAAGTTAGAAGGGGAAAAAAAAAAAAGAAAAAAAAAACCAAACAAAGCACATGCCCCTAATGAATTCCTGGAGCAAAATCCCTGGAAGAGACTTTCAGTTACATTCTTTACTGGCACAGCTGATCTACTGTTCACTGGTTCTCAATGGATACGGATATCAAAGGGGACACTATATGAATCAAAGCATTATTCTGAAGAATCCCTTGCCACTGATTTTTAAATATTCTTGAAACTAATCAGCAACAGGCAGCCCAGTCAGCAGAAGGCAACACAAAAAAAAACTAAAAAAAAAAACCTCTGAGGGGTGAAAAATGTTAGTGTTCACTAAGATAGAGGAACAAAATTTACAAAAGGCTCAAAATCTTACAGTATCTAAAGAAGCAGCAGCACGGAGATCTGGCAGAAAGCCAACTTCAAGAAGATGTAGAAGAAAATCCTGATCCTCAATTCCATAGACCCTGTCAAGGAACAAAACCATGGCTGCCTTGTGATCTGGGCAAAACCCCGCAGACATGTCAGGTTCCACCACAGTACCATCTAAAAGGAAAAAATGAAACTTCAATGACAAGGAATGTCTTTCAACAGCAAATAGGCTGTTTATGTTACTTCTTCTTGGAGGTTTCAAGTTTCTGCAGATATGAAACTATCTTCCTTGTGGCTTTGTTTATACAATGGCAACACAATGTGCTTAACTGAAAAAGAATGCATAAAGCAAATTCTACTCTGACTGAACTCTAAGTCCTGAAGTACTTTTCTGTTCATACTTTGTGTATAAAGAGACTCCCAACTGTTGATATTCTAACAAGATGAAAAACACTCAGATCATACTAACTAGTCTTTGGACCACCTACACGTAATTTGTAAGAAATTAGAAAATTAGAAAGTAATAGAATAATCCCATCTCAAACATCCCAGGAATTAGACACTGGTAAGCACACCTTTGATGCATGACAATGAATCAACAAAGTCCTCTCTATCTGGAAACTTTCAAAATACCTGAAAAAAATTAAGTATTTTTTTTTTAAATCTTTATATTTTCATTTTGAAAACAAAATAATTTGGCATCCATGGGCTGTTCTCTATGCTATTTAGATAGCACTTTTAGATCTATATTATTACTAGTTGGAATATAGATAAATAATTATATAATAGAATAATTTTTTTTTTAATCATTTCTACTGTAACTTATTGGCATTCCTGTGCTGAAAGTTTTTAGACAATCCAGGTTTTTTCTAAACACACCCGAAAAAGCATATATATATATATATCCATATTATATTAATGTTCATTTTATTCCCAAGTATTGCAAAGAATTGTATGTAAGCAGAATTACACATATGCTATATCTATAACTTCACCATAGTTGCTGAAGAACAACTCTGGTGTCTTATTAAGACCTGGTAGAAACAATCAGTAAGGTTAGAACAACAAATGCAAGGATTATTTTTTTTTAAATCTTTAGAAAAAAAAGTATACATTTGCAGATTTTTAACAGACTTTCATAAAATCTTTTCAATAAATTTACATTAGTGATGCAAGCATACACAGAATTATTAACTGTTGCATGCAGAAACATTTTTTATACACATTTGAAACATGATTTTACTTCTAATATGAATTATACATTGCTTAATTTCTAGAATATTGTGAAATACTGAAGGAAATATGTATATCAGTATACAGTTTAATCATAAAACGTAAGAATTGGGTGGAAGAAAAACAGTACAATAATCATCTTACCTTTAGCTATGGTTGGCATGTGGAATGGAATGCTAATTACACCCACCAAATCTTCGAGTGGAATCAAAGATCTAAGAATTGACCGGATTCTTATGGCCTCCCCTTTACCAGCATGTATTAACTAAGGAAAAGATAAATAAAATATTACACAGGTCTTCTTTTTATCTTGTATATGTGCTCATAATGTGAAAACTTTGCAAACCTTATGCATACACAAGAATGACTACTCTCAAGCTCATTATGTTTAGTATTTTAAATTTCAGAGAATCTGTACTTAATTGCTATGTTTTGGGCGCAGATATGGAAAGACTAGAAATCTAAAGGTTTTGTTATAAGATTAGACCCATTTTCAGAATTGAATGTTAGGAAAAACAGGTGAACAAAGCATCAAAAATATGCACATGGTAGAAGAAAAAATAAAAAACAAAAGCAGACTTTCAGATGTAAAAATATATTTTTTCTCCCCTTCCTGGCTGAACAATGCTTTCAGGTATCACAGTTGTCAGTTTCATGTTGTTTTTTTGTGGTTTTTCTTTTGGTGCTTTTGTTTGTTCTTATGTGTACACTGTTTTTGTTCAAGGTACACATTACCTATACTGAGATACTATGTAGTCATAAAATTGCTTTGATATCCAATTACATGTGTCTTCAGGGAAAAATCCAACAACAGAAAACCAATCAACCAATAAAACTGTCTGTACTTCCAATATGGGAAGAAACAAAACTTACATGCATTTCAGGGGCACAGCGTCCTAAGAGATCAATCAAAGCAGCGTAAAAGGTCATGATTGCATTCCCCATATGAATAGTGTCATCTTCTTGTTCTTCCATTTCACTGTAATTAGTTAATTGATACAGCAATTAAACGATGAAAAAAAAAAAAAAAAGAGAAGGTTTTTACATCAGCAATAAATAAAAACACTTCATAGATACTACAGCTTTTATGTGGTAGCTTCCTCGTATCCAGTGCACTGCTAGTGGACACGCACAGAATGGAATTTGTAGCTGGAAGACTGTTGTAATAACTCCATTGTAATAATAACTGTCTCATTGTCAATCAGAGGACCAATTCTTAATCGAGCAAAAAGAATGCTGAAGAGGATACAATATTTACATAAAGCCATTTAAATGCAACTGTGGGAAAAGCAGTGTTTGATAAAACATCATTCTCTACCCTCTATGGAAGAATCTACTCAATAATTTACAAGTTAAAATGAAGAAGTCATTTCATGACTAGGATTATGAAACTGATACATAAATATGACAATGTAAGCAATTACACTGCACGTACAGGGTTCTACTGGTTCCATTAATTGGGGAAGGTCCATCTCTTGTTGGATCTTCTGATATTTGTATTGCTTCCTCCATGGCAGCAAGTAGACCATTGCCTCCTTCTCCTCTTAGCGCTGGACCAAAACATTCTGGTCGACGAATAAGTAGTCTGACTACAACATTAGCATTTTCCTCCACACTCTCTCCTATCACATGAAATATTAAAATTTAAGTATCTGTCTACAATCAGAAAAAGTTACACAGAAATGCAGGATGTAAGGCTAAGTAGACACTTAAATACAAACCTGTTTAAATATAATGACAAAATTGTATAAACACACAAATATATCCCTCTAATTATTATTCGAAGCTATGAAATCAAATATGTGGTTTTATTCAAAATTACAAAACATGAGTGATTTGAAGCAAGAGTGCTAATGACAGGAGTGCTATAGCTGCCTAACACAAGATGGACTCTGTTCAAATCTTAAACAAATGATGGGTCTTTGGCTCTACATCTAGCATAAATTTTATCTTAATTAGATTTAGGGGACTTTGCTCCACTTTCAAAGGAGATGCGTCCATTACAAGGACTAAAGATAGGTCTAACAATCAAGGAGTAGGCTCAAAGGAGCCTACCAGATCTGTGAAATGGGCATCTATGTCACTATATGCCTTGCATAATCTTATTCTTACCGTACCATAAATTTATCTTAATATGTTGGCTTGCACTGTTATTTTAAATGAAATATTTAATGCAGTTATTTATTTAGACATTAGAGGAAGTTTTAAAACCAAAGGGCTTTCATACTACCATTGCAAAATACAGCAAAACGAAGAAAATCCAAATATCTCTCTCCTTCAACTGGATTCCATCCAATATCTGGATAGCCTTTAGAAATCAACAACGGACAACTCTGCAATCCACATCCAGCCAAGTATCGAACCACCTATCAAGCAAGAATCAAGCAAGATAAGGTTAAAATAAATGTGCCTGGGTGAACTTAATGAGGTTCAACACAGCAAAGTGCAAGGTTTAAAATACAGGCCAGAGGAATCCCAGGCATCTACACAGGAAGAGGTGGTCCTTGAGAGAAGCCTTGCAGAGAAGGACCTGGGGGTCTTGATGAATGAAAAGCTTAACGTGAGCCAGCAGTGTGCTCTTGCAGCTCAGAAAGCAAATGGTATCCTGGGCTCCATCAGAAGAGGGGTGGCCAGCAAGCAGGGACAGGGAGGTGATTGCCCCCCTCTACTCTGCTCTTGTGAGGCCCCATCTGGAGTACTGTGTCCAGGTCTGGAGTCCCCAGTACAAGAAAGACAGAGAGCTGTTGGAGAGGGTCCAGAGGAGAGAAACAAAAGATGATCAGGGGACTGGGACACCTCCTCTATGAAGACAGGCTGAGGGAGCTGGGCTTGTTTAGCCTGTAGAAAAGAAGGCTGCAGGGTGACCTCACCGCAGCCTTTCAGTACATAAAGGGAGCCTACAAACAGGAGGGGAATCAACTCTTTGAAAGGGATGATAACTGCAGGACAAGAGGAAATGGTATTAAGTTGAGGGAGGGGAGATTTAGGTTGGATGTCAGGGGGAAATTCTTTACAGAGAGAGTGGTGAGGCACTGGAACAGGCTGCCCAGAGAGGTTGTGGACACCCTGTCCCTGGAGGTGTTCAAGGCCAGATTGGATGGGGCCCTGGGCAGCCTGGTCTAGTATTAAATTGGGAGGTTGGTGGCCCTGCGTGTGGCAGGGGGGTTGGAGATTCATGAATGTAACCGAATAATATTGCAGGCAAGACAGAAGAGCAACTTTCTTAGCTCACTTCCCCAACATTCCCTTATTTCCACCATTACAAACTGCAGAGCCTTCACTTTTTCCTCTTTGTACATCACTGCTTTGTTCTCTACATTTCTCTTACAATTGTGAGCATTAAGTATTAGTCAGCTTGGTGACAGTCCCCTACTACATCAACCCTTCTTTGAAAACTTATCATCATATTTAACTTACAGGTGCGCTCTTTTATTTTAAATTTGCTTTTTGCTCTTTTTCTTTCTTATTTTTTAAACATGAATCTGTTTTATATTCACTGTTATTCAGACTAACATCCACAGTACCACAGTAGTAGCCTTTAGTTCTCTCTCTCCTTTCTGAAAGTTAAGGCACTATCTACCCTCAGTAAGCCCCTCCTGGCTAGTTCCAATCACCTTCTTGTCTTTCAGGTTTCCAGAAATTACTTCTAGGATGATTTGTTCTATAATCTTCCCAAAAGAGTCATCATCAAAAGAGAAAAACAAAGAAAGACTTTATCTGTGGTGTTTTGTTGAGTGTGGATGCCCTTGAATCAATTCCTGTCAGTTTTACCAGTACATGTAATAACTATAAACTCAAAGTTCAATCATCCAGAACATCAGCAGAAAGAGCAAACAATCATATTCTGATAATCTTCCTCCAAAGGTTAATTAAAATTTCCATACAATTTTCTATTGGATGTTGATTATACCAATCTACTTTTTGCGGGCCTGAGCAAAGGAATTATATCTTTCCAGAAGGTATAAAAATATGCAGGATAAAGTAGCTACCAACCTTCTCCAGGTCAGGCTCCCTTAAAGCTAGTGCAAGTTCATTGTTATCCATCACAGATGCTGCTGCAACATCTAATGGAGTTGATCCTCGCATAGAAGGAGAGGCTGTTGAAATAACATTTCGTTTCAGTAATAATTTAATAGAAGCTAGCAACTTAATAGTACAATAATGAAAACTACTTAATAAAATTTAACATTCTGTAATTAGTCAGCACATTATTATAAGCGTATCAGTTAAACCACTCAAATTATAATCATCTTGCACTCATATGAAACATGACATTAATAGGAATTCAAAACACAACTTAGATGTTTATGCTAGAAAATCTGTCCCACACATTCCCATTCTCATCACAAGATTTGTTTAAAGATGTTATTAATTACAGTATTCTTAACTTAGATTACTTTGTTTTGAGGAAAATATAAAGAAAATTTTATGTACAAAAGAATGACATTTTTCTAATATAATGAAATTGAACATATCTTTCATCTTCAAAATATTAGAACGTTATTTATTTCTGTTAAAACAGCAGTCAATATAGTATCAGCAAAAGCTAACAGTTTCTTACTAACACTCCAAATCCATTTCAGTTAAGCATTTTCTCTCCAAAAGGAATTTTGGTTTATTTTTCTGTCCTGTACTTATATTTAAATAGGTCTTTTTTATATATATTCTACACTAAAATACTAAATTAAATAAAGGAAGAAAACATCTCTGTGACACAACAGCCTAGCAAAGAAAAGCTAGCATTTTAGCTTAGTTTAATTCTGGACACCTATGTATGCTCATAGTCAAAATGAGCTTTGTATTTGACCCTCCGGCATAGAAACATACTGAAAACTCAAAAGAATTAAACAGTACAGCAAGCCTCAGCACTAAGAAATGAGCCATAGTTAAAGACTGCCAACATTCATCCATTATCCTCTTGATCAAAATCAAGATTTTATTCTCCTCCATAAACAATTCAACTAAACATTAGTTCTTCCTTAATGTCCAGGCATACACCATCAGCTATATATAATATTACCTCAACTCAATGTTAATATTATGGTTTTGTCTGGAGTTAGCTATAAAGTTAATGAAGATATTTTTATTAGGTAAAGCAGAAGCTTTGAGACAAAAACAAACAAAAACAAAGCACAGAGGAACAGAGAAAAAAAAAATGAGACGGTGAGCAGTGGGAGAAGAAAAAGAGAACAGTTTTTGTTCAGAACATTACAAGCCACACACATTACTTACCAAGGCCAACACTGCTATTTTCCAATAAATAGCTAAGATGATCAAACATAGCTTTTTGATTCTGCCTACTAATGCGGCAAAAATAACATAGGAAACGACAGCAGTTTGCCACCATTTTTGGGAAAGTGATTTCCTAAAAATCAAGTGAAAACAGACTAAAGCTCAATCTCTAAAACAAGCATAAAAGTTGGAAGATTATTTACGTAACAGTCATTTAACATACTAGTATTTATGCACAGTATTCATTGCATACCGGTGAAGATATTTTTAGGTTTCACCCTGAACTCAACAGAGCTCTAAGCAGGTTAATAGCTCACTGAATAACATTTATCTGATTATCAACTTGAAAATAAGAGCTGGATTCACACAAATTCTAGATTCAAACATGAAATAATGTGAATGTTCAGATTTACAAAGTGATATTTCATCCATTTTTAATTATTTTTGAAAAAGATCCTTCAAATCCCTTTAAAATCCATTAAACGTATAAAGTGGTATTCACATATTTTTTTCTTAAAAGCATGGGAATTTAGTGCTAAATCCATCTTTTTCTAGAGCAGAAGAATGGAATTTTCTAAAAACATGATGATCAATTATTGTGCTATTGAAAATTAGTAAAAGGTTGTGTTCTCAGTACCTCCAATGAGGGCTTGGCACCTTACAATGCTTTGAACAGCTATATTTTATATTCTCTGTCTTCTAAGAGTAAACTGCTTTACCTTGGATTCTCCTCCACCAAGTACATTTACCATCACTTCCATGACGGTCTCATGCATGCCTAAAGCTCTCATGAGATTGGGATGTTGATAAAATACTTTATTATTCATGATGTCTCTACAGGAAAACAAAAGAAATAAAAACATTTCAATTTTGTGACTAGTTTGTTATTGTGCTATTAACAAGGGTGATGTATTGAGTAATTCTTCACCATCTGAAGTGATTCATCACTAGTGATGTGATACAGTGAAGAATTTCCTTGGGAACTTCTCCAGGTTCAGTCTCTCTCACCCTTTCCTGAACTTACCTCTGCCCTCCCCTTTACCATATTCCACTGTCCACCAAGATATTCCATTTCTTTATGCACGTTGAAGGAGTATTTGACCTTTCTTTTTCCGTATTAAAGCTACTGCTCTAATCACCACTTGATTACACCTGAACATGACGCTTCTCTACTTCCATTCCCAATCTAAAATTACTTTCTGACAAAAGTATGATATAATATTAGCTTCAAGTTTGTATTCAACTAACATATTTTCTGATAAAGCACTCTTTTCAGAATATTTCCAGCCTCAAAATGCTTGACATCTGCCTTCAAGTTTAAGAAGAAAAGATAGAAAAGAGAGGAGGTAGATCCAGCTACCCTCTAAACATCAGAAACATTAGCCAATGTTAATGTTAGTTCATGAATTAGTAGTCACAAGGACTATCTTCTACATATTTCAGCAGAATAGATTTACATATTTAGAAATCATTCCTGAGGATTATAATGTCAATATTTTATTTTGTTTTTATTTGTGGTATATCCAATAAAAATGTGCTTTTTAGAAAGTAATTACTTTTCTAACAATTGCAGTTATGAAATCATGTGTAACTCAGAATTAAATGTAAAGACAAACATGTCATGGTAGAAAAGGATTAGCAAGTCACTATAGGAAATACTGTTGTACAAATAGGCCAGAGATGATAAAAGATGGACCCTGACTCCAAAAGCCAATACCAATTTTTCCAATACCACATTTCCTTTCTGCAATAATGTTGAATACTGTGAAAGAAGAACTCGATGGAATTCTGCTAGAGCATAATAAATTCCTATTTAGCATACAGCAGCTTTTCTTCATGGGCATAATTAAATGCAGAAACTCAAAATATCACCCACTGACTATCCAGCAATACTACATTATTTCAGAAAGCACATAATTGCTAATTTAATTGTGAAATGTCATACTTCAGAAAAACTCAATGGCATTCCTGTGGGAACAGTTCCTAAGGAGGAACAAGTGAGTCTTCCATTTATCAGCTGGGAGAAAGGAATGTCATCCACCCACAGTAAAACATTTGGCATTTCTAAATAACAGCTGGAGCCCAGGTTAGGCTACAAAAGAACCAAATGTACAGCTGCAGAACCTAAGACACAAGTAAGACTATGATAGAAGCTATTAAGAATAGTGTGAGAAACAGGCAGCAAGTAAACTAGCTTAGCAGAAAATACTTTTTATTTTTTATTTTCCCTATATCAAAATTTCACATATCCCCAGACTGTTAGAAATAAATCAGCCCGATTCACAAATCCCTTTGTAGTAGAAAAACGGTAAGGAAAGCAAATGCTAACAAAAAGAAAGCAGAATATGAAATGAAAACTACTGAGATTGGCTTCCCACCCTCCATCCCAGACATAACCACATCAGAATCCAAAAATCACTCACTCGTTTGAGTCTTAGCCTAATGAAGCAAAACAATTCAAATTTGCAAGTACAAAAGTGGATATAGAAATGCCATTATATTTTGCCTGTGAACAGGTGACTTTCCCCTTTACCAAGCCTCACATCGAGTACATCAAATGGAAAAATCAATCGGACCTGCTGTACAAAGTAGTTCATAATGAATCAGCAAAAATTAGTTATGCAAACTATTTGCATATTTTAGATTTTCAGTAAGCAGGGGAAGAAAAGCAAAAAAAATTTTTTTTTCTCTTTTTTTTTTTTTTCACAACCAAAACTTCTCTTCATGTATTTCTGGCATTCTTTGAAAAATCCAGTCTCTTTTATGGTTGTTGCTACAATTGTTTGGGAATTTCTAAAACTTAATGATGTTTAATCTTACCAGATATCCCTGATATGATAATGCTTTTTTGGAAAAAAAGAATACTGAGAAAAAAATAAACTTCTTGCCTGTAGAGTTGATCATGCTTTCTTTATGCAGCTTTCTCCAACTGCAGTTCCTATTGAGCTATATTTTAGTGAAATAACTGTGAAAAAATCATACTGCGTGAACTACTTCATAATTCAAATTGTAACAGCTACATGTAGCACAATAGAAAGATGTCATATGCGCAGACATTTGTATATTCAACTCTATTTGCTGAAAGCTCTAGGGATTTGTATGGGTCAACAGTTTCTAGTCCCTGCAGTCACATAAAAACTTCTGTCAAGTTGTCCATTTTCACAGCCATAGTATTTAAAATATGACAACAAGACATATATTTGTACATATTTTGTATATTTATTTCAACATATTCTTCTTACACATGAATATGAGGGAATAGTATGAAGCTGTGCAACCATGCACAAAGAAGTTCAGGCTAGTTATTAGGAAAAGGTTTTCTTCACCAGCCACTGGAATAGGCACCTCACAGTAGTGGTCACAGCACCAGGATGCCAGAGTTCAAGCATTTTGGACAACGCTCTCAGACTCAGATTTGATTTTTGGATGGTTCTGTGTGGAGCCAGGAGCTGGACTCCATGATTCTTTGGGTTTTTTTTTTCCAACTTCTACATTTTCAACTCTTCTCACAAGAAAAGCCTGACATATCACTTGCTACTCTACAAAACTGAGGCATATAATGCTACAACTGAAGATCCTACACAGCTAATGCAAAAGTGTACATTTACATCTATGTAGACTACTTACGTTCATGTTTCACACATTACATTATTATTATAAATGAGATAGCTAATAAGTATCTGTACATTAAGAGACATTACCCACCCTAATCCACGAATCATAAGTTTCTCTTCCTCCTTCCCCATCCTGACACTGAGCAAGGAACGGATTTGGCCAAGGGATGCCAGGAGATTGATTGTATCTTCCACGGACACACTATTTATGGTGTAAGTCTTTGGTAGGGCTCGAACCAAGCCACCGATACCATCATATTGGCGATGGAGCAGTACAAACATGGCCCTGACTAACTCTGGGTCTTCTATTACTGATTCCTGGGCCCAGCGCACCATTGTATCTGAAATCAATTGCTGAAGAGTAGCTGTGAAGAAAATACACAAATCACAAAATTGCCATTAGTTTCTCACATCTATGAAAATAGTCCCTGAATCATTTTTTTCTAGGGATTTCTACAGCAAACCACTGAAGAAAAGTATAATCAGACTTTAAAAGCAGAAGCATGTCAACAACAAAGTCCCTATTTAAAATCAAAATACAGAGAATAAACCTAATAACCTAAAAGAAGCATGAAGACATATAAGCTTTTCACAAAATGAACAGATTTATTTATATACATTCTTTTTTAGACTTTTGAAGGAATTAATCTATTTTTATTTCTTTTATACATATTATTATAAACATAAGGAAAACTACACTGTGGCAAATGAAAATGTGGCATCATTTATTTATGGGGCTAACATGCATATCTGGTCAAAATTTTTGTAATTTTCAAAATGAAACAATTGAATTTAATCTATTACTAAATGAAAGGGACCATCAAAAGAAATAAATGAAAAGGCTCCAATCAAATAAATGGGAAATTGATGTTTTCAGTTTGAATTCAAGTTCTAAGAAATTAATATCCAGAATCTATATCCAGAATACCTGATCAGACAAATTTATGAATTGTGAACATTTGGAAAAGTTCTGTATATTAAAACACATAAAATATATAATATCGGTTAAGATTTGATACCACAATTTAAAAAAATTACTCATGAACAAAGAGGTAAGACAAAGTATTTGTTGAAAACAAGTGAATACTTCTTTTCCCCTGTTTTAGGGAACTTCAATTTAGGTTTGGAAGACTTAAGTAATCTAGGACCCTCAAGTTGTACACTAGAAAATGTTGCCTTTGTTAGTTATCTAACTAATCAATTTTTTTCTATGTCAAGTGAATAAAAGAGAAAGTTTGATAAGGGAAGTTTTATAATCCCTGCTGAAGTTCAATAAACTGGCAGATAAAAATTCTGGTACTGAAAAAGATTGTTTGTGTAGCACAAATATAGAAAATGTTTTCAAATTAGAAATTTTTATGTTGAATGTAACATAAATTTGGAGTAAACTAGGTGTAATCTCAGTCTAAACACAAACAAAAAAAAATGGGAAAGCACTCAAAAAAAGATACGGACCAAGAAGAAGAAAATAATTAGTTTAACAAAGACAAGAATCTGTGCTACTATATGGTAATACAACGTAAGAGAAAAATATATTAAAAAAGCACAGTTTCACTACTATTGTTGAAGCACTGCACTCTGGATATTTCCATTATCATAGCACATAGTACTTTTTAGTCTAAAAGCCCTTAAAATAAATAACGAAATGTTTCAGAAAGCACCAGGACTGAAATAAACAATAACAAAAAGGGACGAACACAATATTATGCTGCAGTTGATCTTGGCGATGTATCAAAGGAGCAGCCTATCAGTTTCCCTCCTTATTTTAATAAATGCAGTACTGCATCCTAGTTATTTGTAGATCCATATCTTTTTTGCAGTGCTGAATCTAAATAGCCTAGTCATCACGTTGAAAACAGAATCATAGAATCAGGTGTATGCTTTTTTGCTCTGATTGGTTGGGTGGTTCTAGTCCAATATAATATTGTTTTTCTACTAACAAATATGTTAGAGAAACAAATATGTTGTGTAGAGTTCTAAGCTTACTTCAAGAAAAATGAAACAAGGAAATTGTAGGATTTGTCATGGAACCACAGAATGACCAGGGTTGGAAGGGACTTCAAGGATCACGAATCTCCAATTCCCCTGCCACATGCAGGGCCACCAACCTCCATATTTAATACTAGACCAGGCTGCCCAGGGCCCCATCCAGCCTGGCCTTGAATACTTCCAGGGACAGGGCATTCTGGTTAAACCTAGTTTGTAATTATCATTATGATAACTGAAATAAGTTAAAATCTGCAAAGCTAGAAAACACGGTTTTAGGAGGAAAAAAATATTTCCTCTTATCACTAAGTTAACACTAATATCTGGCAGTTAAGTTGATTTTTCATTATATAAGAATCACAGGGAAATCATAGCGCATAATATTAAGCACTAACATTAAGCAATCAAGTTAACAGTCCAGTTTCCCTAGGTATTCTATTTAGTCAGCAAATAAAACCAAGTTTCTCCCAAACTCAGGATAATTAACCCACAAGACCAGAAATTCATTCCTGCTAGTAAAGTAGCCAAATGTTTGACTAAAAGTTCACTCCTACTAGTAACACAGCATGTTCAAAAATTTGAATATTTGGGAGAACTACCAGAGAGTATCCAGTGAGTAGTGGTCAAAGAATCAATGTTTGGATAGAGATCAATGACAAGTGGTATCCCTCAGGGATCAGCATCTAGACCATTGCTCTTTAACATTTTCAGTGACATCAACACTAGAATGAAGTGCAACCTCATTAAGTTTATGGATAAAACCAAGCTATGGAGTGCAGTCAACACATCTGAGGGACAGGATGCCAACCAGAGAGGCTCAAGCAGAGGGCACAGGTGAATGTCATGAGGTTCAACAAATATAAATGCAAGGTCTTGCGACCAGGTTGTGGCAATCCCCACTATCAGTACAAGCCAGGGGACAAAAAACCCTGATAAAAAGGATTTGGGGATACTGGCGGATGGTAAGCTGGACATGAGCCAGCAGTGCGCTCTCAGTCCAGAATGCCAGCCTGCATCAAAAGAAATGTGACCAGCAGGTTGAGGGAGGTGATCTTGGCCCTTTACTCAGTATTGGTGAGATCCCACCATCTGTGTCCAGATGTGGAGTCCTCAGTACAGGAGAGACATGGACCTGTCGGAGAGCATCCAGAAGAGTGCAAAAAAATGGTCCAAATGATACTGAGGACAAACTGAGATGAGGCTGTTCAGTCAAGAGAAGATAAGGCTCTGGGGATACCTTTCAATATCTAGACAAGGGGCTATAAAGAAAGAAGGGGACAGTATATTTAGATAAATACAGACAGATAAATATAGACAGAGATAAATATAGGACAAAGGAAAATGGTTTCAAACTAAAAGAGGGGAGCTTAAAACAAGATATAAGAAAAAAGTTTTATATGATAAGGGTGATCAAGCACTGGCACAGGTTGCCCAAAGAGGAGGTGGATACCCCACCCCATCCCTGTAGACATGCAAAGTCAGGAAAGACTCTAAGCAACCTGATCTAGCTGTAGGTGTGCCTGATTATTGTAGGACCCACACTTCTCAAGCAATTCTATGATTCCATGGTACTATGACCATAATAAAGGCAAAAAATAAAAAGAAATCACAACTGACATGCAAAACGGTAAATAACATTCCATCATCCACTGGGTGCAAGCACAACTTGGATGCCACTTCCATAATCCATGTGCCACAAGTAGAATTTGGATGCCACTAGTAATGACTCTTATAAAGATGGAAAAGTAGAAATTGACAGAAAAATTACAAGGCAACAATTGTGGTTTTTAATTTTAGGCTAGATGGAGAGACTTTCTCCAAGTGTAGCTTTGCAAATTATGGTCTAATTGTGCAGTCTTTTATTAGTTGGCAACTTTAGTGCAAATACAAATTTGGTGCTGCTGCAGGAGATTTTACAAGCAAGTTCTCATATAGAGGATCTTGCTACAATTAATCTGCATTAACTCAACAAAAATCAAGAAATGTTACATAGAAATTATGAATAAAATGAGGATCAAGTGTGGGGAGAAAAAAAACACCACCAAGAACAAAACAACCCACAATAGAAGTTTCCAATACATCCTACTGGGGAAGAAAATCTGCTCATCATAAAATATAAATATTATTCCAGTTGAGCTTGTTTAGAGTCAGAGCTACAAATATTGATGTACACAAATGTTTCACTAAAAATCCACTTAGTTTTTGTTGAAAATGGAACTTTCTTCTCCGCTTCTCTAGTTACTTGGAATTCAGACACAATAAAGTGTGATTTAATGTTGCTTACAGGATGTCTTTGCATCATCATCAACTGGCTTCTCAGCTTGCTTCTTCTTCAGATATGTAACTTTTTCCATTAGGTATAGGAGGCGACCCCTGATGGTTAAATCATTATTTCCATCCAAAGTTCCATCTTCATTCAGTTCAATTCCTAGAATCACAAATATATAACAAATAGTAAAATAATGCATTTAGACAAGTTGCAGAATAATGTTTGTCTTCAGAAACAATCAAACTGAACTACACTGGTTCTGTTCTACCAGAACTATAAAATAAAATTGATGTAAGTTTAACCAGAAGCTTTGGGAAAAGTGCAGATGAAGTATATGTACTAGGCATAAAAATGCAGACAAGGATCATGTTATTCTACTAACCTACTGTAGAAATTGTGTACTGTGACACATAAAATACAAAGCAAATATATTTCTCCGCTCAATTCATTACGGATGATTTCATGTTCAAGTTGATTTCTAGTTTTTAGAATTGGGCTCAGAGTTGTATATATACACTGCCTACAGACACAGTAGGATTCAAATGATAGTAAGCAAAGAGAATGAGATTTTTTTATGTAAAACAAATCAAGAAGTGAAAGAACTCAAATTACAAGTATAATTTCTAATGACCAGTCAGAAGAAAGTAGCCACAGTGAACTGTTTCACGTGATATACTTTATAGCAAGCTCTGGAAGTATAAGAGAAAAAAAATTAAATGAGGCTTTACAGAACCACAGACTTGCTGAGGTTGGAGCAAGACTATGGAGATCCTCCACTCTAGCCTCTGTTCAAAGGAGGGTCAACTGGTCAACTATGGCAGATTGCTCAGGACGACTCAAATTCAGGTTCTGAATCTCTGAGGATGGAGACTGTACAACATTTTTTGGTCAAACTGATCTTGAGTTCCACCTACTATCATTACAATAAAAATTTAAATAATAGTGATAATAATAAAAATTTTAGCTTCAAATAGAATATTCTGGTTGTTTTTTTGTTTTGTTTTGTTTTTTATGTACTGATACAATCCCTTCCATGAGCCTTAACTTCACAGTAATCAAGCCCTCTTGGCTTTTTGTTGTATGAAAGGTGCTCCAAGAATTTAAATATCTTTGTGGCTCCTCATTGGATTTACTCTCTTGTACAGGAGAACTCATTATACCACATTTTACTTTCTTCTTTATGCATATGATGCATGATCTGCACACATTACTCACAATAAAATAACCTCTAGGTAAAAATGCCATTCAATTTTTTGGGGGGAAGGGGCTTGATTTGTTTTGTTTTTACGTTCAGCACAGTTCCATTTCCATTAGAAGTTATTTTATTATATTTAGTCCTAGGAGTGTTACTGATATTAAACTTCCAAGGATTATCAGTAAATTCAAATTTTACATGGAATCACAATTACACAATGGTTTGGATGGCAATCTCTTGAACCAGATTAACAGTGAAGATACTGAAATGTCTTATCAGTTAGAATGCAAAGCTGCTCTGAAATTAATCATACGAAATGTCTGTTTTCCCACAGATGTGATGTTCCCTGAGTTGTAGTAGTACTTCAGTGATTTGAAAACTGTCAAAAGAATTCTCTCTCAGTCATTTCACAGGATATGAACTGTGCCTAAATAATCCAAGAAACATGAGACTTGACATATATAACTGTTTAACTTACTTTGCAGTATACATGTTTTGAATACAGACTAATTTATTGCACTCAACTGTAACACATTGTCTGACCCATAAAATTAATCTTCTACTTGTAGATTATGCAAATTATGTAAAGAAAAATAATGACAACACTAGACCAAGAAATTAAAAAAAGCATCTTCACATAACTCCACTCTAAGAAATACGGAAAAATCAAGAAAACAATGAAGCCCACTCACCTTTCCTATGTTTTTTCTAATTAACATTTATTTCATCTTTGTTTTCGCTCAACTGATAATTTTTCTTTCAACCTTTTTTTTTTTCCTCTTCAAAATTTATATATTTAATTTGAAGTGAATACACTTCTTTCAATATTTTGATTTATAGCAAATAAAGGGGGAGCACAGAATATGGTCAAGGGAAGGTCAGCTAGGTATGGGAATGAGCTAGCGGGAAACTCATGAAGTTCAGCAAGAAGAAATACAAAGCTCTGCATCTTAGACATACCTACTAGGTGTGACAGTAACATTTGCTTTGAAGTGGTTAAAAAACCTTTGCAAATGAACCTAGGGGGTCTTGTTGAACAACATGCTAAACACCAGTCAGCAAGGCACTGTGAGAGCAAGGAGACATAAAAATATCCTGTATTAGCAGAAACATAATCAGCAGCTCAAGGGAAATGATTCAGTGCTCAGAACCCATGAAACAACATCTGAAATAGTAGGTTAGGGCTACCCAGTACTAGAAAAATACTGAAAACCTGGAGAGCACCCAAAAAATGCCCACCAGGATTATTAGTAGCTGGACTGCTATCCCTACAAGAGGAGAATGAAGGAGCTGGTTGGTATCCTGCAGAACAGAGTAGCTGCTGATCAAAATCTACCATGAAGATGTCGGGGCCTCCCGACACCTCTTTCTGAAATGAACAAGATATACTCATGAAATTAAAACATGCAAGATTCTAAAACTGACATAAGGAAAAAGAATAACTCATCCTTATGATACTCAAGCTATGCAACAGGTTGTCCGAAGACATCTCTGCACTTTATATCTCTGAAGATCCAAAGTGGAAAAGCACTCAGTAAACAAGTCTGAATTCATTGTTGAACCTAGTTTGAGAAGGAGACTGCAAAAAAGTCTTTCAATGGTGTTCATTACTTTAATGTGTCCATAATTTTCTCAGTAACAGAAGTCCAGTCTTGACATGGATCAATTCAACCAAACTGCCTCATGATAGACAGGATATCAGCTGTCCTTGCTCTACCAGTAGAGGAAATTCATGTATTGTGAAGTCAGATACTGGTGACATTTTTATTTATTTGTATATTTTAATGTATTGAATTAAATAATTAAATTCATTATTTCTTGTTATACTGGGATCAGTAAGGAATGGAATTCAGTAGGAAAAGTGCTGAGGTGCTCCTACCCAAAATTCCTCCCTCAACAGGAGAATTACTTTAAAAGATACATTACCACAAAACCCTATATTAGCTTCTTCTAGCTGACCAGGAGTGATGTCGAGCTGCCTCTTTGCTTATGCCATCTGGCATTGTCTCTTCCAGTTTGCTTTTTAAGTAGCATATTGAAGTGAAATGAAAGGATAGGTATCCTTCAAACAGCAAAGCAACAAAACACGTACTCTAAGTAAAACTACATTATTATGATTCACAGATATGAGCCTGACATTTAAAATATAATTTTTGCTGCTTTGTTTTTCATTGGTATTTTTGTATTTAATTTTTTTAACATATTTCTCATTTTAACATGGCAAGGAATTTAATAATTGTATTTAGCAAATACAGTGAAGAAATCAAAAGTACATAAATGGAACTGCTTCTTTTGAATTTTTCTGTTTCTAGAGGTTTATGGTAGGTTTCAACAGGTATATATGTTTAACCATCTTAGAAGACTGACCCATTAATATTATGTTACTTTGTTATATGGTCATACTCCATTTCTTAAAACAAAGATACTGTATCATGTGAGAAGAAAGATGAGGGGATGACCCAGAGGAACTGCTTGAAAAACAGATGAGCTAGACTTACCCAATACATCAAACCAGAATGAATTCCTAATGAGTTGTATAGTTGGGAAAAACAAACAACAAAAAAACAAACAAAAAAAAACAAAACGTTTTCCTTCATGAAGCAAAACATACTGCATTCTATACTAGTTTGATAGTTTGACCACATTTGAGGATAACAATACATATATATTTTTAACTGCACACTCTGCATTTTTATTTGTCAGTATTTATTGTTGTTATAGTGCAACCTCTAGACTAGTTAATTGCTTTTATTTAACTACAATTATCTAGAAAGACAGTTTCTAAAGCTACTGTAATTTTAAAAGGAAAAACATTCAATAACAGGACTTACCACAGTGTGTCATTAGGTCTTCATGAAAATCCAGGAGTTGATCCCTAATTTCTTCAGGGCAAGGACAATCAGTTTTATCATCTTTAAAGTTCAGCAGCATGTTAATCTTAAGACACAGAATACAAAAGAAAGGCAAACAACACTTATTTCTAAAGGAAAATCTAGGAAATAAAACAGAACACTGCTACACGTGGAATAAAACAAAAAAATTACAGTCAGTTGTAAACTATACCTGCTCCTGAGGTGGGGATCGAAATTCCTTTGTTTTTCTAGCTGTCAAGGCAGCAGACATGTTTAAGGCCTGCATCACTTCATTGTACCGGAAGCGCTGATTCTCTTGAAGCTTGGCCACAAAATCATCTGAAAATGCTACAATGGCTTCTATTCGATGTCGTACCTGGCAATCACACAGGTACTGGAGTAGATGACACATCTGAGAAAACAGTATCATAAAAGTCAAGCCAAGACAACTTCTCTGTAAATTAATGCAAATAGAGATAAGTTCCTTACAGAAGCAGTTACTGTCAAATAAATAGATTGAAATTTTCATTTTAGTTATTTACTGCATCTGAAGTGATCAGCAATACATCCTACACCAGAAGTATCTGCCATCTGCAAAAGATTTATGGACATAAAAAAAAATATAAAGGACAATAGATTTACTCCTTGCAAGTGCACTTCTTTTCTGTCCAAATGAACAAACATGAAAAACACCCTGTTAATTTCATTAAGAAAGTAATTCAGTTTCACAAAACAGATGTTTGATACACTGTGGAGAAGTTCATGTAATCAGAAAGATACTAAATCTTCTCATTTCCCTCAAGGAAATAAATTCTCTATTTAACCACGATTCAATTCCTGCATTCCTTGAAAGGCAAATTACCAGGGAAAGAAGAAAGGATTTGAGAAGAAACAGGAATGACCATTAACATAGCAATTACCTGTAGTTTAACAGGTTCAGGAAGTTTCATCTGAAGGAGTCCTTCCTTTGGCACTTGCTCTCCTCTGGCTTCTTCCTCTCCTTCTGACTTGAGCTCATCTGAACTCAGCTCTTTCTCTGAGAGATCCCTTTCATCCTCCAGATTCGCAGCTTCTTTGAAAACCCGTGGCTCAATCAACTGTAAGATGTGTTTCAGATCCCCGTTGTGGAAGATTCCCATAATTAGGAGAGTGTAAAAGAGCTTGATGAGGGGGACAAACAGAAATTCTGTAGAACCTCCAACCGGGTCTCTGACGTGGAGGCTGCCCTCCTGAACAGCTTCAGTCAGCATCTCTATTGTTTTGGCCTTTAAGATTTCTAGTGGGAATTCAGGACTAAACTGAAAGCACTCACTGTTAATGCTTACAAAACTCGGTGAGGAGAACTGCATTCTTGGCCTTAAGGAAGTGCTGAGTCCTATACCAGGGAGGCCATGTTTCTTGTTCTCATCAGGAAACAAGGTAATACTCTTGGTCTCATCAGTCATTGGAACAATAAATTCATTATTCATCATTAACCTGGCAGTTGCATAGGTACTGAGATGGATGTCTATGAGTAAGTCATAATAACCTGCACGCAATAATCCTGGCATATATTTATTCTCAATAGCATACAGAAGCTGAGATTCATCCACATGGCTACACATAGCATGGGCCACTCGGTTGTTCCCTAAAGCACACACAGCTGAATATAATCGGAGAGTATGGTAGTGAAATTTCAGCAGTTCTTCTTGTTCTGTCAGCTCTAAAATATCAATTGTTCTGCAGAGAAAAGAACAATACAGTATATTTCAGTGCAAAAACTCACTTAAGAGAATGAATTCTTCCTATGGATAACATTAGCACAGTATCATTTATAGGGATGGACTTTTTCAGTTTCCAACTTTCCTAATATGCTGCAAACCTAAGAAGGGAAATGGATCTTTGCCCACCTTGCAGACTATCTTCAATAATTTATAAACAATATTACTTTTTAATTCAAAAACTACACAATCTGTTAAAGGGTTTGGAGGAAAACTAGGAGGATGTAGGGTTTAAAACTTTGAAAAATAAAATCAGAGTAAATTTTTAATATTATCTAAATCAAAACACATCGTTTATTCCTGTTATAAATACAGAGAAAAAAAAAAAAAGAGATGAAGAACTTGGGCTTCTCTTCCAGTAAACTTTATTACATATCTAACATCATAACCCCAATTTAACCCGGATAAATTTATACATATATAAACAGTGTTAACCTGTTTTCTTCAGGAATGTGAAGGGCCATGAACTGCAAAGGATTCAGGCACTGTATCATCCACCCTTGACGTTCACTGATCCTAGAAACATCAACTTTCAAGAAGTGGTTTGGCACTCTACTCCAAAGCACGTGAGTCAGAAACTGGACATGGAGGCGTGGAGGACACTGGGAGACTGGGTTTTTGTGTTCACTTTTGAATAAGCCAGCAGATAATGGCATTACATTCTGGAGAATTCCAATGTAAGAGACAATCAGTTTCATCATCTTTACCAAACAAGGAATACATAATATTTCTCAAGAAATACGTTTAACATACAGTACAGTTCAACATGAAATTTTCAGTATTTTGTACAATCCATTGGTAACTGTTAGCAAATATTTTCCACAATATATATATATATATTATTAAATAGCTATATTTGCAAGAGAGGCTTCAATTGAATATGTTCTCCTCCTTGGACCAGAGATCTGAATCTGACTCTTCTTCTAACTCTTTTAATTTCTAAGTCATCCATATATACAAAGCACAAAAGACAATTCTGGTATTATTGAGTGTGTTCCTCAAATATATCTCAAAACTCTTTTAAGACTCTAACCTAACCTGCAGGTAACATTAGTCATCCATGTTCTGTTTACAGAATAAAATATTTGCCTTCCTGATCCAAGTGATTTCATTTCATCATGAAGGATGAGATTTAGAAACTTTAATGGGACTTTACAATATCTTCTTCCAAAGTTAATCAGTTACAGTCATTTTCATCCAATATACTATATTTTAAATGAACAAATTAAGAATTGAAATAACACAGAGCAAACACTTAGAATAATAAATATCAGCTCAATACCATGAATACATTGAATGCAACATTAATGGGAAAAAAAAAAAACACAGAAAACAAAATCTGATACCATGTATTATTTCAAAACCTGCAAAAACACAACAACAAAACAAAATCCCAACATTAATTACCTTTATTCTACCCAACTCAAACTGGAACACATTGGGGCTTGTAGCCTGAGCAAATACAGCAGGAAATAACTTTGTACTTGGTTCAACCTACAATCAAACATGTAAAAATATTTAATCACTTAAGACAGCAAAAAATATTGCATAAGTGTGTGTGTGTGTGTATAAAGAATAACTATACTGAAAGCCAGTAAATGAAAACCTTTGAATAAAACTCCACAAAATACAAATAAAAGGGGAAAATTACTATTTCAACAATGGTATTTTACTGTTCCTTCCAATCTTGCAAGAAACTTTCTAATAAAACGCAATCCGAGGATTCAGTTACTTCCCTTCACATCAAAAAATACTCACCTGATAGTATGTGCCCAGTTCTTTGCCATTAGCTGTGAAGGTCAGCAGGCCACTGGCAGCATCAACTAAGCAACCAATCTCCAGACCATTATTATTACGTCCTTGCCCAGGGCTCATGCTCTCTCCTGCGCATACCATATAGCAGTTGCTGCGTTTTATACTGAATATCAAAAAACAAATAGATTTATAGACGGAGATATAGATAGACTATAGATCTATTCGGCTAAGAAGAACTTTGTATGTTTATAATCATCAAACAGCACCATTAAAGTGCAGCCATCCTAATCAACGACAAAATTCAAAGAAACTTAATTAAAATGAAGATGACAAAACACAGAGGAGCTCAAATGTGTTGTAAAATTTCAAACAAAAAAAAATTCAAATTTTCAAACAAAAGTAATTGTGTCTCTTGACAAATTAATGGTTTAAATTGCTTAATGTTAGGTATAACAGTTTCTGATACAGAACACAAGCTGAAATGCTGAAAGGCATTCTCATACTAATTCTTGCTTTCTCAAAATCAAAATAAATATTCCAAAAATAAGGCCATTTTGCTTCACTTAGTACTTTTAGTACTTAGTACTCTTCAAAAACCAACAGGTACAGGATCACTGTCTGAATGACTTAAACTACATATAAAAGTTGCATTACCCTTCTATTTTTCAGAGTTTATTGATTTGATTAGACCATTATTCCTCTGTTTCTTTACAAGCAGTAGGAAAGATTGCCAAAGTTAAAAGAGGACAAGCAAGAAATAAAAAAGCAACAACAAAAGAGCCCCACATAAGGGCAATTACATTAAATTCAGTGGATTAACAGGTTATAAATTGTTGATTACTTTTAAGAATGGTAAAATCAGTATGCTTTTAAGAACATTGTAACTAACCTCTCATGGACCTTTCCTTTTTCATCTCCCAGTGTTACTGTAACAGTACGCACTCTGTCCAAGTCAAAGCTTGTGTCATACTGATGAAAGTCAGACGTAATCCAGCCTACCCAAACATTAGCAGGTTCTTGACCAGGAAATATTCTCACTGAATAATAGTACTATATATTTATTTAAAAAAGAAAATGAAAAAAGAAAAAAAAAAAAGAAAAAAAAGGAGTAAATATTAGTATTTAGTTTACTGATATATCACTTTATCACTTTAATTCACAATTTGTTATTCTAAAATCCAAAAAAACAGTCATCTCTTTAAAAAAAAGAATAAACATGCTCAAGTTAACTAAGACACAACTTAATTAATGGTTTTCTCAATGGAAATTGGCTTGAATTAACAGTCATGTCAAACCAAACCAAACATTAAACGCATGTTTAAATTAAAATTTTTGTCCAAAAATTAGTTTCTGAAAATTTTACCAGCAAGAACATGTTATACAAAAGGCTAAGAAAGAAATCCTTTGTTATCGTACCGTGGAAGTTTGCATCAAATAATCATAATCATCCCTATCATCTGCTAGCACATCCTCAGTAAGCCTTGCAGAATGGCTTGTGCTATAATCTGGCTTTGTCCTCCTAAGCATAAATCTGTAATAAAATAAATAAAATCAAAAAATATATGAGAAGTTCAACAGGTCAGTATATATACATGGCATTTTTGTACTAATATTGTTTTGATAGTGCATTTCATGTAATGATCAAAAATCGTTAACAATAAACTAAACAATTGGTTCCTATCAGCTGGGGGAAAAAGAAACAACAACACAACAAACAAGCCAAAAAAGCATTAGTTTTATGCTTAGTTTTAATCTATATCTTGCATATGAAGCAATGTATGTATATAAAAGTTAGTTTTTCCTCTTACTGCTTCATATTCAAACGTAAGATAGAATTAGGGAAAAATCTTTGCAGATCCAATTGCCATTTTGTTCAGTCAAGAGCAAGAAAACAAAACAAAAAAATCTAATGCACTACAAACCTTTGTTTAAGACGTGAAGGCTTTTCTTGAACAAAATCTTTATGGTTATTTAATTCTGGTTTTGTGGCATCCTTCTCTCTCTCTGTCCGGTCAGCTGCTAGATGACCATGAGCAGTTTTCATTAGAACTTCAAAATCAGAATCAGCATCGTAATCCTCCAAATCATTCTTTGGGCCAAAAAGACCAGTGCCTGGTAGCCCTCCTGCAGCTGTTCTGGAGAACACCTCAGCGCATTCAATGGGCATACTTAATCGAAAAAACATGACATCTGTTTTACTGTTTTGCGAACCAAAGGACTTCTGTGTAACTTTCAGGCAAGGACAAGTGTCTATGGTTCCATCAATTCTCATCACCTATCAAATATAAAAATATAGTTGTTTTGAAGCTGATGCATTTCCCACAGTTAAGTATTCAATTCATGTGTCTAGAGTAAACACTTTTGACATGCAAAGTTTGCAACCATATACTGTTAATGGTAAAATGCATTGTAATTATGCACTCCCTTTTCAAAGGGAAATGAATACTTTAAGGAGTTCCTTCATTAAACACAAAATACTTCAGAGGGAATGTTCATTCTCATCACAATTCTTTAAAATATATGTCCAAAATATCTAAGAATAACACACTATAAATAATGAAGTATACATGCATGACAAAGAACCAAAGAGTGGCTGCTATTTCATCAATTTCAGAAGGACTTCATGATAGACTTAAAAGACAAATTCAATTTCATCAAGATGCACAACACTGGGATGTAAGTGTTGACACAACTAGCTAATAAGTATTTATTAAAGTAAAACCCAATTAGTTACAGAAAATCACTTTATAAAGCATATACACCAGAACACGTGGTATTTGTTAAGCAGAAACCCTTACTTTCTGGAACTCCTTTACAAATATATTTCCTGCTTATTTCTCAAGGAGTTCATCTCACTGAGGACATCTTCTAGATTTTGTCTCTAAGAATCTCATGTTTACACATATGACAGAATTTTTGGATGAAGAATTAATATCAATCAACTCCACTGAATGTAACAAATTTGAAAGAGGTGCAAGATTTATACAGAATTGGGACAACATACAAAATTAGAAATTTTGTCTAGAAGTGCAGAAGTAAAAACGTAAATAAAACAGAGTCATAGAAGTATTTAGAAACACTTTATAAGGATCACAGACCTCAATGTGTTCATGATTTTGTGGCACTGGAAGAAACTGAGGGAGCCTTTTACTCAGCCAAATGGTAATGTCTCTGTTTGTATTAACAGCAAAGGGTTCATACCCTTCCTGTAAGCCACAGATAGTGAAATATTTTAGAGTGCTGACATCTTTTCCAAAGTTCATTCTTCCCACTTGAGATGAACCCAGGCTACACACAGGTAGAAATCCTGGAAAATAAGAAAGAAAATGTGAGTTTTATAAACAGATAATTTTTTACTGCCATAAAACAATTAAATGTAATTTTAAAAAGTCATAAATCCAAGCAATATAAAAGCAAGCAGTTACCTGTAGCATATTGCCTCCTATTTCTCACTAAGTACCATATCTCAAATATCATTTTGGAAATAAAGCTAATATCCATTAATTTCTTCATGCAACTGCCAATTCACTGCACAGCAATCTAAGAGTACTTCATCAAGCAGTCTTCTCTGCTATGATAGAGTATTAACAATTTCACTCCCAAGTCTAGTATTTTTTTAGATTACCCATAAAATTCCCAAGTAGCTGTGGTTTATTTGGAAATTACTTCCACAGCAGTATTTCCTGTTCATACAGTTACATTAGTGGCAGGAAGGGGGAAGAAATGCATCAGCAGCATGTTGTAGATTAAAAGAAAAAAATATTAATTAATTTTAAAAATTCATACTACTGCATGATACTGTTTAGTTAGAAGTAACTATTTTGTAACTGTAATAAGTAACTATAATATACTAGTGGTACTTCAAAGAACTTAAATTAGCATTTTTTTTCTTTTTTTTTTTTTCTGTGGTGGTGTGTTTTGTATTCTGTTGCTTGTGTTATTACTTTTGAGTCAACTTCTCATTTGCATGTATCTGCTTTCCTATTATTTCTCTAGCACAGGGAATTCACTTGTGATTCTTTTGCAGTCTTTAAATAACCTCCTTCACTTATTTTTTGCCCCCCTCAGATTTCAAATGACTAAGAAAATCTCTTATTTCTTCTACCACTTTCAGTCCCAGCTCATTTGGCCCAGACACTAACAAAATGTAAGAATAAAGCTTAAAAATAGTAAGTTAAACTCCATCATTTTCCTTTTTACAAACAAGAAATATCAAGATCTGTTCAATTAGTTTGACTCACATTCTTATATACTTACATATTTATGTATTTTTCATTTATCTATGTATATACAAAATGTTTTATGTTTCTGCACAGATCAAATCTTTCATGTAAGGGAGCAGCAATTTTTGTATCTCCCCATACAGTCTAGAAAATAAGCTGATTAGATATTTATCTCTGAAAACCAGACAAAAACCAAGCAGTTAAAGTTCCACCATAGAAATATCTAATTGATAGATATACTGTTTACCTTTCCCATGGAAATAAGGATCAATAACTCCAAAGCATCATAGGAGGCTTTAACTGTTCAAAATTTTTCTTTCTCAGACAGACATATAACAGATGCATACAAGATGTGATAAAATATGTACATTTATAAATTTATATCATGTTGTAACCTGATGAAGTGCAGATGAAGTGTTAAAGGTCATGAGTTCAAAGCCTTGTACACAACCCTGCACATATCTTCTTTACAGAAAGGGTTGTTAAGCATTGGAATAGGCTCCCCAAGGAAGTGGTTGAGTCACCATTCCTGAATGTGTTTAAAGACCATTTGGATGTAGTGCTCAGTGACATGATTTAGCGGAGTGTTGTTAGGGTAGTATGGGTAGGTTGGGGTTGGACTGAATGATCTTTAAGGTCTTTTCCAACCTGAGTGAATACATGATTCTATGAAACGGAGTCAAAAAGTCTGATCATAAAAGATAGCTGGAAAATTAACTATAAATACCTCTACTCATGCTCGCATCTAGTCTGACATCTTTCCAAATGATCAACCCCAATCAAACAGTAAAACACAAAAGCTGGTCCAATAGGCCAGAAAGAAAAAGACACGATAACAGTAAAATCTAACAGTGCTGTTTGCTTACTTAACATATTACCAAAATAACTGACAAGGAAGAAATTAATTTTAAGCAATAGGTTACTGTAATAACACAATGAGTAGCACAGTTTATTTTCTTGATTTTTATCTTCAGCATCCTGGAAAAAACAATGAGTACTCAGACTACTAATATGTACTCTCTCTCACTGCATCAACTTATTTATAGTTTATGGAAATACACTGCATATGTCACAATAAATATATGTATTTTTAATAAAACGAGTTTACAAGATATTTGAAGAATGAGTGAAAAAATCCAAAATAATTTTCACAAGCTTGTGACTGCTGATAATTTCACTAACACTGTGTCTCAAAGTGACTCAAAGATTTGATCTGTATCCACAATACACGGCATAAGAGAAATTCTGAACTGAAAAATACAAATCAAAGATTTAAATCATTTAAAATGCTATAACTTGGTTTTAAAGCAATTTTCTTCCACATAAGGGCAACTCATCATAATTCTCACAATACGGTAAAAACACAGATATGAAATAGGGACTGTGTCTTCAGTTAATAAATATCAATTTAACACAGCAATCTGAAAAAGTTATCATAATTAATGATGTAATAAGTTGGTTGGATCTACTGAACTCTAGTGCCTCTTGCCTATTACACCAGCACTATTTTCCTTCTTTTGAAAATACATAGTTAAAAGGGAGTTGAAAGGAAAATTACATTAACCACACAATGTATTACAGTACTTACCATCACCAACCTCAAAATCCTTAAATGCAAGTTCTGAACCTGAGTCATCAAGCAGGATTTCACCATTTAAGGTGAACATCATAGTGTGTTCATTCATGTCAACCATGCATCCAACAACATCTCCTGCCAACCAGGAGCGGCCAAAATGCTCATTACCTTGATGCCACCGCTGTGCCTGAAAGGAATTTGAAGACTTTAAAAAATATAACAGTGACAATGTATGTGTTCTCCTACACAGTGGTACAACTAATAATTATCTGCCTCCAATAACATGGCACTAAAATTAACACTTTCACAGCATATCATTCCCAAACAATACCTGTGAATACTGCAAGTTAACTTTCAAAATGGAAATCCAAAAAGTAACTTCCTGTAAAACACCTCTCATGTCAGTATTGCAAAATATTTCTAAGTGAGCTCACAGGGCAAACTGTACTTCAGTATTTTAGTAACAAGAACTTAGCTTATTTTTATGCAGAAGCTGCATTAAAGACTTATAATGAAAATAACATGCTATCAATTATAATACTACATAGCAGTTCCAAGAACTTATTAAAAAATATTGGTGTTATTTAATTTAGTTGTCTATAAATTCACTGCTTCCAAACAAATTTTATTATTTCCTTAAGTGTAATTCTATAAATGGTGTGTACAAAATAAATTAAACTTGCTGCCATACCAAATTTTGGAAGGAATGGAATTCTGTGGATGGGAAGAACTCTCCAAGCTTCTCATAGATACCACCATAGATCAGGGCATGATTAATGCACTGTGTGACTGACCAAGTCAAAGACTGCAGGGCTTTGGATTGGTAGCCTTAGCTGGGGTCTTGGATTGAAATTGAAATAAATGAACATCTAATAAGAACTACTATAAATGTTCATACAACAAAGCTGCTAATTACAAACATCTTCCTGATTCATATATTTCATCACTGCTAGATTTTTATCATCTGTATCTTTCCACAAAATCCTAATAAGCCTGTGTATCCTGAAAAGGCAAAAGATGAAGCTTTTCTTGAACCAAGCAGAGAAAGCATCAAATCAGAGACAACAAAATAGCTTTATGGACTGAGATCTAAAAATCTAAAAACCAAAATGTAGAAAGCAAGCTACTACTCAACTACTTTAGTTAAGACACAGAAATTCAATAGCTAACTTAATCCAAATAGACATTTTGTAAAACCAGTTTATCAGTTCTCTTTCTATAATACAAGACTATGGAAAAAATAAAATAAAAATTGATAATCCAAATACATGAGTAAAATACAGTTAGAGAGCTTGACCTGACCATGAACAGGCTGTTAATTTCTACCAAGTACTGTAATGGTAATTAAAAAAAAATAATTCCAACATCAGATAAAAGAAAACATTTTCATTAAGACAGGTGCCTTCTGTAGTCTTAATAGCAATTATATGGTTTAGACACAGGTATCACCTAGTTTAATTATGAAATAAAAAGTTGCAATAAATCACTTAATCTATTCTGACAAAAATAAGTAACATATAAAAATGTTTTGATTCCCTATATACTCTTAATACTGTATCTCATCCTGTCATCACTTTGTGAACAGTCGAATTTGAGCAAAAATTGGCAATTAGTTTATTCTAAATTGTAAGAATTTTCATGGAAAAAACTAGACATATTCCTTGTAACCTTCACATTCCTATAAAAAGACTCACACCAAAGTTGCCTCAGACACCTATTGTTAAGAATCTTAGTCATCGTTATTCCCTAACAGGGATTTCTCACAGAGGAGAGTTAAGTTGAAATTTAAAGAAAGAATTCATAGCTAATTACAGCTCAGCCAGTATTCTGAATTTGATTAAGGCTGTTTCAGTGCTTTACACACATTTTACTAGTGAAATTCTTTTCACAAGCTGTGAAAAGAATTCTAGAAATGATAAATTCTGATAATTCCTTAGATGACATTAATTTATAGTTTAGGCATTTCTGTTTTTCTGCATATTCCACTCAGACCCTCAAAGAGACAGAGAAATAATTCTATAGACAATAGATAAAAGAAAAGAAAGCAATTAAAATGAGGATATTGCACATAGAATAAGATGTAAAATTGACTTTTGCAATTACTCATATTATTATAGATAAACATAAGCAAACCTTAAAGCCATCAAAAACAAAAGCTTCTTCATCTGAGCCAAGTTCCTGATCTGGCAGACAACCAGGCCTTGTCCAGCCAACTCTCATGTCTCCTGCTGTAACTGCCTCAAACTCAAAGTACCACTTTCCAGATTTCACTGCATAAGTTTTCTCTGTGCGGAAGATCCGGAATTTTTCCATTATCCCATTGCTCACATCCAGCCTTGTTGCTGTGAGGTTTAAAAAATAAAAAGTTAAAGAAAAAAAAAAAGCAATAAAAACAGAAATTACTATATCCAGCTACTAACAAAATGCAAGCAGTTAAAGCAACACATAAATATACAGCTGTGACTTTAGAGCATGCTGAAAAATATTAAGTAGTGATAAAAGAAAATCCTGAGGAACAAATGGCCTATTATCACATCAGTAAAGCAATGAAACAGTAACCCAAATATCTTTCAGGCAAGAATGTAATACATATATTCATGAGGTTTAAAAGATTGCCTGCTCTTTTTCAAAATATAGTCTACAGATTTTTATGTAGTATTCTTGAGGCAAGATAGGTGTTATGAAGACATTTGCAGTGAGTCTAGGACAGTTTGGTTCTTGCCAGGTGCTCACATTTGCATATTATGGATATGTTACCAATGCTCATCTAACCCTCTAACTAGTAATCTCTGTTGTTCTTCCATACAGAAAACAGTGATACTGCCAGGAATTATTTGGGATACATCAAGCATCGTCTCTGGAGGGAGTAGCAAAAGGCCCAGGTGATGTCCTCCTTGCAATGAGGGAGAAGGGCCTGAAGAAGACTCAACGTATCCTGAGGGTCAACGACTTGTTTCAGTTTCTATGATCATGGGATCCCTTTTGAGGCATAAAAGCTGATTAAAAGAGGTAGGATCCATGTGACTAAATGTGGCAAAAATATCTTTGCCACAGCAGGCCAATCTGGCTGAAAAAAACTCTAAGCTAGGAACAAGAGAGTGTGATTCCTTAGAAAATAACTAAGTAGGGGTGGGAAGGTAGCCAAGGGCCCAGAGTGATTAGAATAGATGGGATGCAGCAATCAAGAAAAGGAGCTGAAGTGGAAACTCTTTGAGTGTTAGCGTGCAAAGAAGAGAGTGCCTGCAGAAAAACCTTACAGGGCTCTCTTGACCCCTTCTGGAGAATCAGTACACTTGGCTATCTCAAATAACTGCACTAATGCATGCAGCATGAAAAATTACAAAAGACTGCAGTTACATGGTTATGATGCTCACTGGAATCAGAGAGATGGAGAAACACCCCACGTGGCTGGAACAATGCAATGGACAGATATGTGTCTTTTAGGAAGGGCAGGCTGTGCAGGCTGATGAAGAAGTAGCCTTTACATGGAGAACAGCATGGAGATCTACCTTGAGATGATTCAGGAGCCAGTTCAGTGTTTATAGGTAAAGACAAATGGACAGACCAACATGGGTGCTGTTGTCGCAGGTATCTGCTGTAGAAGCAGTAAATGAGGCTTCCTTCAAACTAGAAGATACCATACATTCAGCAAGAAGGCAGCAGGAGCCCTGCATAGATGAATGAAGAGCTCCTAAACGAACTCAGACATGAAAAGGAAGTGAATAAGAGATTGAAAACAGGGCCAGGAAATCAAGAAAGATTACAGAGTATCTGTCTAGCCTTGCAGGTTAAGTTAGGAGTGCCAGTATTGACCTAGCATGGCACCTGGTAAGGAATTAAATTGTGCATAACCTATCTGAAAATATTTTACATCGAGGTGACTACCTTGGTGGATAATGGGAGAGCAGTGGATATTTTTGCATTGACTTCAGTAAGGTTTTTGGCACTGTCTGAAAAGCTCACATAGGATGGCTTAAGCAAGCACACAATTAAGTAGATTTAAAGCCTAAGTGAAAAAAGCCAGGCCCAGACAATTGCAATCAGCAGCCTGAAAGTCTCCTTGGAGGTAAATCACTAGTAGAGTGTCCCAATGCTACTGTAGCCTACAACAGTACTGGTGCCAAAGCTGTTTTGCACCTACACTAGTGACCTTAATGGAACAGAATGCACTCTCAGCAAGTTCACAGAAAATAGAAAACTGGAAATAGCAGAATTTTTCCCTCAGTACTCTGCCTTCTCCTACTTCACATATTTTCTTTATGTAACATCTGCTAAAATAGATAAAAAGTAACACTTAGTAAAGTGAGTACACCCAAACCTCCCTTCCTATTCTTTACTAATTATGCAGTCCTACAGTCAGTTCCAGATCCTTCCTTCCAAAATTCCGAGACCCCACAAACAATTCAAGCTATAACGTTGCTTGGAATCACAAAAATTACATTTTAAAAAGATGAAAATATTTTCAAAACATCAAAGAAATAATGTTTCATCTTTCTTCGCTAAGTTCTCTCAACTACTGTATTCTCTGGTATTTTATAAAGTTTTCTTTCCATTAATCAAGTCACGCAGCCCAGGGATATCTCTGATTTTCTCAGATTAGAAAAAAGAATGGCTAAAGCATTCTGGACCATCTCCCACAAAATTGCAAGGTTTCAAAGCCTGCTCAGCCTTTAAAAATCTATTATTCTAGTCTTTACTGTAATTCTTTCTTGTATGGAGTCTCTTATCAACTCAAACTTGTCTATACCTATCTGCCTGTTCATACAATCATAGAATGGCTTGCACTGGAAGGGAACCCAAGGATCATCAAGTTCCAACCCCCTTGTCACGGGCAGGGCCACCAACCTCCAGATCTGGGACAAGACAAGGTTGCCCAGGGCCCCATCCAGCCTGGCCTTGAGCACCTTCAGGGATGGGGCATCCACAACCTCTCTGGGCAGCCTGTTGTAGCACCTCTCCACTCTTTCTCAGTGAAGAACTTCCCCCAGACATTCAATCTAAGCCTTCCCTCCTTGAGCTTAATACCATTACCCCTTGTCTTATAACTGTCTACCCTTGTAAAAAATTGATTCCTCTCCTGTTTATAATCTTCTTTTAAATAATGGAAGGCCTCAATGAGGTCTCCTCACCATGTTTTCTTCTTCAGGCTGAACAAGCCCAGCTCCCTCAGCCTGTCTTCATAGGGGAGGTGCTCCAGCTCTCTGATCATCTTTTTGGCCCTCCTTTGGATTCTCTACAAAAACTCCACATCTTTTGTGTACTGGGGGCCCCAGACCTGGACACAGTACTCTAGATGGGGCCTCAGGAGGGCAAAGTAGAGAGAGACAAACTCCCTACTCTTCTGATGGAGCCTGGGATACTGCCAGCCACCCGAGCTGCAAGAGCACACTGCTGGCTCATGTTCAGTTTTTCATTAGCCAGGATCCCCAGGTCCTTCTCCACAGGGCTACTCTCAAGGACTTCTCCCATTCTATACATGTACCTAGGATTACTACGACCCCAATGCAAAACCTTGCACTTTGCTACGTTGAACTTTATCATGTTCATATGGGCCCACCTTTCAAGTCTGTTGAGATCCCTCTGGATGACATCCAGACAATGTTAAGAACCTCGCTCTTACTTTTTTTCCCAGCCACAACAAGGTCCAATCTTTTCTTCAATAACCTATAAAATCATACCTCTCAGATCTTACTCAAATTCTTGACCTTCATTGTCCCAGGCTCAGTGTACTTCCTATAAGCAACTCTGAACTCTCTGACACATTATCCCTTTACAGTAAAATTTTATCTTCAACGGTCTACGCAAACTGAAAGTTTTAAAACAATTTTGGAGACCCTCAGTATTTCCCCTATACAGGAGATTAACCACCATAAAACATGGCAAGTGAAAATTCATTGTCTGTTTAGATTCTAAGTAACCTAAGGTTTGCTGTACTCTAAACAATTACTAGCGCACTGCTGCTGTGCGTAGCCAGTAAGTAATATTTACAATAAAGCATAAAAATTATGCCACTTAGCACTGTAAATCAATGCTAAAAATAAAATTCATTAATGGAGATACAGAACACCACAACACATATGACACTACATATCATTTAATCACAGTATGGATTTTGGCTAACGAAAAGGGATTCTTTTGACAGGTGCTCATAATCTGTAAAACTTAAATCTCCCAAATAAGTATAAAACCTATATCACTGAATGCAATTCTAGTCTTTGCTTGAGTACACTGTTCTGCAGGTCCTTTCCTTCTGGAATATAGCTGCAGGATTGATGACATCTTTCAGACACAAGGACTGCAAACTTGTTCTTTGCATTTTATTAGAAACCGTATGTACTGAGGTAGCTCAAGTATCCTCTTCATGGTTTCAAAAAGAAAAACAAAAGAAAAAGATTTTCTAGCCCAATCGTTCCTGTGGATAGACAGGAACTTTTGGTTCACATAGCTGCAAATAAGTTAAGGAGATTGATGTTGCTCAGTGGAATGTGGAGAAAACCGTGGGAAAAGTGTATGCTTCCCCTGTTACCCTCTAATCAAGCTTTGTAAGAGTCAACCACCTCCTTCACCAGCCAGCTCACCTTCTCAGAGCGACACAGAAGCTGCACTCTTCCTCCTGAAATATCTCCTTGTCTCAACAAAAGTGGGAGTGGGAGAAATTAAGACTATGTTGCAGCCTCAAACTCTCCAGACTAAACACAAGCAGATTTAATGGACACGGCATTTTGCCACCAAGGCAATACACTCTGCAAGGCAACAGGTTACGTTCAGCAATCGCACCCTGTTATGCATTCACAGTAATAGCAATAGCTTGTACTTAAAAATGTAATTTAATAGCAATCTCTCATAAAAGCAGAGGATTAGGTAATATATGTGTTTTGGAATGAAAAAAAAAAAAGAAAATGGCAGGTTTCCAATATGCATTTTTGATGAGTTGATCTTCTGCAGAAACTATTTACTAAAGATGTATGGTCCAAATAGGTCAAAATTTAACAATGTAATTATAAAAAGCATGAAAAAAAGAATCATTGATTCAGCAACATATTGACAGGCTAATTTTTTGACTATTTCTCAAATTTTCCACACTGCTGAGATTACAAAGATGTAAGTTTCAGTTTTGATTTTATTAATCTGTACTTCTACATCTCCAAGGCAATTTTAGAATACGGTCAGAATAGTTTCCGAGGGATAATACCTAATATACAAATGCTACCATTTCCTTTCTATGTGTATAGCATTCCAGAATGACTACAGAGCATCAAGAATATCCTTCTGACTTATCGTTCCTGTGACTTGATCTCAGCAAGATAGAAAAGTTTTTTAAAAGCAAAAACTGTAGATTCTGTCCTATTTGCACTTTATTGTTGAATTGTACATTGTCTGTTGAACTATTTTACTTAAGGTTTAACATTCTGCAGTAATGGAAGTGAATATTGTGCATTTGTTTCTTAAATTATTATTAAGTTTGCATTTATTTTTCTTACCAGGACATCTCTAGCTCGGACTATATCTGCTGAAAATACTGACCTGTTTATCAGTATTTAAACTATCAAAGGTGCAAGTTCAAACAAAATATTGGTAAGAAGTGATTTAAAGTTTATTTAGAGTTTATTCAATTTTGAAGACTTAACAAAAACATGAGAGCTTAAATGTTGTAGTAGACTGTCCAATTCTATAGACTTTCAGTGTGAAATTAAAAAAAAACTGGTTTATAGATATCTTGTAAATTTTCATATTTTAGATTTAAGTGTTTAAAAGGATTGTATGCTAACTGCAGAATTTGTTACTACTTGAACTGCAGAAACAAAAAATTAATGTTCACTGACTCCACATATGATCTTCTTATTCTGCCTTGAAAGAAAGAAGCTAGTATTAACAAAAAAGTTTTTTGTTAAAAAGCTGATTTTGGACTGCATTTATTATTGGAGTATTTATGCATATATTTAAGACATGTTTTTCCTGGCATAAGATCATATATTGAGATGGCATACATTCTTCCTTGATTTTCTGTATTCCACGGCATCCAGAATTCTAATTTCATTTACTTAAGCTTATAACTGATTCCAGTCAAAAGTCAAAAATACAAAAGTCAAAAATACAAAAAGCAAACAAACAAAAAAAACTGTGAATAAATGTGTATGAATTACAAAAAAATCATACCATAGACACCAAATATTTTCAAAATTTTAAAACTGCATCTGATGCTGTAGGAAAGGAAACAAAGAATTCAGAGGGTAATATGGACAACGTAAGACAGAGAAAAGGGTTTATAAGCTTTGGAGGCACTGAAAATGTTTAGATTGTTCCACTAGGCCAAGAAGTAAGGTAGCAAAGTAGAATATTCTCTCTTTTTGAAAGAGAAAGAGCAGAACAACAGAATTATTCACCATGATCTTGGTCAGGAGCTTCCAGGTTGTATCCATAGCCTAGAAGGGTGCGGACTGCTTCCCGAAGACTGTCTTTGTTTGACTTCTTTGTTCGATCATCCAAAAGGGCATAAGGTACAAGGCGAGGATTTCGTCGATTTTTCACATCCTGCATAAATATGAAAAATCAATTCAATTCCAGGAACTGTACCTTCCCATATAAACAAAACTGTGCTACAGCAGTAGTATGAAAATCACTATTTATACCAACTGACATCATGATATTGTATATACAGTAAGGACACTAAGAAGTTGCAATGGCCTAGAAACTAGTAACAACTGTGAATTTACTCAAAAACCAAATAATACAAATATGAAGTAAATGGCTTATGCTGCTTTTCCATCAAAGAAATTACTTAGAGGGAAACAACCAAACACAAAAACATGGAGAAATATGAAGAGTGCAGTGAATGAAACACCAAACAGATTATCTTTTATTCACTATTTAAGAAGGAGCTACCACAAGAAGCCAGTACCTAATTAAAGCTCAAAGAAAAAGTATAAGCACAAATAAATAGGGTTTTGTTTTGATTATAGAATGGAGCAAGATATAAAACAAAACAACAAAAAAATATAAACAAGATACAAATAAAATAAAATCTGAACTTTAAAAATATAAACATACACAATATTATTTAATAAACAATAAAACAGAAAATAAACTCATGCCTTCGTATATTAAATATTTACTTTTCCAAGATAAAGGTTCTTATAAGGATATGATTAATGGTTTTATGTTCTGCAGAACTTTCATAGTAGGTAATTAACAAACTCACCTCCAATTGAAATTACTATACTAGTAAAATTTAAAATTTGCATTTTAGGTTTATTAACTAATAGGGATTAGGTTTTCTTCAGTTCAAAATTATTCTATTTGAAAACATTGTTCTACTGGATGACATGCATGACTTACAAAATTTTTAGTGACTAATACAATTGCTCAGTTGTCTATAATTTATTCTCATGTCCTGACAGAAACCATAGAAACCATACAAATAGCTATGTTATTCTTAATGTCTTTTTATTTTTTTTTAATTAGATATATCAAAATTATTTGTTTACTTGAATACAAAGACCAAAGATATATGGAGAAATCTACACTTGGACTTATTGAGAACTGTAAAAATATTGTCTATTTCTTTCAGGAAACAGTGCCTGTAGTACCTTCCATCTTTTATATTATTAGAGTTCTATTGTTAAGAATGTATGTGGTCTTTATTCCACCTGTATTTGCAGGCAGATAATGATTTACCCATTTTGAAAAATACTTTCAGACATCTTCTGTTGTCTTTGTAATGCTTAGATACAAGGTTATCTGCCTTTGGGTTCATTATGGTAAGTAAATACTGAGTGCAGTTATCATAGAATGCTTGATGAAATCTTCTAACAGTGAATTTCATTCTTGGTAAAGAAACATCACAGGGTAGACACAACTTGTGTGCTGAAAAGCAAACAAGAAGATAGCGTCTTTAGCAATGTATTATTTCTAAGCACTATGCCATACCAGCTCTAGTTGTATTTAGTGGGACCAAAAATGGCAGGGTGAACAGATAAATAATTTGAGGGGATGACTTCCCATGCTTATTCAAAACAGTTTTAAGTTGACATTCCCCTTTTTCCAATATTTCATTTGGTAGATCCGGAAAAGGGATGCTTCCAAAACAGAAAGGACCAAAAAGCACTGATGTAAATGTTATAAGCAATTATTACTTCCCTGATAAAAGAATATTCACATGAACATTGGAGGTGAAGAACCGTGGTTTTAATTATTGGTCTCGGGAAGGTCATGAAAGAAAAAATTAGTTTCCTCTGAAGCACTCTGCTCAAAAAATCATTATGAAATACTTTTTTAAAAAATATGAATCAGAAATAACTAGAAAAAAAATTATAACACTTCTTATCTATGATATAGAGTGCAATTAGAATAATGACCTGGTAATTACCATAACCATCATTAATTCACATTAACATATAGACAATCAGTAGATAACAATGTATGACAACAAAACATAGCACCAGCTCTTTCAAAATGCCTAAGCACAAAGTTACAGTAAGCAAAAAGAAAGAAGAAAAATTGCAAATATTCAACATTCAATTTTATAGATTCTTTTCTTTACATCTAAGCTTATTTAACATTGTGATCTTTTTCAACAATTCACAACTGTGGCAGCTTCTTGAAGTATGAATATAGTAGGGATTATTCTTTTAATAATTTACCCCTATTTTCTATTTAAGTTTTATACATCAATAAGTTGAATGTTATATTTACCATTGAACTAAGAACTGTTATACTTATCATAATCTTTGGTACATATGACCTTCTGAACTCCTGTAGATTAAGTGCAGCAAACCAAGAGAATGGATCCTATGCAGTGATTGAGCTTTTTACAGTAACAATGAAGTCATTAAGAAAGCTGATTAACTAAGAGTGACAGATTTTTTCAGCACATTGGCAACTTGTACATAGACTTAATACTACCAGGTAATGAATGCTGATGCAAAATGTTTTACAGAGGAAACACACTGGGAAGTGCAGAACTTCATTCGTTTAATAACTGAATATGAGTACATGATGTGTAGATAACTAATTTAGTGCAAACTGCAGTTCGCAAAGACAGATGTCATGTTAAACACAGTGTCAGAGTCCATACAGTCCAAAGCATATAACCGCCCAGATCATCAGAATACAAGGCGCAAAAAGACACAAAAACATAAAACTTGCCTATTTTAATATGAGAATAGAAAGTTAAGAAAACACTGAAAAATTAAAACATGGATTAGGAAGAGTTTGGGGAAAAAAAAGACCATAATTTTATGAGATTGTTATTTTCATGCTTCAAAGGATTAGAGCTATATAGGTAAATATTCCATGTGGTACTGAAATGATTTTGTTCCCTTAATGATACCTGTTAAAATTACAAGAATAAGGTCAATGCATTTCACCACATATTCAAGTGAGAGACAGATATGTAGTTATTTTTCAAGCTTCGTTTGCACCATTAGAAGCCCTCACTTCATAGCTGCAAAATAATTCAATTTGCTATCACATCTGTAGATCTTGCACTTCCATAAAGATTTCTGAGCAACTGCAATAATAATTGCTACTGGTGAACTTGTCAGTCGGAAATCAGCTCAGTAAGCCAGTGTGTGGATGTGAGGTATATACGCCATAAACTGGATCATTTGTGCATCATACACTTCTTATCCAACTATGCAGTGGTCTGCTTCTCTGCATTTATCAATACAGTTCACCTTCAACCATAAACCCTGAAATAATTAAAAAAAAAAAACCTTATAGGAGAAAAAGGAGAAAAATAATTAAGTACTGGTACTTATTAAGTCATTTCAAGCCTCCCATGTCATTAGAACCCAAACACACTATAAAGTCCTCACAAAACCATATTCATGCCAATGCTAAAAAATATATCCTATATGTATCTAGTAACACAATTTCTTCTTTGGGTAAACTGGCATTCTAGAAACTCAGCTCTATTCTTAGAAGTATGTGTATCCTTGCAAGTACGTGAACAGCTTCTATCACCTTCACTGAGGACTGCACCCATACAGAATGCCTGGGAGGATGTGCCCTTATTATAAATGGAAAGAACTAATGCTTTATTATAAATAATGTAAAATTTGAAAATGATGCAACGCAAATAGTTTTTGAAAAGACAAGATGCCTTTTCAGATATCTGTAATGACAAAACAAGAGACATGCTTTGAACTTGCAATTTTTCCCCATACATCTATTTCTTCTAGCAGAAAAGTACTTCTCTTTGTTGCAGTACAAGACACCCTGGGAAGACCAACTCCAAATTAAGGAGTGAATTCACGTGTATTCTAGAGAAATCTAAAGAAAGTAATATCCTGACTTTAAAAGATTGATCTTTTACATTGCAATTTGCAATTTCCAAATAGGAAACTGAGTTGACAACATCATCCTGATTAATTGCCCCAGGACAAGGATAACCTTTTTTTAAGATGCTCTTCATACAGTGGGAAGAATTTTTTAGGTTACTGATTTTTACAACTAATTGTTAAAGTCAGAATTTTGGGATTTGGCACCCAAAATCATTGTGGGGACTAAATCATATATTCAGGAAATGGGAGAGGACAGCTTTAAATTTGTTTTTATTTGTTTTCTGATCTCTGAGCTTTTCTCTTTTCTTTTCCTTTCTGCTTTACTTTTATAAAAGTTGAGCTTCTCCTGTATACACAATAGCAGTCTTATAAAAGTCAACCCATATTGGAAAGCTCATGGACAAATCTACATAAGTTCTGAATGTTTTCCATACAACTATGAAGATTTATACCTTCATATTTATGACTATAAGAAGTCACAAGTGCGTCGTTTTATTCTTCAATGCTGTTTTACAATCGGCTTGTTACGGAAAATGTCTTAGCAATGAAATAAATTAAGTAGTCAGAGAATTACAGGAAGATGTAATGTCAAAATCCATACAGCTACTCTGTTCTACTGAAAAATACTTCTTTGTGATCAGTGTCACCATAACTGTCAGTACAGCGCTGGGAACAGGATTTATTAGTTAAATTGTACTCCCCTCTGCTGGCTGGCTCTGCAGCAGCAGAACAAAAACACCGCACAGTGTAGCACAAATGGCAGCTATCACTTACAAATAAAAAATTCCTGACAAGAAGTGGTAGATTTAGAGGAAGAAAATACGTGCAACTTGGAAGGCATATTCCCCTAATATTATATAACAGAAAAAAAGTGAGTTAAATATGAATTAGTTAACAGTATCCCTTCATTTTTCATATTTTATAATTCCCAAATCACAACAGACTCATGATGGAACAGACCTACATTATATGGATCTAGTATTTTCCAGTTATTCTCCACCTACTTTCAAACTTCTGTAAGTTTATTTTCCTTAGAAAACTGCTTCACAGCCCTGTATGATCAGTTTATAGTATTATACAGTATAGCATCGTGTTACTTTATTACAGTACTGTAACATGCCACAGTAATTTTATGGGAGGACCGAGATGTAGCCCTTAAATAAACCCTTGCTGGAGACAAGCAAAAGCACAGAGCAGTGTGGACAGCAGGTAGCATCTTATATGTGTACATCAACTGAAAGAGAAACATATTTTCACTGCACACAGAAAGAGGCAGTCTGCTATTTTGCTGTTCACTTTTGACTTTTAATGAATGATACTAATGACATTTGATATCTAGACATTGTATGCACTTTTGGAATTCAGTTCTCTTATCATTTCTGTAGAAGAAAATAAACTTCATTATTTGGAAAGAGAAAAATAATTAAGAGCAAATCAGCAAACATACCCACTTCCACAAGACACGGTAATCAGTATTTTCAAGGACATCATCTATCTGCTTACCCATACATAAGACTACTATAATTAATCTTCCAAGCATAGGGGAGTGAAGTACGCTGTTAATCTTGCTGATCTGCTTGCTAAAGTTCACAAACATTCCTAAGACCCTTTTGCTTTTAAGAACCTGAATGTTGAAACTGCAACTATGACACTGCTCACAGCACCACTGCAATAAATTCTCATCAACAGTGCCCCATTCAACACACAATGTGTCAGATCCAACAAAAAATCAGGTTATTTAAAACATAAGTATGCAGATTGTGAAACTGTAACCCCAGTTAATCAGCTTTCCAAGCCTATATGAGATCACAGGCTGTAAACCTTTTAATTTTTAAAATTATCTGGGTTCTTCTCTGAATGCCTGTATCAGTCTTTGCAGGGTAGAACAGCTCAATATTGATCATACATATAGCCATATAGCCATACATATAGCCCATAAAGAATTAGAACAGAAGGATTTCTTTTAGTTTCTTTTAGAGCATGACCTGGTTGTTAAAAAAATTACAGGAGGCATGATGTAAATTATTAAGTGCATTTCTAATGTATCAAACATACTTATTTTGAGCATTTGGAGAAAGACATTCTCTTTCTAGAAGCAAATTGTGCAATGCCTCCATAAACACAGGATTAACACAGTGGGATCAATATGAATTAATGTACTCTGACTAGCTGACAACGGAGGAGAAAATTGTCACTTTCAACACTTCTCAAGATTAATATTCTATCAGGAATGCTAACAGCACTTCAAAGGGCCACCTTCCCTTTTTTAAAGATGCAGAAATAGGAATGAATTTAATCCTATTTTAAGCAGAAGATTTGTACCACAACCAAAAAACTCTTCAATATCTATATAGTAGAGAGTATTATGCACATTCCAGTCTACAAAGACAAACATTGGCTCACTGTCTGCCTAATCACAAATACAGAACATGGATTTCTTAAATAGTTTACAAAGTAACAAAATAATAGCTTCATAGAAAGACACAACGGACAATGCTGAAATGTTTTGTGGCATATATTTTGTCACACTTTTGGCAGTATGTGATCAACTGAAGCAAGTACCTTAAAATATATAAAATCAGATTTCTTTTATGCAAAAGTTTTGCAAACAGAATCTTCAAAATGTTAAATTTTTTTCTGTCCAGAAAGTCTTAAATGTGCTGAACCTAAATGTATAAATAGAACTTTTGACAAAAATAAAACACTGTATGTGGGTGGGAAACAGAGTTTACTTATAAAAGAGTGTTTTTCATTTCTGGTGAAAATATGGCCAGTGCAAATCCAGGAAACCTCTTTTTTTTTCTTGCCCCCAATAGGGTGTATTTCACTGTGATATGCTACCACATACTTAGAAGCAATGATACTTTTCCCTATATAAAACTCAAAAATAATCACAGTAAGAATATAAAATATGACTTCTAAGGGAAAGCTGATATAGCTGCCATCTCGAAAAATAATAAATTAGTCTCAGTTAAAATATGTTTTTTAAAGGAAAACAAAGACTGTATGTTTTGTTATTAACAATCCACCATGCTAAATTTTTATTCCATCCCCTTACAATGCGTTCTAATATCTACCATATAGCTCTCCTACTCACTGAAACAAGAGAAGTAAAGGACTGGGCCTTGGAGACTGATTTATCTGTTTTCAGTTAAATGTAGCCTTTGCCAGAAATATATCAGCAAAGTGGTTACCAGAAATTTACATTCTGCTTCTACTGGATAAGCAAAAACATTCAAACTCCAGGATTGCTAACAATTAAATGATCCCCCTACTGAAAGTCAATGTTGTCATTTTCAGAAATTACAGTGCATACGAACTTCCTGCAAGAGGTATGGATAGAATATGAGAATACATTACCTTTTTTTTTTTTTAGTTCTGCATATAAAATTTTCATATTGCAAGAAGATTTAGCAGGATTGTTTAAGTAAATATATTTTCTCTCTTGACTGACAGACTAGCAATCATTAGCTGTTTCTTCCTGCTTTTATGTATCCGCTCCTCCCACTTAACAGTAAAATATCTCAATAGATAAGTGATTTTTCAAGTGACTGAAAATTGCACTGACCTGCTGGATACCATAGGTCCAGCCTTGCCTGATTCGGTCCCTTGCCCACACATTGTGAGCATTCTCTGCTAGTTTATCCACCATAGCTTCTTGAGAGGGGGTCAGTTTGATGAAGCTCAGATCCATGGGAGCAGGCTTATATCCACTCAACAACTGGTAGCTGTCAAAAAAACGGAGAACTTGAAGTTAGTTTGCAGTAAGTAAAAGTTAATAGAAACTGCAAAGTAAGTAAGATCTATGTGTGCAATACACCAATAAAAATAATTTGTCTTTTAACATGAATAATAATATTGTACTGACATTTGTTGTTATTTTTTTGTTACGGTAATTGTATCTTGATGGGATGAAGTAGATGCAGAAACAATGAAAGCTATGCAAAAAATTTGCACTGAAAACGTTTTAGGACTTTCTCACATTAAATGAGTAGATTCAGATGTTACATATCTATATACTTAAATGAACATTATTTATTTCCTCTGAACTCTTGTTGATAATTATTGCAGTCTAAAAACCTCCTACTGATGGAAGAAAATATTCTCGATTATATGAGATGACCAAAAACAGAATAGGTTAAATGGATTACTCAAGATTACATGAAGCCTCTTTACTGTAAGTTTTCTTTTATAATATCTCAATCCTTAGATAGCCTTTAAATCTTAGAAGCAAATATTTAAAATTGAAGCGTGACTTGAACAGTTTCCTTGCTACATTTAGCAGTACTAAGAATGAAGTGATGTTTGCATTTATGAAGTTGTTCCCACAAACTTAGTCATCTTCCACTCTGCTTATGATCAGGTTTTCTTCAGTAAAGAACACAATGCACAGACTAATGCATGCAGAGCATATAAAGACTTGCCAAATTTAAAGCCAAAACCTATGACATTTCAGCTGCAAGATTTATGAAATACCACTAGCCCAACAACCTTCAAAGCAGAGTTTTCTGAATGAGGGAGACTTGCCCAGGATTCAAAAGTTTTTTAATCTTTATAATAAGTATGCTTAGACATGTTAAAATAATAGTGACAGTAATAATAATATTGGCAACTAAAACAGAAATTTCTTAGTCTGATCAGCAGTTGATTTCTGCCCTCATTCAAATATTAAAAAATAAAAATTAAGAGAGAGAGAGAGAGACATATCTGGTTGCAAATCTTTGATTATTTGCAATCAAGTTATTATGATGGCCCAGTATAGTCATTCCAGGACTTTCAAAAGGGTTGCCTTAAAAATTACAGCATGGCAAAATATACTGACAAGTTTGCTGTAAATATCAAATTAAAAGTTGCTGCACTAGACTTTATAAGGAACTTTGTAATAATAAATAGAATGCCAGACATCTCAACAAAATCAGAGAACCTCAACTTTGTCTACACATCAGACCGTAAATATCTAAAAAGAAAAGTATAAGTGTGGATACATATAAATTTCTAATCACCTATAAATGCAGACACATATACTCAATTATCTACAAAAGTAGCTATGCAAAATCAAACACAGTTTGCTAAAGTCATACTGCCTAACAAAAAAAAATGCAGTTAATTTACAACTTACTTCTTTGGAAGTTTCATTTTTTTCACTTTTTCTTCAGCACGTTCATCAGCAATTCCAACATGGCAGCCTAATGCCAGCAGGGTTCTAGAACAAAGGAATCACAGACAAATTACTGTCAATGTTTCTATATCCAAACTTGCCTGATATGTAAATGACACCTTACAACAAATAAACGAGACCTACAGGAATGACAAAATAACATGGAAAAATCAACACCACCCATTTGTATAGGTAATATGCTTTATGGTGGTAAGAAAATGCCACAAGGTGTTCTGAAACATCTTAGTAAAAACGTGAGAGTATTTCAAACATAATCAAAATATAATCGGCCATCTTTACAAGGACTCAGTTACAAGATTCCCTGTCCTTGAAATACATATTTCTGCTTTATATACCTATTCCTATGTATTATATGTGCATTCATATTGTTGTAAATCAAAACTTTTTTGTTACATTATTTACTCCTAAACTGATGAAAGAAGAAAATACAGGAAATGTCACTTGTTACTCTTGGAATGTATCTTCAGAAAGAGATGATGTTATTCTAGGATTTTAATTGGATCTGGTTTTCATTAGGTCACATTACTAAAAAAAGACCTGACAGCAGAATACATTCCAAGCATTATATCAAAACAGCCATCATAACATGGATATTCAATTTTGGCCCACTTCAAAGAAAACTGTTTAAGATAGATTCAGTGTACTATGTAGTACAGGGCTCCCACCAGGAAAGACATCCCTGTAAAATGCAGCTAATTTCAGAAAAATAATCCCAAAGATTAATAAAAGAGTAATGCAAGAACAAAATGAAGATTAAGATCAGTAAGCATATGAATTTTGAGATCCACAGAAAGACAGACTGCTTCACCTTTTGGACACTGTTCATTTAATGAAAAGGCTCTATATTAAGTAATAGAATTACTGAAATAGAAAGTGTTCATAATTCGTAAGCTTATGTGGCAAAGTGCATTTTTAGTTTTGTCAGGGTTAGATTAGAATAACATTAATTCTGAACCAGTAATCATTTAAGGAACACTAAAATTTGTTTAATATTTAGATAAACATTATGAGTGTACATTTAATACTCAGAATGACTATAGTGATGCCTGAGTCATATTATATGGATTAATACAGCAACAGATCACTCTGTAAATAAAAATCATATTATATTTTGTAAGCTCAGGATAGGAAAAGAAAATATTCTGCATTTCTAGCACAATGTTGTGTTCACAAAGGACTCAAAAGTTTTACTTGAAATTCTAGTACCTAGCTGAAGATAAATTTGAAGTCCACATGCTCCTTCTTGCCTCCACTTGAGTTCAATTTGTCTCTGAATGCTTTATCTCTAAATAATGCAAAAGTATTCTTTCAGAAACTATTTAGCACTCAGGCTCATAGACATATTTTTTGGGAAGCAGGCGGAATAACTTACTATAGCGAATGGTGGATCAGTAAATAGCACAGAGAAGCTCACCAGGAATGGAATCCATTAAAAAAATTGTAGGAGCAGTCTTTTACCTACTTTTCTACTATGAAGATGCACAGTCCTAATGTAAGGAATATGATTCTAAACACTACAGATGGTGAATTTCTGAATAATATACTACAAATCTTCCCAGAAATGTATTATTATATGCATAAAGTCATTCTTTGCTAACATTATGTACAGGAAGAAGCTAATACACTGTAAGAAGATGCAAGATTTCAATACAACTATTAACATTCCACTGTAGAGTTCCAGTTGCAGAGCTTCATGAAATTCACACATCTAACTGCTCATCCGTAATGCATATTACTGTTCTATAGCAGTGCACACAGAGACAGAAATAGCTCATTGTTAGTCACGTCCAAAAATAAACTGTCATGGCTTTCTTACACTGATGAGAAGCTGAACTCCACCACACCATTCCCTCCCAGACTCCTCAAAAGACAAAAAGTGTTCGAGGGTCAAAACGCAGACAGGGAGATTACTCACCAATTACTATCGTGGGTAAAACAAAACTCAGCATAGAGAGATTTAGTATCTTATTAATTTACTAAAAGCAAACTAAAAACAACTTCTTCCTACATCCATCTTCTCCCTCCTCCTGAGCAGTACAGGAGAAAGGAGAATGGAGACTGTGGTCTGTTCATAACACTTTGTCATCTGCCACACCTTCACAATCACTTCTTCCCCTGCTCCAGCATGAGCTCCCTCCCACCAGATGCTGGTATTCCCAAATTGATCCTACGTGGGCTTTCCACAGACAGCAGCTCTTCAAGAACTGCTCCAATATGGGGTTCACACCACAGCAGTCCATCCTTCATATTTTTTCCCGCTATCCAACTTAACCCTCCCCTGATGCAACTTGAAACTTTTTCCTCCCATCTGATTCTTGATACTTTTGGGAAGCGACTGACCTTCACCAAATTACAACCTTCTTTGAGGTAGTTGTAGTGAGTGATCTGGTCTCCTATGAATCTACTTTTCTCTAGGCTGAACAACTCCAGCTCCCTCACCCACTCTTGATAAGTCCTCTGATCCTGATCTTTCACAGCTTTACTGCCCTTATTTGGACATGCTCCAGGACTTCAATGTCTTTCTTGCAGGGGGGAGCCTCAAACTTGAACAGTATTCAAGTTACAGCCTCACAAGAGATGAGTACAGGAAAACCATCTCTTCTTTAGACCCGCTGTGCATACCATTTCTGATACAAGCCAGGCTATTGTTGGCTGCATGTGGAGATCTGCTCCATGTGGTGCCTAGTGGCTACAGAGGGACAGCCTCCTCCTCCATAGGCTTATGCTGAGTTGCAGGGAACTTCTGCTCAATGCCTAGAGCAACACCTGTGGCAGCTACCTTACCACACCTGCGGTGGTGTATGAAGAGCTGTTTCTCTCATATTTCCTCATTCTTCTACAGGCTCAGCTCTAGCTAGGGGTCTGTTCTGGAGCTAGATGGGGCAGCTTTTGGGCTCTTCTCACACAGACCACCTCTTCAGTCCCTCCCCGTTGCCAAAACCTTGCCACATAATCCCAATGCAATCAAAGTAGGCTTCATCAACACAGAAAATTAAAACTAATTAGACTAAATTGAAGTAAACCAAATAAGATGTAAATGTTTTTTCAAAGCTTGAATTTAGTTCTGTTTCCTCCAAGCTAGACAAAAACTGTTAGAGTTGCCATTTCAGAAACACCATTAACACAATAATTTAACCATTTATGAAAATCTTCAATGAAAGAACTGCAGATTGGTATGCAGCTTGAATACATCACTCAGTAAGAAACATCACGTGTCAAAATATAACCTTGGAAACCACAACTCCATAGGTTTGCTGAAAGCTTTCTGTAAGTTTTAGAAGCTTGAGGAACTTACTTTAGCGTTTCAAGAGACATTTGTAAGTTATAATTCCTTTCCTGCTCCGGCAATTTTGAGAACTCCACTAAGCATGGGTGTTGTCTTTTGTTGTCATCTCTAACCTGAAAAGGCAGTAAAAAAATTAATATATCTTTAAAACTTGTTGAAATTTCAATTTTTGTCAGCATTACTCAAACTAAATTGCACTACAAAAAAAAAAAGGGGGGGGGGGGGGGGGGGG
>JAPSGF010000039.1:798753-917966 GCA_035772895.1 Perdix hodgsoniae | reverse complement strand
AAGAAAAGCAAACAAAAAAGAAAAAATGTCAAAACACAGGCTCTGTCGTTGGTGGGGGGGGGGAGGAATTTAAGTACAGAGTACAATCATTCTGTTAATGTAAGGCAGCATTTGCAATTAAACTTCAGATTTGCAAATCCGAAGTGGAATAAGTGGAATACATGCTGATTTGCACATATCATTATCATGGAAGTTCATAACAAATAAGTAAAGTTCAAGGATAGAGCCTGTGTTTTGACATACAGCCATAAAATATCTGAAGCAAACTGTTTGAAAAATTATATATTCAGTTTGTATAAATGCTGATTTGCCTGTAAATGTAAAGATTACAGAATTAAGGATAAATCTAGCCTATCCTTTACTTCAATGAATGTTTACATTCTCAAAGTTATGTACAGTGGTATACAAGAATAATTCAATAACCGAGTAGTCACAAATGACTGTAACATTAATTTTCTTTTACTGCCTTAACAGCAGTCACTGTAATTTAGAATAACCCATATTTTTATCAAAAATATTTTTAACCAGTATATGCTATACACAGTTTTAACCGAATGTAGTCCGTAATTGGGAAAGGTAAACTCAGAGGCTGAGATAGCTGAGCATTCTACTGTGCTCAGACTTGCATTTTCAGCCCATGAGAGTTCAGCCAACAAAATCTACTACGACTATGTCTTACAAGGCTGGATTAAAAATATACTAGTTGCAAATATTAACTAAATGATTTAAATGAAAATGTTGGTAATAAAGTGACAATTCAGGAAAAAAATAATGAAGGTTATAATTTTTTTTTCCATTGCCACTTGTTTTTAGAGCTTCCGTTCAATTAATCTACAAATTTACTGATTTGAAACTAAAACACAACATACTTTAGAAATAATGAACTAAATATAAGGCAGTCTCTAGTTTGCAAGGAATATTTTTGTAACTTTTTTTTTTTATGTTTAAGAAACTGATCTGAGGAGATAAATCCAAGCATGCCTTCCCCCTGACAGCCAGAATATGCAGTGTTATTATTCACTTGACAAATGACAACTGTGCTAGAGAGATGGTATCACCTCTGCAACTTTCAACAGAGAAAGTCAGCCAACAAGATATCAAAATTTGACCTGTTTCACTTCAACAGGTGTAGGCTGGGGAACACCTCAATAGTTCTACTCACAGCATAGTATGTCGTGAAGAAAAGTTCAAGACAAGAGAAGACATCACAACCCTACAGAAATGCTTTTGTAACTCCTTCAGCTCTCATAAACAATTTGCAGTTTAATAGATCCTGAGGAGAGGTAAGCCTATTCATGCAGTCTTGTGCTTCTGTAACAGCTGCCAATTCCTACTGCTATCTCGCTTTTCATGCAGTTAACTCTACTTGAGTATCCTTGTTTAAGACACAGAAAAGCACCACAGAAATAAGCGTCTTCCATTTTTATGGAGTTTAAAAATATATGTTCTTTTCCAATGTTGCCAAACTTCTCCATTTCACACCCTTTCCAATAGTGGCTATTATTCCAGTGATCCAGCTCTAGACAAAGTACTTAAGTAGAAGGCTTTATTCCTTTGAGCAGCTTGAAAGTAACACACCAAAGCTAGTCTTTGAGAATGTGCTGCGGTCCTCAACTAGATTTTTCTTTGTTCTATGGTAATTAGAAATAGCAATCTGATTTACTCCTGCAATCACACTTCTTAACCAGCTTCAGAACTATTACAGAAGTATGCAGTCAAGGGCACCTCTGTTGTACAACTAGCCAAGAAAACCAAACACTCAGCAAACAGAGACTAGAACACCATATTATCACTGTCTGTAATTCACAACCAGGTCAGCAGCAGTTCCATGGCTTCAAGCTATAACAACAAGCTACTGCCACAGAGCAGGTCCTCATAGTACTTAACAAAGAGTGAAAATATATGTTCTGCCATGAAAATGATTTTTAACATATTAAAATAATGTAATTATGCAATATTTCTGAAGGTATTCATAGTATAGATATAAATATATCCTCTTTTACTATTTGAGTTCTAATTAAAATTCAATATATTTTTCTGTTTCCAATGGTGAATAACACTGTGGTTTGAATGGCATACACTCTGCACAGAAAACAAAGGCCGTTGAGTGCCACAGACAGCATTTCAGCACACAATCCGTTTAAAAAGATGTTTAGAGATTGCTCCAGAATAATGTCTCCTATTTATTTCCACTGAATCAACAACAACTACAAAGAGTATAATAACACTACTTGATAGAGCAAATTTTCAATTACAAAACACTATTTTACAAAATATTAATGCAGATGATCTGATCAAGACCTGCTTCATTATGTGGTGTGACAGCTGAATATAGTTGCCCAGAAAGTGGCTCATCTTTCATATCACTGTTGAAATGCACCACTCATAGTCTCACCGTGTTCACATCCACTCTTTGGTCTCCATGAACATTCAGCAAGTGCTGATGAGTGTCAATGCATGCAATTCTTTTCCACACAGAGGAATTCAGTTTCACACATTAGTTTAATACACAGTTCCATGCCAGACACCATTTTGTCAGACTGCACCTCTGCTGCCATCTGTCACATGGCAACAAAATTTAATGGAATATTGGTGGGAAGAGTTCAATCTCTACTGCCATACCACCAACATCCACCTCCGAAGTTGTGGGTCAACATTATGAAATAGGAGGCATTACTTTTGGAGAAGGCTTCAAAATTTCAAGGACCATAAGCTCACCATTTATATTAATCTTGTTGATAAAGTCTCTGTAATTTCAAGTCCTACATGTTAATTACATGAGCGTCCACAGAGTGAACATGAAGATGGATTATTCATAATTGAAATTTTCTATTTATCATATTGTATTTTTCAGTTTTATGTTCTTAATAACAATATCTAAATTAGATATTACTAATTAGATATTCAAGTTCATTTCATCTTATAAAAAAACAAGTCACACTCCTTTCTAGTACTACTAACACATTTTTTCATTTTCATCTAAGCACACAATAATTATTGAATTGAACAGCAGACAGCTGTTTATGTTTTCATTTGAAAAATATTTACAATCTCAGTGGGATATTTTTCTGCACTTGATGAAATTAATGTTCTTTGGACAGACAATACAAGCAATTAAACAGTCAAGCAACTTGTTCAAAACATTTAGCAGACAAAACAAGAAGCTTCTTTTAGCAGACACTAAAAATGTTACTTGCAAGTTTTTTCCAAGACCTACAGTAATCTGCATCAATAAAAAGTCTAAGAATAGTCTCCAATTAGGAGAACCACTTTAGTTCTGCATAACTAATGTCAACATTGGACCTCACTTTTATTCTGATTTCCAATATTAATAGAATTACCTAGCCTAGTATATACCTTGCCTAAAATACCTTGCCTCAATACTCAGTAACTGTAATGCATCAACTCATGTAACAAAAATTAGATAGAGTGGCTTAAACTGATAAAAACACTTGTGAAAAACCAGAATGATTAAAGAGTCAGTCTCCAGGAGACAATTAGCATATATTCTGTTACATTCCCACTTGAACACACTGAACTGCAGAACAGTAAAGCCAGGGAAAGCAAGCAGAACATCTTAAAAGTTTCAAAACCCTGTTTTGTACTGCACAAAATTATATTTATCATTGCTTAACTCAATAATACTTACATAATTAAGTGAAAATAGCATTCAAAATTACAGTCAGATTCCTGATGGTAAGTATTGGAACACTGAAAGTATTTGCAATTTATTTCACAGCTGATGTGACTACCCCACAACGACTATACTTTGTCACATTAACTTCTGATGTTGTTTGATGTGGTCAGGAAGGCAAACAAAAAAGAAGTCAACAAATCTCTATTAATCAAATCTTGTTAAGTATTTCAGCATGCTACACCAAATACGGTACCTATGCTCAGCCATATAAGATGACCAATATATATATTTAAGCCAAATACTATCCTGTTTCTGTACTTGCACATATCTAGCCTTTTCTGGATGATTTTATGTTCTCCACAGCAATACTTCACAAGCAATAAGATCAGGAATCCAAATAGCTAACCTGTAGATTTTTTTTTTAATTAATTTAAAAAACCTAATAAACAAACTGGATTGCATTTTGTAACAAAGCCAGAAGTCACAGAAATTGTTTAGTCATACTCCGTGAGAAGTATAAAAGAGACAAGAAAAGAGTTTAAAGCACGTATTAGCCTGAACAGTAGGAGACATGGATGGAAAGAAGTAAATTTAATGGCATTTCCCATCCTCGGAAAATAGAAAATATTTATTTTTCATGAATATATTATGTTTAGAACTTTTGAAAGACGTCAGACAGTTCATGCAAAGAGAATCAACTATCATGGTTTTATTGACTTAGACTACCAGACAACTAAATGTTTTGCCCAAGAGCAAATATAAGGTGTAAAACCCACTGTATGCTTTTGTGCCATTAGACTAGTCAAAAATGTGAGCAGCTTTACCAACTTTAACCTCAGAATTTTTGTTCTACAATATACAAATTTGGTTTTACAAGTGCTGTTGATTTTCCCACTGTGTTGCAGTGGAAAGGGTCTAAAATCTGAATAACCTTGGAAAGATAGTAAAACTAAATACATCAGTCCCATTAGCACACTGAAACTGATTTGCTAAGCAATATTACATAATTAACAGAAAATTAATAGAGAAGGTACGTACTGGTCCATACTGCCAGCCCAGTTCAATCTTATTCATAACCCAAAGTTCATGGATGTTCTCTGCTAACTTTTCTCTAATTCTCTCCAAGTGGGGAGGCAAAACAATCTAAAGAGCGAAAAGAAAAAGATGTTATTACAAAGAAGTTGCTCAACAGAGCAACAGACCTCCACAGTTGTCAAACTTGACATAAGTCACATCCCTCAACTAATCCTAAATAATCATTCATTCTTATAGATATCAAGGACAAACAATAATAAAAATAATAAAAATAAAACAATCAATACTAAAATAAACAATAATTCCTAAAATGAGACAAAACTCTTAGATCAAGAAATACCATAATCTACAAATCCCAGAGTTTGACCAGCAAAGGAAAACAATTTTAATTCCAATACCTTCAAATGTCACAGAACACATTCATGACAGCTGGCTATAAACAACTCAAACTAAGAGTACCTCTCAGATTAAAAAAAAAAAAAAAAAAAAGGTAAAAATCTGAATTTTCTTCAGAATACCTCAGACTAATATAAAAGTTTGAGAAGTGCACCTCAATAGAAAAAGAGAGACTGGGATATCACCTCCAATCTTTACAGTTGGATACTGTCTCAAAAAAAAAACAGAGACCCAAATAGAAATTTCTATGATTGATCACAGTGTTACCCTATTTCTAATTAACAATAACCACAAGGACACATATTGGCAATACAGTAGCAGTTTCCTTTGTTTCAGGGACAGGTTCCTAAATATGTTAATATTAAAATAAATATGTTATCACAAAAATTTGATCTTGTCCAAAAATTCTATTACCAAGAACTCTGGTCAAATGTAAGAACAACTATGAGAAAAAAACTTAGAAATACAACTTCAGAGCCGTTTACTGACTACAGTGAGTTAAATGCCACTCTAAGTAATCTACAAGGACAGCAAAGGAATAGGACTGAAGTTGGTCTAAAGGTCTTAAATCAAAGCCTTCAGTAATTTTAATTAAACTGCAATAAAAATTTCTAGTCACAAGACAGCGGCAACTGACAAAACAAAGCATGAAATTAAAATACACTTTTTTAATACTTTAATATTATGATAAAACAGTCTTCACTGTGTGTCTGTGAACTGAAAATATATTTGAGAACTACAAAAATTTCACAAAATCTTTGACTTTTTTTTTTTTTTTTTTTATTTTTCTAAATCTAGCTGTGTAATGCATCAAACAAATTCTGAGAAAAAAAAAATTGAGACATTTAAATTCAGTCCAGTGAGAAACAACGTAGATCTGTAATAACTGTTTGGGAAATGAAGTGTGATCTTTTAGTTTCAATACCTGGCTAGTATCTACAGGAACTGGGGTGAAAGCTGCTTGTGACAGATTGAGAGTGGGACCCAGAAGATCTCTTGTATAGCTTCGGTCCTGCTTGTACTCTCGGCTGTGCTCCACTTTCAATTTCTCTTTTGGTAGAACAGCTTCAAAGCAAGGGGCATATCCAGGTGGAGGAAGGAACTTGAATTCTCCATGACGACCTCCAAGCAAGAAACGTACCCTGTAAAATCAGAGTTAATTTAGATAATTGGAACACTTCCAGTGTCAAACCTCATCAGTTTGTCAGCTTCACAACTACCGAATGCTACTGGGGAAAAAAAAAATATATATATATATATATATATATCTTATTTGCATTGTTTGTGTTTATACTCCAGTAGTGTTGGAGTAGCAAGTGCAAAAAATGTGAGGAAAACTAAAAATTTTTCTTCATTTTTGTTCATTTTCACTTCAATAAAAGCATTCAAAGTTTGTCTGAGATTACAACCTACAGTAATCAATCAGCAACCACACAACTTTCTCCATTGGGAATTCTCAATTCCCTAGAATTTGAAAAATGAACCTTGGAAAGTTAGCAGAATACGACTCTTCCTTTTCTCTCACAGAAAAGGAAATGTTTAGGATGCAACATAACACCCCTATTTTCTTCCCTAAAACATGCACCTGCTATTTTAGTAGAAACTTATGAGGAAGAATTCTTTACTCATTACAAATTTGACTTTTTTTATTATTATTATGAACAAATTCTTTTTCTTTTTTTTTGTCAATGAAAAATTCAGTGAATGAAATCATGAACATTTCCAACCAGAAGAGATCACAAGTAAAAAAACCAAAAACCCCAGCCTTGCAACAGAATCACAATGTGTCCTCTTCTGTATTTGCTATGTGTTTTCTAAAAGTGTTATTAGTACTCACCTAAACATTTTCCAAAAGCAAACAAAGTGTGTGAATAGTATCTGTCAAATGTTTTTTTGATTAGGGAGATAAAACGTGCAGGTGCACAGTTTTGCATTTCACAGCATTCACTTCTATAATTTTTCCATACCTTATCATCAATAACTGTATTATGTGAGGCAAATTCTAAAGAAGTGCACTTTGCATCTGGACTGAGATGCTAGTTCTTTGCTTCTATACTGTCTACCACAGTTTCTGAATGATCTCTAACAAAGCATTGCTTTCTTTCCAGCAGAAACCAACTTTCAGCCTTTATTTTCATCAGTTCTGCTGAAGTCAGTTTTCCTGCTGGAACTTCATGCAAACTTTTTTAATACTACTGTTTCAAACTACTGAAAACATGAAAGTAGAAATTCAGCACCTCAAGTGGGACTTGAAATTTTATAGAAAATCAGTACAACAGAGTATGGATTGACTGAATTTCTATTAGTCCATTCTGTTGAAAAGACAGCATACCAATATTTCTTAAGGTCAGTGTTGATAGCATACTTGCTTTTAACAATTGTCTTAGGGCAAACATTTTTAAAATCAAAGATTGTTTTCTATCTTCCCATATAGGTTTAATGCTATTCATAAAGTTAATATCTATCTATGGGCATTGTAGTGAAGATCAAACTTTCTGAGCCAATCTGCAATCCACTTGAATAAATTGATTCAAGTGATGAAAAACAACAGATGTACCATCTCTTCAGGGTTCCTTTGTAGTTTCAGTAACTAAGAACTGGAGCTGTGCCAAAGAAGCAAATGTCAGAAGGGAAATGAGAGTGAAGACAGCCAGGGAAATAATTTCGTATATTAATGACTAATAGAAACAAGAATCCCAGGAAAAAACAGACTTGATACTAACTTTATTCCTGCAGAGAAGCTGACAACTGGGAAGAAAAGGCCATCTATGTTGAAATTCTCAAACATTCCTTGAACTGGCTGTCCATTTATCCGAAAAGAGATGCTGGGGGCACTCAGATCCAAACAGCAACTAATAACGTCTTCAGTTCTTAAAAGATGTTGGTTTGGAGAATTTACTGTTCGAGCTACACAGCCTATAGATATAAAGGAGATACGTTTAGAAAAACTTCTGAGAATTATACAGGTGTTCACAGCAGACTAAAAATAAAAGAAAGAAGTAGAAAACACATGTTAATTCACAGATATCTAATCTAGAACATATGATTTTAAGGTCTGAATTTTAAGCTTGCAATATGGTAAAGGAAAACATATAAAGGTATCTGCAAAAGCATGAATCATAAGTGATTAAAATTAAATTATAGTTAATGTAAGTGAAACTATTGATACAAACAATAAAAACAAAAACAACAAAAAAAGCATTTAAGTTGTATTAAAATAGCTCTAGACATGTTTTTCAAAGACGTTACGCAATGTCTGAATGAGATAAACAACAATGGATAGTGAGAACATAGCACTGAGTTTTTAACTGTGTTGCCCACTATTTGTAAACATAAAAGACTAACCTAAAACCTAAAATGCCTAAATGCCCAAAGATAAGCATTTTTAGCTGAACAGAAAACAATGGTCCAACATATCCTCTTTCTGATCCTAGAAGATTTTTCAGTAGGTGCAGAAACAGCACCTCCTATTCTGCTGGGTCCCTCAGGAAATGGGTTTCTGAGAAATCTGTGATATTTCTAATTAAAAATTTACCACTGAGTAGAAAAATAATTTTGATATTAAGCAACCTTTTGTTTCCTCCTCAAAAGTGAATGTAACATAAGTCAGTTGGCTTGGCTCATAATTTTCTGATTCTTCTTTAATAATCTGGTAAACTCAATTATGACATGTCTTTACTGACATCATTAATTATGCAACATTGTTCCAAAGCAATTTTCAATATACATGAGAGCAAAAGAAGCAGCTACATTCCCAAGAAGACACTTTACTGGATATATTATTACTTAATACATTCTTTTGCTATTTTTGATGGAAAATTCTTTTGAAGTGTAAACTGTCTTCTTTTCCAAGCATCAAGCCACAGTGCCTCAAATCTTCAAAGACTGAAATCGTACATAGAGCTGACTCTTTAAAATATCTCTCTCATCTGTTAAGGATCCTCATATTTTCACAGTGGTACAAATTGCCAGTCTAATGAGCCTTGCCCAGTTTCCAGTTGTATGGTTCAATAATTGCAAAATATAAATGGGAGAATACTTTTTCCTCAACAAAATAAAACTAGTAGAAAATTGTTCAATAAGTTTTTGAATCTCCTTTTATACAACTACCTATTCAAAAATGTATCTTGGAAAAAAAAGATTTGTATGAATTAAAGCTCTCAGACTGTTCTCCCACAATCATAGTGGAATTAGAAACACAGACTTCTGATTGATAGAATTATTTTTTGTACATTTGAAGTTTTAAATAAGAACCCAAGAGCTACCACTACCAAAATTCTCGTGCTGAAACAAATAATTATTCTGTGTTACTTCGTAAAAAACATTTTTTTCCCCAAGATACAACATCAACTTAAAGCATATTCTGGTGGGATACTCTTTTCATATATTTCCAGTCTCAACAGAAACATTTGATTCACTGCTGAGAAACATGCACAGTTCCAAGCAGATATTAGGTTCCAAGCTTAATATCCTTGTATAACATAAAGAGAAAACAAAAGAGAGAAAAAAGAAAAAAGAAGGAAAAAGTACCTGACCACAGATGCAGACCATCGAAGCCATAAGAATACAAGTCGTCACCAACACCATTTCCTCCCCATTCTGCTCCTCCCCCTGGGTACGGTGAATAGCCCTCTGTTGAAGCCCAGCCAACTCGTAGGTGAGTTGATTCTGCAGTCACAAAAGGCTCTAGATGGTCCACCATAAGTTCATAGTACCATTTTCTGTACTGGGCAGAGCCTTCACTAATTCCCAAGAAAATATTAGGTCGCATGCTAAAACAGAAAGTATAAACGTGGACATTAAAACCTCACCTCAAGAACATTACAATATTGCAGACTTTTCAACTCAAAATTAAGGCTCATTGTGTTTGTTTAAAACAACACTAGTAAAATTAAGTCTGCTTTACCTCCCTCTTTTTCTGTTTTTTTTCTTCAAAGCAAACATTTTTCTTAAATAAAAAAAAAAAAAAACAGCCTTCCCAAAAGGTCATATCATATGCAAATTATTAGCAAAATCAGTTACCAAATTTCTTGATTAAACACAGTATCAGTTTTTTTAATACTTAGTCCAGAGTCCACAGTTTAATCAACCTAAACATCCAATTTACTCTCTATTAAATAGTGATTAGCAACTAAAATTTGGCAGTACCTTCAAATAGATTGTCATATAGCAGTATCTTAGAGACCTCCTTGGCAATTATTTGTGATGCAAGGCAAGCAAGTTTCATTGTCTCTAAATGTTCTCAACATTTAATTGGTCTTTCTTATCTTTGAAAAATAATTGTTTTTCCTTACCACTGCAAGAATATCAATATTGTGATTCATGACACATTCACAATTAACAGCAAAAAACAAAAATGTACGGAAGTTTTTTCTACAGCCATATTTGAGAGAGCTCCACCTCCCCTTTTTAAGATCCAAAGTCATCTCAAAAGCTCGATCAGTTCTCATTAAAATTTCTTCTCGTGCATTTTTAACACATCTTAATTAGCTACTACTCATCAATTTTACCAACAAACTTTAATAACATCAAAGTTATTGCGGATATGGAACTGTTCCCACTACACCATCTTTCCATGTTGGTGTGTTATTGGATGTACTGTATTGAGGAGAGGGGATAAATTCACATATGGGTAAGAAAAATGTAAGTGAAGGGGTCAGATAGAAAGCGTTCATTTCATCTCCATATTTGGATTTATTTTTACCTGAAATCATCTCCTTGTAATATACAATTGTTGATTTTTTTTTTAGTTTTTCTCAGCATCTAAGAAATCCTACAAAGTATTATTCCTACAAATTATAATTAATATTTTTATGTTTCAATTTTCATTCTCACTTAATGGCAGACATTTTTTTCAAATAGATGTAAGTTTGAGACAGAGAAAGACCATACGAATCTGCACTTATAGCCAGATTCTTCTGCTCCAGCATAAGTTCAAACTCTGGATAAACATTTACTCTATAAATACGACTCCACTGGTTAAAGATGTTACATTCCAAGTAGTTATTAACATCTGCTGGAAGGTAACTTTCATAATTCTTCCACTGGGAAGGAGGTAGAGAGCCCTCCGTAAATTAACAAGAGTATTTTAAGACACTGGAAAGGTGTTTGATGCTATATTCTTGTTTTTGACCAACTATAGCGGAAGAAGGCAGCCACAAAACAGTGGTTGATAATACTCTGAAAGTATAGCTAGATCTAGACAATAATCTTTTGAAGGGACTCCATAATTTCACATATTGAATATAGTTCAGAGCAACTTTACCTTGCATTAGTACTCTGTTATTCATATTTTGATTATAACAAAAATTGAGCAGGGTATTTCAAATCCTAATGAGAGTAAAATAACTTACTAAAACTTTTGGATGTAAAACAGTTTTTCTGCCGTGGATATTTTTGTCTCTTTCAACTACAAGTTTCATTCTGATTTGTTCTTGACCACAAGACTTTATTTTTACCTGCTCACATGGTTGACAAGGCGGGTCTGTAAAAGCAGATCTCTTCCTGGCAGGAGATTATCACATATGAGATGCTGATTAGACCGCACAGCTACTCCATGACATACACAGAGAGAACATAAGACATCCAAAACCTGGAAAAAAAAAAATTCTTTTTCATCTTGAATATTTTTTCATGCTAAAGAGATCATAATCACTCTGAGTTACTTCTGGGAACATAATGCTCTGTACTGTATTAGTGGAAGACATGTAAGATAAAGCTACTGTATTAATGAACTTTATATCCTTACAACAATTCTGAAATTCTTTTAATAATATTGTTATTTTTCTTCCTGTTTCCTTTGAATTTGAGTTAGTATCAGTGCTTTCATCAAAAAACAAATAACATCTCCACCTTTGCATCTTCAAACTGCCTATAGGAAGTTTAATTCCTAACTATGAATGTCATTTTAAAGTATTCAAAATCTGACATCTGTACAGAGCAATATGGCTTATTTGTTCACAAATGTTTAACTACGTATGTCCCTCTCAATGCATACCTTATGGTTTCTTCCATGTTTGTCCAAAAGACAGATGATTGATTTAATATGTCCTTCCTTAATAATGTTCAGAGCTTCAGGGCTTTCCACCAAGACACAGTGTAAAACTTCTAGTATTCCTGGAAAAAAAAAAAAAAAAAAAAAAAAGAGGGGGGAGGAGAGGGAAGGTGAGGGGTGGAAATTATAATTCAAAGTATACATAAAATTGTAATTGCAAATACTACTTCAAATACTACTCCCCAGTATTTGGCCAGTACAATTCATTAATTTCAGAAAGTCCTGTAAACGATAAAACAAAACAAGATTGGTATTATTCTTCTGGATTTTTCAAAATTAGCAAGTGTAGTAAAAGTAGAAAGGGCAGGAGAAAAAAAAACGTAAATTAATTGGAAATTTTACCAATAAATGCATGATGATTTTACCAATAAATACATGATGATCAATGCTCAAAAATTCAAAATGTAAAAAATTGCTTTTCAATGGTCCCAAAAGGTGAAGAATTGACACTGCATACATATTCTATACGTAAAATATGTTCTCCGTTTTTACAGTTTTCTGCTTCTTCCCTTAGCCATTTGAATCATTAACAGAATTATATCTTCAATTTCAAAAAAAGAGGTAAATTCCCAGTATACTGGCCCATTCTGAATCATTTTCTTTGTGTATGTAACAGTTAATCTGGGAGCCAACAGTGGTGTTCTTGAAACAGTGGAATAAATAGAGACCAACATGAAACTAAGATGTGCAAGCAAAAATGACTAAATCACAAGTGACCACCCAATGAAATGGAATTATAATATCATTGAAGCAGCAGCACTTGCCATTAAGAATCATTGAATTTTTATATTTTCCCAGCCTTGAGGATGTAAAATAGGTTCCCACATCTGCTGCATCAAGTCGTCACTTGCGTTGGGAGCTACCACATTTAGCAAAGGCAAGTATGAAGTATGTTCATTATTATCAATTTTCATAATGAATAAAGTCAGTGAGGGAGAGCTGAGAAGCAGTCCCAAATCTAGATATTTGTAACTTCCATTTATGCTACACATCTCGTATTATTCCATCCTCATCCACTTATGTAAATCATGCTTAAATGTTGCAATGCAGCACCCATAGTAGCAGTCTTCTGCCACACTTTAATGACAGAAAAACATAGCACTGCAGAATCCCCGTGGTGTGAAAAGAGCCATCAGATAAAAACATTCCCTTGTTAAGAGGACCCTAGGCTTCCCTACATCTCAAGTAAGGAATAGACTGCCAAGCCAACAGCTGATTAATAGCAAGCCCACCTAAGGTGAAGAGGCTCCAAAGAACTGCTAACTGAACATAATTTCCTATGAGGACAGGCTGAGAGACCTGGGGCCATTCAGTCTGGAGAAGGAGAAGAGAAATCTGAGGTGACTTGAGAGCAGCCTTTTGATAACTAAAGGAGAGCTACAGGAAAGAAGGGGACAGGCTTTAGCAGGGTCTGTAGGGATGAAACAAGGAGAAATATTTTCAAGCTCAAAGAGGGTAGATTTAGATTAGATAGAAGGGAAAAAATCTCTTAGAGTGAGGGTGGCGAGGCACTGGGACAGGTTGCCCAGAGACGTGCTTGATGCCCAGCCCCTGAAGACTTTCAAGTCTAGGCAGGATAAGACCCTGGGCATCTTGATCTAGAGGTGGTGTCCCTGTTCCTTGCAGGGGAGTTGAACTAGATGGCCTTCAGAGGACCCTTCCAACTCTAACAATTCTATGATTTTATAAAACTTCAGGATTTCAAAATTGTGGCTCATCCACATATGTATCCGCTGTATTCAAAATTCAGGTGTAGAAAAAAGCAAAAAATTAAAAGGTCAGACTTTCTCAGTGGACACAATAAATGCAGTGTTCAGGACTATGGTCCACCCAGTGCCAGCTATACAGGCAGGGGTCACTTCAAAATGTTAAAACTACCTACGGAAGAAAAGTGTTTCAAAAGAATCATAAAATGGTGTGGGTTGGAAGGGTCCCCAAAGATCATCAAGTTCCAACACCCCTGCCAGATCTGGTACTAGAGCAGGTTGCTCAAGGCCACACCCAACCTGCTATTGAACAGCTCCAAGGATGGAGCATCCACAACTTCTCTAGGCAGCCTGTTCCAGCACCTCACCACTCTCTCTATGAAGAATTTCCCCATGATATCCAATCTTCCCTTCTTGAGCTTAAATCCTCAAACTAGGGAGGTAAACTATAATATGACTAACAGTTTTATCGCATGCCAAAGCAATCTGGGAATATAGGGAAACAAATGGATTAAAACGTGCTATCTGAAGGTTTCCCCTCTCTCACTGTGGCATTAAAATGCATTTTCAAGAATAAAATCAGTAATCCATTATGAATCAATACCACATAAAGTCAGTGTGATAGCTACATCTTTCTCAGCTTTGTGCAGATAGATCTATAATCATGATTCTACTTCAAAATAAAACATTTTTTCTTTACTAGTTTTCATCTTTTCAACAATGAAAGTAAAAATACTTCTAAGGTGTAAACATTCAAGAGAAAAAAAAAAATGAATGTTATCAAGCAGACTTGGCTGCCACAGCAACTTTTTCAGCTTCAGTGGTGGTTGAATGCTGATTATCAAACACACTAGGTTTGAAAAGCAAGCTTTCTGTATTCAGAAAAAAAGAATGCGTATAAACATACAATGTTGGTTTGGACTGATCCACTTTAAGATTTGTCTATATTAAAGACAGCTGGACCTGCTTTGATTTATTTGAAGTTGCTCAAGGCAGTTAAGCAGAAAGTGTTTGAAGAAAATATACATCACAAACATATGTAGATGTCATGATGAAGATGGCTGAAATTTTTTTCTTAACGATTAATGTGAAAAGCAGAATATCTTTCAGGACTCCTCTAATTTCATGCTGTAGAATACTAGAGTAAAAAGTATGCCTTAAAAACTACTTAGAAACTGATCATGCACTTCCTAAAATCTTTGATTTAGGACATTGAATAACCAGCATTCCTTATGATTCTTCATGGAGGCTTTAATCCCTTTGAAATTTTAGTAGGACTAGTTAATCCCATCTGAAATACATTTCAGAAGGAAAGACTAATCTTAATTTACACACTGAAAGAGACAGTCGAAGCACTTGCATTGCATTTTTCACTCAGCACCTGCCATACTTCAATTCTGACAGCCTGCTCTCAGGCATGTTTATACTTAGACAAATCTTAGTTTTCTTATTTTTACTTCAGTGAAGATCATGAACTTAATCAATTTCCAGTCTAATTTGTACAATCAACTCAGTTACTGTTTATATATTTAATGCCTTTATTTTGTTTTCCTAAGATTTTTAGTTCAAAGAAAGATTTTTCAAATGGTATTATTAGATTCATTACATGCTAAGTCTTCACTGTCTTACGGAGCAAACAGAATTCAGGTTACAGAATTCATCTCATACTTTACTGTAGCATCATAAACATTTACTGATTTTAACCTTGTGACAGTCTGGTTTTTGGTTTTTTTTAATAAATAAATAGTAACCATGTAATACAGCATTTTAAGTTGCTCTAATGCATTTCATATTGTTATGACTTTCATATTTTATACTGGCACAGTATTCCATCTTCCCTTTCCATCATCCACATATATAAGATATCCTAAAAATTAGGAATTCCAAAATCTGCAGATTCATTCACTTAGAAAGTGGCTCTGGAGGAAGATTCAGTTAGTAGAATAAAATTTGGGGAGGGGCTAATTGAGAATGGAGTGCAAACAATAGATAGGAAATGACTGCATAACATCACACTTTTATTGTCAATGTGAAATGCTAAAATAATGAAGGCACATGTCAAATTCCTTGACCACAATGGCTCTGATTTAAGGATAACTCTCCCTAATCCCAGTTCTCGAGGAAAATTCTATCATCAGCTAAGAATTATTATTCAAAGATGATTATGTTCGTTCCTACTCACAAAACATAGAACACTAAAACAAAGAGATGACAGCAAAAAAATTACAAATATGCAAACAGAAAGGTGGTTATTATATTATTCTCACTGCTGTTTAAACTATCTTGCCCACTAGTCTTCCTTTTTTGAAATTACTGTAACATAATTGTATAAAATAATGTTTAAAAAACAGACTCCAAAACAATCATCTTCCAACAAACAGTAACATATGTTGCAGAGAACACAAAGAAGTCATAATTGCAATTCAAGAATATTTCTTAGTCTGCAACTCAGAAATAGCTCCAACTGGGTGACTGCAGAGAACAGGGGAAGGAAAGAAAACATGATGAAAAACAAAGCAGAACATATAAAATCTACAGAGATAAAAAAAAGCAGACAATGAAAATGTAAAGCATAGCAAACAGTAAATATGGAACATTGCCCAAATCTACTGCTGTGGATTTAATATACCTTCCATGTGTTATTATTAATAATAAATTCCTGAAATCCACTTTGATCTCTACATTCTCTGTGAAATGGTAAACATGAACCAGAAGAACAACGCCAAAAATATCTGATGAGATATCAGTAACAGTAGGTAGAACTAGGCAATGAAAAAAAGTCAGGTTGAGACAATTCTATCTGGTGTTACAGTAAAACTGCTTTTGCATTTAACACAAAAAATTTTATTGAATTGCTCAGACTATGATTGCTATTGAGAATTAATAAAGTGATATAGAACATCACAAATATTTATACTACGATGTTCACAAAATTACAAAGAAAAATATAAAATTGAAAAATATTAATATTGTGAGATTGATTTTTATTTTTTTATTGGTAGTGCTAGCATTACAAAATTGTCTGTAGTTTCATGGAAGCTTACTATGCTTCTCAGAGGACTAGTTTACTCAGTACCGAAGTAAAGAGTTTTCTCAACTCTGGAAAATATCTTTTTAGTAGAGCAACTTCAAGTTTTTTTAATTGTTAACTATTGAGAGACATGCTTATAGATTATGTCAATAACAGATATTAAGTATGTGAAATAAAAATTTATGTAAGGAAAAGATGAAAGTCTGTATTTGTATCATTGAAATGGGGGAAGAAACTAAAGTATCAGCCACGAAATCAACACTCTAAATTACAGAAACACAGATCCAGTAGCTCTTCAGTTACTTTTGGATACACTTAGCAAACATTTTTTCATGAAATTAGGTTTGTCTACCGTCCATTTACAAATCAAACCAAAGCAGTAGGAATAAACATATAAGGAAAAATCACTGTAACATTAAAAAAAAGCTATTAAATAATAGTTCTAAATAAACAATTAAGTTCTGTTTTTTTAGAGTAAGTACATTCTAATTGTGGTAATCCAAACAAGCATCCTTTAGAATCCTTTTACAGAATCCTTTTATAGGCAAGTTAACTATATTTAAAATAGCAAAGTGGTACACATTATCAATTTGGCAATGTCAATGCCATATAACACCAAGATAAATTCTTAAGTTATTATTTTCAATTTAACGTGCAGTGCTCATGCTATTTATTTTTTGTTCTACTCCTAGTATAATTTTCCAATAGAGTTCAAAACATTGTTTTATAATCCCTAGTCCCAATATTTTCAAATAATCCACTGGAAAAGTAAAATTACAATGTATTTAGTTTGCAAATAAGATTTACAGATAACAGATTGCTTCCAAGGAGGAAGAAGCCAGGATCACCATTTCAGTGGAAAGTACAGTATAGCCCAGCATAAGTACATGCAATTTTGAACAATACAGACTCTAACCAAACCACAGAGCCACTAAGCATATATTGAAAGAAATCATGTGAACTCCTACATTACAAATACACTCCTTCAGGATGACACAAACTATATCTACTCCAGATGACTGTTATGCTTTTTTTGACACAAATGCTGAAAAACATGCAGAATTCCAAAGAGAAGGGAAAGGAACATACCAGAATTAGAGAAAGAAAACAACTTAGTAACTGAAAACAGAATTATTTCACCAAACCTGAACAAACCAGTTGCATCTTAATCCATCATCTCTTCAAGGAAAGGAAAGATTACTAGAACCTCAACTGGAACTACAACCCTAATCACTATGTAAAAGTGTTAAACATACAAATCTAATTTAGTAATATATTTGCTCTCCCATAGGAAAAACTTCATGATAACTAATAATAAGTTTACCAACAAGTTTAAGCAAGTGAAAGACTGGAAAAATAAGTTACAATACTAAAAATCATACCAGAAGAGGCTTCTAGTCTTTCTAATCTGCTGATCAGCCAATCAAGAGATCCAGAAAATTGAGCACAGTTTTTACGATTCCCTCGAATAAGAGCCGCTATTGGAAATAGGAAAAAAAAGAAAGAATTCACAATTATAAATCCATTTGAATTACAGTTTGAATTACCCAGAACATCGTTACAAAACCCCTGAAGAATATTCTATATGAAGTAGGGAAATGAAGAACATAATCACAAAAGTCAGCTGCTACCGTAGGAAAAAAAATATGTTTAACAGCATTTTTGTAACAATAGGAAACACTGGAAGAAAATGAACATAACGTAGAGGATAAGCAATTTTTTTCAAGAGTAAGTAGGAACTCAAATGAGGTAGATGTCCAGAAACACATACTTTTACAGAGAAGGTGGGGGTAACTGATTTAAAACTCATGCTTTAAGTTGAAGATTGAAGTAGACTGGACACATGCATTGACTTGATGGGTATAACTGACTAGAAAACTCTAAGCTCTACAGGCATGCAAATGACTTCCCTGTCTAGGAGTATGTACATTTGCTTGGATTAGCATATGAAGAAGGTCTTAGAGAAGTACCTGTTCTGCTCAGAAAAAAAAAAAAAGTGAGGCACTAATGCTTGTTTGGTTTGTGGAACAATGCAAACCACTCACCATAAGAATGTTGTTTAATTCTGCTGACAATTTTCTATGGCTGTTTTCAGCAGCAGATGTCATTGGTCCTCTGCTAAGTGCCAATGGCAATCACAATTTCTGCTTATAAATATCAGTTATTCACACAATTTTGATTTAGGGAAGTTTCTGAACTGTTTTGAACTTATTCAAGCAGTACACAGATAAAAGCACTCTGGAAAGTTTATAATTTATTGCTGAAGAAATTTACCATATTGTATCCCAAATGTGGTTTTATGCTTTTTCATTTTTTTTCAAGCTTGCAAGTACAATATGAAAGTGCTTTTAAAGTGGAAAAGCATCCTCAGAGTTCACAGTAAATAAGTCATTGCACTGACAGCTTTGCATCACAAGAATAGAGACCAAAATCAAATTGCTCCATAGCAAATAAATAAACCATAAAAGAAAAAAAAGAAAAAAAATCTTCCTATGTTAGCAGCTGCTTTCAATATAGAATATTATCAGAGCATTCTGCCTCTAATTTTTATTGCTAATGTAGTTATATCATAAATCAGATAAAATTATAACTAAGAGATTTTCTTATGGCCTCATATGACAGAAGGGAAATACATTTCACACTGAAAACTCCATTATACATTTACTTTTTCAGTTTCGAGTTCAACTGATACCTTGATATCCTGCACATAAATTGAAGAAAAATTTTCAGTACAAACCTATTTTAAACAGAGAATTAGGAAAGAAGAAAACTACCATGATTTATTCCTTTTTTTTTTTAAACTAAGGAAAAAAAATCCATTACATGTATAAATGTGGTATTTTTCACAAAAATCTGTTATATATTTATCTTCATATATTTATCTCAAAATAATTCAAGGAAATAGTACTCTTCTCAACTTCTGACGGAGGAAGGGAAGAAAAAAAAGAGAAAGAGTGAACTTAAGCTCTCTCAAACTCAATTAAAATTTCTAATTTCTTCAACAGCATGAAAATTTGTTTCCAAGTTAGATTCTATAATTGGAATAGGAACTGTTCATAAGTTGCTGTTATCTCTCCTGACAATATAATGTGTAACCAGCCTTTCACTTCATTCTTCTTCTCAAGTATTGGATCATGGTACAAAACTCAAATTTTCTAGTCAGATGTACTGTAATATTACCCTGTAATTATTAGAATATCATCTCGATGACTTTCTAAATTTTTTTCATGAGGGATGTCACAAAATTAAGACACATTAATCAGTTTTCATTCATCTACAAAATGCGCTACTTGAGGACCTGACATTCTGACACACAAAACAGAAGTACATTGAAATACTCAATACAATCCACTGTTCAGTAAGGTCAAAAGTATTATATCAAATCTATACCATGATATACTACATGATTAATTAAAATCATGACAAATATTATTCGAAAATAATTTGGGGGAATTATAAGTGGAGCAGTATATTGTAAAATCCTTCCACTAGAGTTCTATTATAGAGTTGTTTCTATAATAGACTTTCTTATTGATTATAGGCAAGCCACGTAATTGTGCTGGTCTTCAAGTACCCAGATAAAATGAAGGCAATGATAGCTCACTGCTTCACATGGCTTCAATGAAGTTAACTTCAGTAACGGAAAAAAAGTCATAGATGATTTCACAAATGCAGTTGAAAAAAAAGTTTGTGAAAGATCAGTATTCAGAAGTGAAAGTACTGTTAAAGTTGTACATTAATTGAGGCACATAACATTGAGAACAAATTAAGATTCAATACTTATTTCTTTATTGCTCACAACTCTGAACAAGACTAGTGTCTGGTTCAAAGGGATGAAAAAAAAACAACAACCAGATGTGGCCAGACAGACACTGAAATCAAATCATTGTGTATACTCTTGCACATTCCTTGGTAATACAAATGTTACAAATACAAACTCAGAATCATAGTGTGTATTTATAATACAGGAGAGTCAAATGCCATACTAGATTTGTGGCAAGCATTTTTGTATGCGATAGTATCCAGTCTCTACTGAAAGTCTGTAAATGCCTGCACTGTCTTCACAGTGAGATGTCAAAAACAATGTCAGTGATGTGACAAAAGCCATGAGTTGGGATATCACTACTTTATTCAAGTGCAAACTCAAAAGCAAAGCACTCCACTGAAGGAAGGCAGAGCAAACAATATTGATTTGTCATCCATACAATTACGGTACAGCTCCAGGGCTATTCAGAATAAAGCAACATTCATTATAGCCAGAGTAAGGCCAAGCTTCTTAAACATCAGCTGCCAGAATATATTGTAATTAGAGAAGTAATGTAAAGGTGTTGAGGAGGGCTGGGACATCAAGAAAAGCCCATGGAAATAATCTATATTTGGTACAGGATGAGTAGAGTTTTACAAAAGTGATTCTTTGGTCTTATCAATAGGAAAATTAAGACTTTTACAGTAATGATTCAGAATTCAAGCCATTAGTTCCTCCAGTCTGCCTGAGCCTCATTTGCTTAGCTTTCCTGCTGAATAGTAAGGAAAAGAAAAAAGTATTTGTAGGGAAATAAGTGAACAAACAAACTACCTTGTTATTAGGCCAGAAAGTTCAGTTTCACCATCTGTTTATTTTAAGTGAGACCAGTCATTTAAACTCCTATTTCTGTGCCTCTGACATGTGGAGGAATGCCATTTTTCAATATGCCTTATACACATGAAATACTGCTGAATACTAAAAAATAAATAAATAAAAAATAAAAAAATCTAGACCTCACACCTTTTAATTTTGGAGCCAGAATTATTAGTATTTTAACTTAAATTTCTCCACCTCTTTTTCTCAGTGAAAGGAAGATAATACCTTTTATTTCCCTTATTACAAAAGTGTTTTCAAGAACATTTATTATAACTGTAATTATTCAGACCACTAATCATAAATGGAACAGCAATGGAGCTTACAGATAATAGCTTTATTTTCCAAAAATAATTTAAAAGGCTCACAATAAATAAGACTCAAAGACACACACTTTGTAACAAAGAGAAAATTAAGTAACAGTCATAAATGAACACTAAGAATGGTTCCTATAGCTACTATATGATCATCTGTCCCAAAGCACATCCACAAGAGGCAATTACGCACACTATAGTCATATGGGCACTTCATAACAATTTCGTTCAATTTTACATTTTATTCTGCTGTGGAGGTTTCAATCGAGTTGAAATATAACAATATTACTTACATATCTTTGCAATATAATTTCTCTGAGGAGTATTATTTTATAAGTATAAATGACACACCAAAAGCCTTCTGCTTTATTGGAAAGTGAGATGAAAATCCTTGGAGAAGACTTGGACCAAACTCAAGTTTTTACCAAAAATAAGCAAAGCATGCCCACACTATAGTTTGTGCATAACACTGACAGTAATATAAGCACACGTAAGCAGCCTGCACAAAAGGAATGCTTAACGTGACTGTCCTCAGTCACTTAAGGTCAGCATTAATGTTAATATTTAGGCTTAATTATGGAACTGATTAAAGCTGAGGATGACAGAGAAGCATGGAACTGACAAAACTATCCTTTAGGAAGTAAAATTTCCTTCTGTAAGCAACAACTTAGGAGAAGTGAAGATGCTGGCAGCTACAGCAGTGAATTAATAGCTCTATTTAATTAATCATAGTAGAACATAAATAACACGTATGCAATTCAAACTGCTGAGCAAATAAATTGAATACTTCTACCTAAATAGAAAACTGATTAGGACACTAACTAGCATTTACAGAATACACTGTGAGATACAGCAACTGCAAGTCAACAAGATCTTCATGTTATACTGCATCTAACAGCTAATCTTTCCACAACATCCTGTATCCTAGTAAAATGTTGGAGTTAATTGTTCTAAGTTACCAGTAAGTGGTGCCTTGGTTATGTAAACTTCTGATTCAGTTTGCAGTTCTATAGCCATACACATGAAAAATCAGTACCTTTAAAAAACTGACCACAACATTATGGCTCTTTAACACAAGAATAATAAATCCATATACCATTTGTTCATACATTTTTGGGCAGCATACAAGACACATCAGCAACACAATGACATGAAAAAAAAGCATTTACTCGTTGAAGTATTTTTTTTAATGCACAAAAAACAGATATTATGTTTTCAGTGTACTTTCCTCCTATCCACATGCAAGGACCTGAAAAATGCAAAAATCAATAGGTTTTGTAAGGTATCAAGTTATCCCTTACTAAAACAGATACATATTTCTTTTCAATTTTGACCTAAAAGAATCTAAGCAACCTATGTAATGTCTTACCTAGTAATTCATACAAGGAATTCAGAATTGATTTCCATGCTTCTCCAGCTTCCTTCCCAGCTACATCTGCAAAATGAGCTGCACTGCTGTATATATTCAAGCGATCAATACATTCAAGCACGAGGTTGATCATGCCCTAAAAATTGAAAGGCTTAGATTACAAGAAGAAGAAAATGAAAAGAACAATAAAACCTTGCCTAGACACAAACATGTAAGATTTTCCAGTAGCTAAAAAAATACAGAAACAACAGGAGACAGGTGGAGTCAAATAAGAAATATCTATGGAAAAGGTAACTTTAAAAAACAAAACAAAAAAAAAAAAAACAGTACTGATGCATGTTTTCAACTGCTGTCAAAATAAAAATTTACCAATTAGATGATCAAAATAAAAAAATACACAGTATTCCAGGCATCCTATTCTAAAAGATATTTAAGCACCTGACAAATCACAGGCAACCATCCCTACCAGAGAAATAATAGATAATATTAAGTATAATAGTTGAAGCATGCCTATTAAACTATAACATCCTGTATCAAGAGAAGAAGCTATAAGAGAAGAAACTAATTCACATTAAAGGAGTAAATTATAGTCAGAGCCCAGGGTGCTTGCCTATATTAATATCGAACTTTTTTTCAAGGCATTAAACGTATTTCTTTGAATACACTGGAAAATCAATGGATCTTAAAACATTATAAATGTAGCAAACAGCCTGAGTTATATAGGATAAACTCTAGAAGTTTACTCCAGAGTAGACATCATAAAAGAATACTTGCAGACAAAACAGGGGGAAAAAAAAAGTGAAACAGAGCTACCTCTTCCTGGAAGAGGTTCTGGCGATTCTTCAGTGCGCGGAGCCTGTTTTGTTTGTCTTCATGCTCTAAATGTTCATCAGGAGGGTGAAAGTAGCCAATCAGGTCTTGAAGGCTCAGACTGACTGACTCAATAGGTAAATCTACTGTGGAAGACTTCACTTTTTTGCTGAGAGCATCAAGGCCCCTAAAATAAGATTCAAAGTCTCCTGAGTACTGGAAAAACATTCATTTTACCTTAACAACTCTTCATTAGTTTAAAAGTAATCTTTATTTAGATTCCATAGCTCAATCTCTTTTCTGACAACAACTTCATAACAGTGACTTATATCTTCCCCTTTTACCACTATTGATCCACATTTCCCTTCTCAAACAACCCTAGCAAACAATGATAGCATCATCATCAGTCATTCCCATGACTAAAAGCATGAAAAATATTTCCAGAAAACAAATTTTCTTACTCTACCTGTGCGTTTAGCATTTTCAGAGGCAAACCAAAAGATGAAGAGAAGATAAGGAGAAGATACTGTAAATACCTCATGCACATCTTTAGTATGTTTTTCAGCAATTTACAGCACTGGGAGATCCAGCTCTCCCACAGTCTGTCCCAACACTTCATTAGCTTTTTACTAACTCTGATACAAAATTGAAGCTTGATCTTGCTCACTGTCTCCCAGAAATGGAGAGCAGACCATTCTCATCCATAACCTGACCCTTGCTTAGCTGAATTCCAGACAAACCCTGTAAATCCAATTTCTTCTTGACGCTGTACTCTCCAGATCCCCACTCAAAAAAAAGAAAAACAAATAGAATAATTTTCTCCTACATTTAAAACTTATCTTTTTTGAAACACAGCCATCGCTGCTGGAACATCATTAGTGCCCTACAGACCTTGGAGAAGGCAGTGGTGGGCAGCAGGCAAGGCAGACTGCTGCTTCAGGTCAAGGCAGCAGTAGACTCACCAAAACTTTCTGGAATGAGCAGAAGGGTTTGCATATAGCACACACACACACATACACACACAAAAAAAAAAAGGGATACTTGTGTTCTGCAGATCCACCAGCCACCCTCAAAAGTGAAAGAAAGAAAATATACTTCTGAGCATGCCCATTAAACGCTGCAGAACTTATGAGACAACCTGGCAGCCCTGAAGAGAACGGCCCACCTGATGGCACACAGTGGGGTGAGAGGAAGGGGGCAGCTTACTTGACATTGACACTCCTTATTTCAGTTTGGACTCATTCTCATTTCTGCCACTGTAAAAGGTTTACTTTGCTAGCTTTTGATTGTGAATAATCGAGCTACAGAATAAAAAGATACTTTCTGTGTTCATTAGTGCTTCCTTTATGCTGATCTAAAGCCTGCTGAGCTTCAGCTGGCACAGGAGACCCCACACTCATATGCGTAATCCCCCAGCCCCATTGCAATATATCCCCCATTTCTGGATAACCTGGAAACCTGACTCACAACTGCAATGGTTTGGGTGATTTTGTCTTAGTGCTCATTTGTTACTTTTAATTTAAAAAAAAACAAAAACAAACAAAAAAAAAACCAGCTCTGATATGTTACCTGGTATTTTCGTCTCATATTGTGAACTGAAAAACATATATATTTGGAAACAAATCTAGTAGAAATATTTGCGGCTAATAATTAAAATCTCTTAGATATTTGGATTGGTTAGATTAAGTAATACAATGTTTCAAAACATAACTGCAGATTTTATCTTAAAAACTTAATTTTTATTATGTGCATATTATAAAAAGCTGTCACCTATTTTTCTCCAGAGCTACACATTTATGGAGTATAATTTCCACCCTCTCCAATTCACCTTTTTTTTCTAAAGCAACATTATGCCAAACCTAAATTGTTAAACATGATGTTGGATTTCCTATGCACTTTGTATAAATCTCTACTGTAATTTAGTAGTACCTTGAATTGTAAAACCTCTTCATTACATTGTCTTTCTCTGTCATTACCTCTTATTGCATTCTTAGCAGGTCCTAAGAAAACATCTGATTTATAAAGCTAACCAGGTCCTTTGATTTTTTTTTTGTATTTCCTCACACAGCACACAACTTTTCTTATAGTTATTTTTCTCTGTTGTTATTTAAGTATTCAGGTAAATATTCTTCAATAAATTGACACATCTGTATCTTCAACTGTGCATTCATGTTAAGACATGCTTGTTTTGCATCATCATTGCCCATACTGTAGTCTCTGAAAAATGAATTTCTAAGAAACTCTTTTCATTAAACAGTCTTACCATCTATCATTGATGTCCTATTGCCAACCACATTCACAAGCGTGAAGTTATGAAACATTCGAAAAGTAATATCCATCAGTGTTATTGGAGAAGATTTGGAGTAGAAAAATAAATGCAAACACCATGTACTCTTAGAGGGCAAAATTAAACATTCCAGGAAAGAAAAAGGGAATAAGTGAGGAAATGTGTAGGAGGAGGGTAGAAACAAGGTATGAACTCATACATTTATGAGAACTTGTGGTGAGACTTTCAATACACCTATGTCACCTTGAAAGTATAGCTTCCTATTTACTTCTATGGAAAATACAACAGATGTAAAGAGCACAATAACACTATTTGATAACGCAAATTCTCAGCTACAAAACACTATTTATCAACAGCCACCACCAGTAGCTATGCATTTTTGCCAGCCATGAACAAGAGCCTACATGCTGCACTCTAAAATCTGTGCCAGTAGAGGAGACCCACTGTCACCATCACCACTGGTGATACACACCAACCACCACTTCACTGCGCTCACATCCACTGTTTGGTTTCTACAAACATTTAGCAAGAGTTGATGAATGTCAATGGGTGCAATTCTTTCCACATGAAGGAATTCAATGACACACCTTTACTTCATACACACTTCCATGTCAGATACCATTTTATTGAACTTCCCCAACACTGCCATCTGTTGTGCGGCAACAAAATGTAATGGGATATTGACAGGAAGGTTCAATCCCTATTGCCACACCACCAATAAGCACCTCTGATGTTGTGGGTCAGTATAAAACAGAATACTTTCATACCAGCACTTGCATTTCTCTTGTATTTGTTTGTAATTGTGCTGTTGTTACTTTTTTCTAGACAAAGGTGTCAAGTACTTCAAGCTACAGTACATTTTTTATTAATCTTACATTATTCTTAGAAAAGAAAGAGCTAAAAATATCTAGATGTTGCACTTTGTGGCCTACACCAAATGTTGTGGTTTCTTTCCATTTTTCAGTACTTTTATACATTGAAATCAAGATAGAGAAAAAAAATTGCCCACTACAGTACTTCGCTGGTAAAAAACTGTCTGAGTTTAGCCTGAGAATTATTCATCTGTTTTTCCTCTGTCGACTTAAAAAGGCACTGTTAATAGTCACTTTGAATACATCACAAAAGAAAATAAAGTGACAAAATGATCGTGTTAAATGTATACCTTATAAACCTGTTGAAAAGGAAGACTGTACTACGGATGACACGTGCTGTACGGGATTCTTCATGCTGAGATCTGGACAATGTTAAGCCATCATCCATGTGACCTTCATGGTGCATTATTGCCTGCAATACAAAAATAAAAAGCTATCACTGCAAAATTTAACACGTGTCATAAATAGGAGGTATGAAAATTCACACTGTAAGGCGAAGTGAATGATATAATGATAGATTATTTGGAATATATTACTATAATATATTTGATGTACATATATATACATGTTTATTTATGTGTATATATATATACACACACAAATAAACACATGTGCATATTTTAAAAAGCCTAAGGGGTCTGAAGCAATTTTTGTTCAACCTAAGAGATGTTCTCTTACTCAGAAGCAGGTACCGCAAGTTCAGATAAGGTAATAATTAATTAATTAATTGAATAATTCTTTTATTGGTCTTGTTTCCTGACTACACCTCGAATCACTACTGATAACTTACTGTTATCTTTAATTAGCTACCATGGCTCTAAGAGTATTCAATCTAATCTATGTAGTAAAATTTTATATATATATATATTTTTTTTTGCATACACAAATTTTTGTTACTTAAATTACGGAATTATTCAATAACATATCTTATTTTAAATGTTTCATAATTAAGATAATTATATGCATTAACAATATATGTTTAAAAAGATTGACTTCCAAACATATACTACTTTTGTAGAAGATACTTATAGAATACATAAACACATGCATATAGATAGATAAAAAGGTACCGTGCACACAAATTTTAAATACCTAAATACTATGGTAGCAATTTCACTCCAGCTTTGTAATTGTGGCATGTAAAACAGTAATAGAAAATTCTACACCACACTACTTCTGATAAGAATTCCAATATGTCATTTTATTTTATTTTATTTACATAAAAGGAGGCAAAAATATTGTTTTCCTTTCTGAAAAGTTTCCCCACAAAGTTAAACATTTGCAATACTAATACAAATGTAGCTTCTGGAATACGTATTAAGTTACGGAAGATTGTTTTTCCCACTTCATTATGTTGAGATAATTTTCTGCTTAACCACGGTTATTACTCTTTAGAAGAAAAAATTCCTCAGGACTTGAAACAAGAGTTGAATTTTCCAGCCCAAAAAATAATACACTCACAAGATAGAAAGGCTTCAAACTAAACAGTCACTTATTCCAAACTACAGCACATTGAAGAAAGGAACGTTAACATATAATACCAGCTAATACTAATACTTTAGGTTGTCATTAAATATATACAGATTTACCAGTCTCTCTGAGTTAATATCAAGAGGCAAATAGATGTACTTCATTCAGTTTTCAGTTTGGGAATTCAGTAGGTCATGGAAATCTGACTTTCATTATGGAAAAAAAAACCACAAAAAAAAACACACTGAAGGAAACAACTGGCTAAACCTGGAAACCAGCGCTCTCCTAGAGTAGTTTTCTTTACTTTCCCCTGCTGCCCTACCAGATGAATTGAATGAAGTGCTTTCCTATTTACAGTCTTACCTTGCGTTGCACAGAACCCATTCTTACAGACTTTGCATCTGCAGACTGGTATGAGAGCCATAAGCCTGTATCTACATGTTGTATGAAGCATATCGAATCTCCATATTTTATCTCAGGTGCTCCCATTCCATCTACCTCTTTTCTCACACCTACATCCAGTTTTTCCTGAAGGAAAAAAAAATGTACATGAAAACAATAACTGACATGTTTATATTTGCATCAAGTATTGAATACTCTGCAAGCTTTTTTTCTACATAAAGATCAAAAATCTTCATTTGGTGCACTGGAACATAAAAAGCAGCAATTGTTGCTTTGCAACAGTCTGCAAACTGCCTTAGTGATGCAAAGCAACAAGAATGTACTTGATAGGAACAGATTTTATTGATTAATATGACATTTTCTCCAGATGGACATGCTTATTATAAACCTAGTTTTTATTGCATGCATACAAGAATATGGGCCAATCTTCCCATATTTTTGTGGGCTAAATGGGCAAAATTATTTCATATTATTTTGTCTTAATATTGAACAAAATTAATCTGTTAAGTGTAGCTTTACATGTGTTATTTCACTCTAATGTTCCTCTGTCACTACTTGTTCAGAAAAAGTTTCACACGATTAAGGCTCTGCATTTCAATTTCTTATATTTCCATCTGACCCAATATTTACCTTCTGGGCACAAAGTTATGACTGAAATTCTAGAAGATCTAACTGACTGGAGGGAAGTAAATCATAACTGCTTTTTAAGCTGACAATAGTGTATTTCCTGTGAAATTTTACAAAGAACAGGTGACAGCACAAAAATAGATGAACTCTGAGTAGGAACACTGCAAGTAAAGGTACTCGTCTTCCACTTAACTTTTTGCCTATTTAGAGCTAACATTCTGTATCACAACAAGCAAGACCTTCATGTACTTTTCAGACAGTGAAGGAAAGAATTATGAACATGACATTGAAAGGCAAAAATTGCTACAAATTCAGGAAAAATCGATTAATATTCTGTATTCTATGGAGATTAGGGACTGCCTCTTACCCAGGAATTTGAGCTTAATCACACGCAAAAATACAAGTGAAAAGTTGTATAGTTTGTCCATATATGCTTGGGGGAAAAGAAAACTTAGAAAGACTGTAGAGAATGACACCTATGTTTTTGCACCTGTCATTTTAACCCCGCCCCCCAAAAAAGGAAAGATTTCTCTAATGCCAATATCCTGATGAAATAAAACATGGCATTCCTTCAACAATATACAAAAATTATTCATCCTCAGCAAAAGAAACTACCATATACTCCACAAAGGCGTGGAGACATAGTTCCTTCCAAATAAGTTTTAATTTAAAACAAACGTCAGTATTTACTAAGTCAACATATGTATATGCTGCTTAAGAAATACAGACCACTCATCTCCATATCAACAAAAGATTACTGATATTCTCTGTATTGCTAGAAATGCAATCATCTAATGAACTGAACTATCTAACAATAGAGTGCATTGTTTCATTCTCCATGGTGCAACCCCAACTAAAGACTCCATCTTAAGCAGCAGTAAAGGAGTTTTTTCATTATTTTTGCTTCAAAGGAGAGTAACTGTTGTCATATATTTAAAAAAAAAAAAAAAAAAAAAAAAGCAACAGGAACTCTCCAATACCATGTCCTGTACTACCATGTCCTGAAGCGTTTATGGATTAACTATGGCCTTTCTGTCTGGATATGCACACATACATATGGGCAGATGTTTGTGGTATGGCAATAGAGGATGAACATTCCTGCCAATATTCCATTACATATTGTTGGTGGTGTGTGACAGATGGCAGTAGAGGGACAACCTGACAAAAATGATATCTGGAAGTGCATACAATTATAGATGTGCCTATGAATTCCCCCAAGAGGAAAAAAATTCATCATTCACACCTATTTATGTTTGCTGAATGTTTATGGATACCAAACAGTGGATGTTAGCTCAGTGAAGTGATGGGTTGTGCACTTCACTAATTGTGACAGCAACAATGGGTCACCTCCACTGGTGCAAATTTTTGTAAGCAAGAAATGCAGGCTCTTATTCATTGTTGATAAAAAAAACAATGACTAATGGTGGTGAGTAGGTTGAAAAGCAGAGTTTTATAGCTGAGAAACTATTCACTAGTGCTAGCTTAATCTTTGTATCTGTTGTAGTTTTCACATAAATAAATGAGGCATTATTTTCAGAGTTACCTACATATATGGTCTGCATCTCAAAACCAATCTTTTCTAAAGTTTTCATTAATAGACTTCAAAGGTCTGTAAACTTGCTTCCAGGTATATATTAATTTCTTATCATCCCAAATATACAAGTAATTATATAAGTTATTGACTCTTAGTATATATATTTTAAAGATAATGTAAAAATATATGTAACACTGCTACTGTCAACATTTCAGCATCAGTAAGATAAATCAAATGATATTAAATACTTCATCATAGTATTATTTTAAACTGTTTACCCCCGATGAGTACTAGCCTGTACTTATAATGATTATTGAAGGTGTAAAATGAAAATTTACAAGTATGGCAATTGGAAACTGGATAGCAACATCATATCTAGTGAAAGAAATAACAATTACCTAATTAAATTAAAAAAAAAAAAAAAGCGCTGTAAATGCTTCCTATGTCAGTTCACAGACATAAGAAACTAAGCAACGGGAAAGTTCATAAGAAGAAATAAATGAGAATAAACCATTCAAAAATGGGCAAGCAAAAAAAAAAAAAAAAAAGTAGCCTTACCCAATGAAACATGACAGAAGTAGTGATACTAATTACACTTATTATTCATTGAAAAGATATTGGAATTGCTATAAGTTATAAAAATGCTGCACTGATTCCATACCTTGGAAGACCGAAAACAGAATGCTGTAGATTTTACATCTGCTTTCTCTTTGTCAGTAAGGAGAAGACTCTTGTCATCCAGGAGACTTAAATATTTTCCTGTTGTTATATGTCTTAGTCTGAATGGCTGTCCCCATCTTATGTGGCTGCCACTCCACCTAAGTTCAAGGAAATGTTTTTTTTAAACAAGGCACAGAGTTTAACTTTTGGGGAAAATGTTTTAAAGCACATTACACATCTTACTAGTCAATAAAAGTGCAAAATGGTAAAAACAAAATTCTGCATGTCAGACTATAAGCAAGAGAATTATTACTTTGTAGCTACAAGGGGTTTTTCCCTCTACACTATTTCATTGCTGTCACTTAAGAACTTCCAAGACCAACTTTAGTTCGAAGCAAAAATTTCACTGCTATACCTCTGATGTTTACCATAATCCCATTAAATTAAATGCTCAGTCAGAGAAAAGCACCATTGGAGTAACACTGTCTTAAGTGGTCCTGATTTAGTCTCTAAAAATAGTTGTCTTTCAGTCACTACAAATTTAATTGTAAATACATTTAATAGAATTTTACAGTGCATTCCTAATTACCATTTTCTTTAAAGGCACAATTGTCATTCCAATACTATCACAAGGTAGCCCTCTTTCTGTAATTTTTTACATTTCAAGACATCCAAATGTCTTAAGTTAGGAGTGACACATGAATTATAATCAGAACTAGTTTTCTGTGCAATATCACATATTTCTATATTGTATATTTGTATTCTGATTTGTAAAATCAGAAAATTGTGAGTTCATTGATAGCTATAGCAACTGAAAAGAAAAACACAGCAAGTGTATTAACAAAAATGGCAATATTAATGTGCACTTTCTACAAAACCATTTTTCATGAAAGCAATGTATCATTTTTTTAGGAAGATTTTTGATTATCAATCTGGTTTTATAGCTTGTAATCTGATGTAATAGGACCACTCTCACTGTACTAAAAATACCCAGTTAAATGGAATATTCTTCTGTGACAGCTTTTACTTACGCAACTCTCAGAGTTTCTAATCGCCAAAGGGAACGAGCATGAATTGACACTGCACCACCTTCATAATGGACAGTTCTGAAAAACAAGCAAAAACATGCACTAAATGTTCAGCTCTGTGGTAAAAATCCATCATATTTTCTTGTCTATTTAACTGTATCTCTCATGCTAAGATAGCACAGACAACTACTGCAACTTCCAAAGGTTATCATATTCAAAATCAGCTCTTATCAAACAAGTCTTGAGATCTAATTATTCAAGCAATTTTTAGCTAGTTGCCCTTAGCATCCATTCATTATTGTAAATATTGTAAATATTATATACATATATATATATATATATTTTATTATTATTATTATTTTTTTAATAGGCATTCGCTTAGACTTTACCTTACAGTTTTTATTGATGATAAAGATTTCATGCTGGGGGGGGGGGGGGGGGAAAAAAAAAAAAAAAGCAAAAACCTGATAATTACAATATTTCTAATAGAAAACAATCATCAAATGATAAGGGTTAATTATCACTGCATGCTATTCTAAAGAAAGGCAGTACTTTCTCAGAACTTACTTTATAAAAATTACTATTCAATCTATTGCTCTGAATTATGAAGATTTACCTATTAGTACTGTATTTTATCTTATCGTGGCACCCAAGTTTTTTTACAAGCACACTGATGCAGTCTTCGTGCATCTCAAAAATTAATAGCTTCCTATTTTAAAATTATAATATACAGTAACCCCTCTCATTTCTTGTATGTATGTTGAGAAATTTGCATGCTTTTAAAAGACAGTGAAATGAAACTAAAAAATTCATGATTCATGCACAAAAACAAGCACATAAGCACATGTTACATACACTAAACAGAAATGGTAAGTACATGTACAAATGCTCCCTTAGATTTCACAGAAAGTATTTTCTCCAACTATTATCATAAGTCACTTGCTACTCTGGTTGCACGCTAATAGCAGCTGACAGATTAATATCTGTAAGCCTCCCATATTTCTCTCATACAAGGGAACAGAAGTCACTCTTACTTTTTAGAGAAATTGACCTTCGTATGTACAGTAAAATGAAAATTATAAACAATCTATGTACTCATTTTTGTTTTCAATTACTCTCTTTTCACCTGGCATTTCTAATTTTTGTTCTGCAACTAACTGACAAGGTTGCTTTATGTAACATTTAAACAGTAGCAGATCAGATATGACTTTACTCTGTGCTAACCACATTCTGATTACATCTGGTTTATTTTAATATTAATCTCTCTGACAAAAACACATTCAGAATTCTTGCATTCACCATAATACAAGATTTACCAGTTTAATCAGCACTTTTTTTTCCTGTCATTACAAATAAGAAATTTGGTGAAAGCACAGGCCACTTGCTTATCAAAGGAGAAAGGAAAAAAAAAAAAGAAAAAAAAAAAAGGATCCTTAAAATACCTCTTACATTGATATGAATAAAGGAGTATAGAAGTATAAAGACAGTCACTCTCCACAAAAGAATCAGTTATACCAATCACAGCATGGACTGAGAAAGCTGGGATTAAGGACCACTACCAGGAAGCAAAAGCAAAAGCCCAGACACTGGGGTCAAGAATGGAGCAGCAAGACTTTCTATAAGCAAGATTGAAGTATAAAAAGCATCAGAATATAACCTCTAGCTGGATACTGCTTTCTCTACAGAAAACTGTAGAGAAGTTAGGTTTGTGTAAAAGATCTCAATTTTTAATCATGCTGCCTTTACCAAAACAATATTCATACTCTTACCCCACAGCAGTTGAATAAACTCATAACCAAGACATTCTCATACCATTTTCTTTTGTATAAGAAATCTAAGATTCACTTTTTACTCCTTCCACAAAAACGAACATATAAAACTGTTCTGAGATTGTTCAAATCAACTTCCTTAATACTCGCTCTGAGTAAGAATTGTAATTGACAGGATACACCACTTTTCTTTTTATATAATCTTGAAAAAAAATGTGGTCTGAAAAGGAAGTGTGATCCATAACACCCTTTCTGAAATTGACACTAGTAAAACCATACTAGATAATATTACCAGGACAAATGCAACATTGTTATTAATGACATGTGAATAACCAACAAAAATTCCCATTTGTGATCAGAGTTATCAGAGATTCACATTGATAGGGTGGAAAAAATATCTAGGTTACAAAGTGCACAGAAGATGCCCGTGAGTGGGTAGAAGTAGAAAAAGTCTTTGAATTACAAAACCTTATTATGAACTTATAAAGAAGAGAGTCACTGCAGAGGACAGCCTGGACTGTGTATGTAAGAAACAAGAAAAACAGCTATCTGAATCTCAGATCTCTGAGGAAAAGAACAAACTCTACAGCAGCATGCAGCTTGAGGAACAAGAGAAGCCAGAAGGTACCATGGTACTAGAAAACCACGATGCAGTTGTCATCACTGAAACCAGGTGGGGTGATTTGCCTGACTAGACTGGCTACTGATGGCTATTTAGAAGGGAAAGACGAGGAAGGAGGGGAGGAGGCATTGCCCTCCTTCAAGAAAGCAATAGAATGTGAAGAGATGGTCCCTGGAGAACGGCCATGAGCAAATTGAATGCTTTCAAGAGTTACAGACTGAAGCAACAGCTTGTGGTTGGTGTCCACTACAGGCCGCCTGACCAGGCAGAGACTATTGCTGAAGCCTTCTTCCAGCTAAAAGAGATGTGGTCACAGGCTCTTGTCCTGCTGGGGGACATCAACCACCTAGACGCCGTTTGGAAAAGCAGCACAGTAAGTTGAAGGCAATCCAGGAAGCTCTTGGAATCCACCAAGAATATCTTATTGAGCCAGGTAATCGCCCTACCAGGAGCAATGCAAAACTGCACCTGTTGCTCCCAAACACAAGTGAGCCAACTGGCGATATGAGGAGACTTCCTGGGCTGTAACGACCATGCGATGGTGGATTTCACAGTCCTGGGAGATATGGGACAGACGAAGAGTAAAATCAAGATACTAAACTTCAGAAAAGCCAAATTCCAACTCTTCAGGAAGTTAGTCAACAAAATCCCCTGGTAAACTGTCTTCAAGGACAAGTGAGCAAAACAGAGCTGGCAGATCTTCAAGGAAGCCCTTTCTCAGGGCACAAATCTTCCAATCAGTAACTACATAATGAAATAAAGTATATATTCAGAACAAATTGTGAGACAAGGCAATCTTGCCTTGAAGAGAGCTTTGCTAGATCTTGTAATTAAAAATACATTTTGCACTGTCACTGTATTGTAGGTCCCTGCTGTGCTAGATACTGTTCCATCAAAGTATAAATAGCGTGAGAATGTGTTGTGTTTTTTTTGTATTATTTTGGGCTTCTGGTAATCTCTGGAACACTTTTAAATTCAGATTTATTTACCTGTACCAATATACTGAGAATGGAGAAAAACAGCAGTTAATTTTAGAAACTGCCTGGGAGGATCCTTCAAATCAAAAGAATTTATCCATCCCTAGGTCTAGATAACAGGCAACATGACAGAATAAAACCATTATTTTAGGGCTGTCTGATCTCTTATTTGTAAAGGCATGAGAGGAGATCTTCACGGAAAAATTTAAATGAAATAAGGTGAATTAGCAAGTAATGTCAGATGTGTAACTTCTCAGTGCTCCTTCACACCGGCATTTCTCAGAGCCAAGCTGCTTTTCAGGTATTTGCTGTAACAAAACAAATGAAGCATTGCCACAGAAATGTATCACAAGATAGTTTTCAAAGGCAGTGAAATGAAAACAGAGTTACTGCACTCCAAAACTATCATACATGAACATATGTTTTGTGAAAATATTGTAGAACTTAAAGTAAAAGACAAAATACTTTATTCTACAATCTCCTACCTGTCAAAATTAGCCATATTACTAACATATTTCTACCAGAAGCTGAATACCACCCATCAAAATACATCCATCTTGAAAACTGAAAAATACAGTTCTCAAAATATACTCTTAAACATTAGAGTCCTATTTAATAGAGATATTAAAAAAAAAAAAATCTGAGCTGTAATGCAGGGAGCAGAAAATGTGGGGTACAGAGTACTCTGTAAAATTAACAGTTGTCACAGATAAACATTTATAAGTAAAAATAATTTTATCAAAAAATATCCAATATTTATCAAAAAAAGAACTTCAGAAAAAGAGAGAATTCAAAACAAAACAAAAAAAAGAAACATAGCTTTATTTTTAGTTTATCAAATAAAGCTCCTGAACAACAAGAGAATATGAAAGCACCGGGAAGAGAATATGATGCACTGGGAAACAATATTTCTTGGTACTACTCTCAGTAAAATTAAGGACATGACATAGATGTGTTCTGAATACTTCAGGGCACTGTACGGCCACAAGAATAGGGAGAAGGTGCAGAGAGAAGAATCATCTACTTCTAGGCACTGACCCAAAGTCTACAAACTGAGAGAAAAAGATCCAACGTATTGCACAAGCAAATTGAACAGTCTATTTATTGCCTAGAAATTCAGCAATCTTTTACTGCAGTTTTTGCAAGTCAGTCTTGTTGCAAGTAATTCTTCATGCGTTCTTAAAAATCAAAGTTCATTTCTGAAGTGCTAAAAACATCTTAAAGATGTGCAATTACACTACAATTACAAATTAGTAATGTGATTTTTGCAGTACTTGAATTGAAACGTGAGCAAACACTTTAGGATCCTATCTATCTTATCACTCTGTTACATTCCAGGGGATGTAGTAAAAGCAAAAATAAATTCTATGCTATAATGGATCTACTACACTATAGATAACATTAAACAGGAGGTGATCACATTTTAAGCTTTCAAAGTTTTGAAATGTCTTCCATGTTTAAGATCTATTCTTGTCTAAAGATGAGAAGTGGGAGCAGCTGTGCTTAAATAAGCAAATAAATAAATCCATAAAATTCACCAACTCATCAACTGAAACCGGGAAACAACTGAAGATTTCTCATTCATATTTACAACTTCAAGAAAAGCCTTACTATTCCTAATGTCACTGTTCAATCACTCTTTCCTTCTCTTCAAAAGTTATACAACAAAACAAACTCATTTGAAAAAGGACAAATAGTACTTTATCATGGAAATGCAGTCACCTAGCTGATGGTATGATGGATTGAAACAAGCAGTATTACAGGCTCCTAGAATGGTTTTAATTGGAAAGGACCTTAAAATCATCTAGTTCCAAATATCTGCCAAATAAACAATACTAATTAGCAGTTTTCAAGAGGAAGGCATGAATACATCTACTGAAGTTTACAATATATTTTATTTGAGCAAATGAAGAGATTTTAGTTGTACTCTACATTTTAACTCACCCATGTAATCACAGTACTCAGACACCTGCAGTCTGAGTGCCAGCCTTCTCACCATTTGGATTTATTAATTAACTAAGGGAGAAAATATATACTGAGCCATCCTCACTTCCCTACTTCCATTCTAGATTCCTTTAATCAACAAAATAACTGTAAATTAAGTTCTAGACTACCACGTCAAGTTCACCTGAGATTGCTACCAATAGTAGTAGCCTTAAAGGACTCAGCAGTAGTCTTAATATATAGTGTACTGAGGTATTATATGTTGTACAGAAAAAAAAAAAACCAACAGTACAGACAAGAATATATTTCATTCACAATATTTTTAAGTCAGTAAACATGATGATAAGTTATCAAAAATCACTATAAAATAACATCAAAAACAATAAGTCATTAACAATAAAACAAACAAGAGTAGTAACATTTTTAATTAGAAAATAACCTTAAATATTGGGTTCACACACTATTTTATACATCACAACCTTACTAATAACAGATGTAAAGGTTGGAGGTACTTCTTCTAGATTTTATTTTAGGCAAGAAAACAAGAATAAAATAAAAGCATGAAATGTTCAGTTCAGACACTCAGTGTTCAGTCTCCATCCTACAACTCAGCGCATTTTGTTCTATACTGCTGGACCAAGTCCACTTTCAACAGATACTTCTGTTTTACACCCAGAAATTTCTGATCAATAAAAAAGAAATAAAAGCAACAAGTTAATGCCCAAAGTTTACCTCAACCATATTTCTTCTTATGAATGATTCATCTCATCAAAATATCCTTCCAAAATTTATGCTTTTAATGACATTCAATATTGAATCAGTAATTTCCATTACTACACTATTCTAAGTTGGAATCTTACCTCCTTTGTTCTTCTCCATGTTCACCCGAAGGGACTGTCAAGCATTCATCCATATGACCATGCAACAACCTCAGAACATCCCCACCTATCAGATATCCTTTGATGAAGAGAAGAAAATAAAGTGAATCAGTTTTCTTTTGTGTTTTTTTTCCTCTTTGACCTGCGAAGTTATATTAAGAAGAGAGTCGGAGGAAAGGGAAGATATCCCAAACCCTGGAGATTCAAGCGAGAAGAGGTTTGCGTCAGCAAGCAGGAGAGAACAGATAAGGAGAAAGTCACAGAAAAGGAATCATATAGAATTAGCGCAACTCAGAAAAAGACTGGTGCAGCTGAAACTTTATCTGCTCATTTTTTACTTCTATTTCAGAAACAGATTCCAGTTTAAATGCTAACAATATACAAGTGTGTGCATGCATTAAATTTCAAATTATTTTTTCTGCTTTTTCAAGTTTCCTGTGAGAAAATCTGGAAAGATCTACTTAAAACTCCACATGAGTCCCAAAATGAAAATATGATTTATTGAGACACCAAAGATAAACCTCTATACAGAATACACTACCACCGTATAAGCAAATTCAAAGCCAAACACTTAGCTCTCCAGTTTACAGGGACAGATAAATGTTTTTACAAATTAAAGCACATTAAAATTAAAGCATAGCATCTCAACATTTGGTGTCAGGAACTGAAAACAAATTCATAACTGTAAGCAGTATAAATATTCATAAAGCAAATGACTTTCCAATAGCCTTTTTGTTCCACAGATGTGACTTTAAAAAGAATTTGTTATCCTACAAATATGTATTATAACCTAGTAATTGGAGAGCACTAAGTCTTAGTAGCTCTTAAGTGCTATTCTAGTGCTTTTTTTCCTCAGCTGAACAAGTGCTTACAGTACACAGAATTTCTAAATTCATCTTACCTTCTTGCTAGAACTGTTTCATATTAAATTCCATGTTCCAGCAATATTTGGAAATATAATTCCTTTGCAAAAACATTATAGCAAAAACATTAAAAATATATTTCAGTGGAATAATGATTTGAAGCTATTTTTGTATAAACAATACATAAGTTAGAGATCTGCACAGTTAGACAACGATGGAGGGGAAAACAGTATTGAAGACAATACATAACTGTACAAATTTCATAGGTTTACTTTGATGCTAATGCACAGTCAAGATATTTTTTTTCCCAAAATTATATCTGGAAACATTTCAGGATGGTTTTTAACTTTTAACTTTTAAAATCAGTATCAGATTGGTATTCATATGGTTAACTTTGGCATTTAATTTTTCAACTTTAAACTCTTGATTTGATACAGAGAGCTATATCCAGATAGCAGTAATAATATTTAATAACTTTTATATTGAAGTGTGTCAATATAAATACGGAGGTGTTCATTCCTTAGTAGTTTTCTTTTGTTTTCTTTTTTTTTTAAGTGCCCCCCCTACCTCATCCCTGCTTACATCATAGTACAAAAATTGCAAAGTCACTTTATCTGACTCTAAATTCTTTTGACTTGTTAAATTGACTTCTATGTATGCCAACTGTTGTTGACACTAATAAACAGCTTGCCATATGATGTCATGATATGAAATAATGACAAATCCAGGACACCAGTTTTGCACAAATGCATATAAAAAGAAATCATTTTCATTTATATACCTCACTCTAACATCTTTTCATTTTATGGACTGTTTACACAATATTTTCATTTCAAAGTCCTGCAAGGATAAAAGCATTTTTTCTTTCTGTGAACACAAATAGAATAGCAAAAGCCTAAAAAGTTATTAATCTATTGTTAACTGGAAGTTTTGGTTAAGATAGGATCAACAAACACTAGAATAGCCTAACAAAACTGGCTTTATTTTCTTCTTCCTCTATTGTGAAGTAATTTTCTCCAGTTTAGTTTTTGTATTACTGAAGCAGAGATAGTATGATCATACACACTAAATAACATAGTCATCAGCAATCACAAAAAGAGACCTTGGATTATAGTAGCATTTGCTAGAATAAGGTTTTACTCTAATTCTTACAGAGCTCCAGCTGATCTTCACTTAAGAAAAAGATATTGCTCAACAAAATCTATATCTGAGGCAAGTGGAAACACAAATGTCAAGTAACAAAGAAAAGCAAATGCATAGAAATGTGAATGTAGAAAAAGCACAGTTAATAAAATGATATTATGTTATTTTCACATGATCTCCTGAGGTTCAAACACATAACATACTAATATACTCTTTCACTGTGGACAGAACATTCTGTTACTGCGTCCCAAATTGCCAGACAAGCCTTAATATTGAAGTGTGCCAATTTGGGAGATGTAGTATAGTACGAACCCGAGTCTCAGATAGTAAGACACGGGACTTACTGATATGAACTCCGCACCAGTGCTGGTGGGCGGATAAGGAGAATGGAGCTACAGTATGCAGCAACAGGTTGGAAGGTAGAAAGCATCAACAGAATATTTCTCCCAGTATAGTTGAGGATACTAGTAAGTAATGCGCTAGCATTTTTAATAACCTATCACAAAAGAAGCCACTTCAGACAATCTGAATGTGCATAATGATTCCCACACATAAAATACTGAGAATATGTAGAAATTTGTTCAAGCTGCCTCTGAAATCTGAACAAGCAAAATTGCAAACAGAAATGCTTAATAAAAAAAATAAAGAGAACTAATGTGAAGGTTCAGTGTTTAGTCTTTTAAAAAAATTGTACACAAAACTTCCAGGGAAGTGGAACTTCCACAGAAGGACCTTTAAAATTCTATTACAAGAGGATTACCAAAGGACCATTTTTATGTATTGTGTGCCCTGAACCAAAACACGTTGCTTTAAATCAGTACATAGTTTTCAGCATCTAGTTCATTAACTTCTGTTCTGCTTTTCCCTTGCCCTATCTTGGTACACACCCTTCATTTTATTCTCTATCCTTGTATTCAGTTCCAAACTTTCTGTACTTCTCTACTTTCCTTTTTCTCCTTCTACCTGGCAGTCTACCAGTGAGGCTGTGACTGAAAACAAAGCAAAGGTTTCTGGATCAAATCTAACACTTATCTTGACAGATTATACCACTAAAACTAAAAACGTTTAAAAATCTATGCTTAGATCATATCCCTGAAGGACACGGGAATTTATCTAACAGGTTCTCTCATCTTTTGTTGTTCTTAATATGATCCAAGTTTAAGATTCATGGTTTGACTAGACTTTTTAACTACTAAAGTAGTGCTGTACTGATGCAAAAAAGAGATTCCGTCATATACTCTACTTTTCACTTGAGCAATGGGTGTTTTTTTTTCCCTCAGGAAAATGCAAACAGGACTGCATTTATCAGAATAATCTGAGTTACCAATTGAAATCAGGACCAAAACAAATCTTTTAATAGCCTGTGTGAACATAACTTTATCTTTAGTAAAATTAGATTTGAATTAGCTCTTCGGTATTTAGAACCAATGATGTAGAAAGCCACCATTATGCTTTCCAGCATAATTCACTCTGTTTTTAGAATATTTGTATTTAAATATTCAGTTCAATTAATAAATGTAAGACAAACCTCATTCTTATATTTCAGTCACACTTGGCAGAAAAAAAAAAAAAAAAATTCTTCAGGTTCTTAATTTACCATCAGTCTTTCATCAATTAGAGTAAATCTTACCTTGCGCAAATTCACTTCCTGAACTGATGGGTGCTACACTCCAAAGAGTTTGCTGGAAAGCTGCATCAACATGTAAGCTACCATTGCCATAGGAGAGATGCTAAAAACAGAAAAGGAGAGACTTTTACTGAGGGCTTAATTACAAATCTCATTGCAATTACAATAATAGTATTAAACATTTTCCTCGTTATATCATACACACATTTTTCTTGACTATAAATCCTGACTATAAATCACAAAGACAGAACTGTGTTCAGGAGACATTAGAAATAAAGCTAGAAAACTAGTACAGCATATTTGCCTCAAAAAAAAAAAAACCATACACAGATTACACAGGATGGTCAACTCTTTTGGGGTCTTAGACAACTGCAAATACTCTGAAGAACCAATTATTAAATGCTGCAGGGATCTTACACCGGTGCTCTTCCTTTTGTACATAATGGGATTACACGTTTGGGGTACAATCATTAATAACACAGAGGACTGAAGTGGCAACGGAGGTCAGAAAGAAGTAGATTCCCAACAACACACATAGAGTCCATTCTCCTGGCTGCATGCAGGTATATGAGATAGCACAATTATTCACGTCTATGTCTGTTATAGTTATGAATGTACAAAGTAACAGAACTCACAAATCCATTTTTTTCTACTACACCAGATTCACTCAACACTTGCAATAGAGCATGTTTATTGAGCAAACGACCACTTTCACCCTACCACAATTACACAACTTAATAAACAACAGAATATGCAGAGAAATTACAGTTCTAGTCCTCAGCACACCTCCAGCCTCATTCCTGCACTTTTATTGTTAGATTTTGTCTAATTAAGAACACGGCTCAGAATCCATTTAGGGACAATGAGTAATTCCAGCAACACGACCAAGCACGGAAGTTATTATTTTGGAGAACATATCATTCCAAGAGAGCAGAAGAGGAAAAGAATAACCACCATGTCACTTAGATCTGTCATCAACAGAGCAGTTATTCTAACTAGTGCTTTGTACTGTTAACAAACTTATTTTCACACACAGTGGTATCAACTGAATTAACGCTAAATGTTACAGTTAGAACACTGAACAAAAATTCATCACCAACTTCTCTCATGAGAGTTCCATTTAGTTTTATCAGTTATTTTCTTTCCGATTACAGCTCTGATTATAACATGGAGTAAGTCTTAAATAAAGAATTATGTATTTTTTACGTTTGGAATACATTTCTTAAGACGTGACCATTACAGCAGATTAGAGAGTATATGTCTGAAGTTCTTTTCTTTCCCTCGCATCCCTAGATTGGTTCAATTTGCAAATGAAGGCATAAAAAGATTCCTTTGACTATGAAGTTCTAAATTTGTTCCCCGAACACCATCCACAGCAAACTATGAAATGAAGCCTTGACCCTCTAAAGAAGCAATTTGTCAATGTATAATCAGAGAGTCAATTGGGTCACTTGCATAAAGAAGGGGGGAAAAAAAGAAAAAAAAGAAGAAAAAAAAAAAGGAGTGAAGAAAAAAGATGCCAACCTCTTTGTCATTGCCTAGGATTTTCACTGCTATATTTCAGGATGCCAGATTGAAGCAAAATAATCTGCTGCCCAGTAATTTAATATGTAATTTATTTGGAGCTTATCTGCTTGGTTTGCTACATTCAGCAGAATAAAACTGTCAAAAAGAAAAAATCTGTAATGGAACATTCATGACGTGGACACGACAATCCATGTAATTTGAGCAACCTCCATATCTTGCAGCAGCTTGCTGTCGTCTATGAGGACCACTTCTGGTACATTTTTCAGATATGAAGAAAATATTTTCTGTGCAGAAATATTTGGGATGTGGGAGTGCTGATGTCTATTCTAATCCTGCTAGATTTTGCTGTTAGAGGCAGGTTCTTCAGCATCCTCTCTCTCCAAAATTATTCTCTCTGCACAAGTGTTCAAGCTTTTGTCTCCCCTAACAGCGTGAAAATAATCTCCAAAAATAACATTTAACCTGCCACAGGTTTCCAATAATATTTCAGAAATAAATTACAATATTTTATGAACATAAGTAAACACTACAGTCTAAGTGCAGTCTTTCACATTTAAACTCAAAGACTAAAATCTCCCAGAATACTACAGGTTTCCCAACTGAACTGGGCTGTCATGTTATGAACTCTATGCGCTCTGTAGAAAAGTAACAAATCATATCTCTGTTCCCAAGTCTTCAAGAAGAGCACAGCAAATTCAAGCTCACCGAAGAGCTAAGGAACCAAAGTAATTTCCATAAAAACCCTTCAGTGATGATTTCTACATTGGCAAATAACAAGATGATGTATTTTCAATTTTGCTATCGGTATGCACAAAAGGAATACACAGATGCCATGGATAAAAGATGCAGGCTATACTTGGGAAATACAAATTATTTCAACTTACATACTCCTTATGCAGAAAAAAAAAAAAAAAAATATTTTTGCTCTCCAAAACACATATGTGTGAAGAGGAAAATAAAGACAGCCAATCTTTTCTTCAGTATTTCTCTTAGCTAAAGTTTGTTGATATCAACATGTCATCTAGCAGTATTTTTTTCTATCTGCACATTACATTATTATGTCTTCAGTTTTATTTTCAGACTTGTAATTTGAGAATAGCAAAAGAAAAATAATTGAGAAAGCTTCTTTGGCACAATTTGAGAACTGAATAAAAGGCAGAACGCTTCCCTGAATGCCTCGCTGTTGCACACAACAGTGGCAACAACCATACTGCTTCATAAGAGTTAGGATAAGCTGGTGCAGAGATGGAGGCCACAACTGTGTAGCTAGAAAAAGGATGAAGTTCAATCTATTTCTTCTCCTCACTCAGATTTTGACAGCCCTTGCCGTTCTCCCTTTCTCTCAGTCTTAAAGTGATTGCAGCGATCAGGACAGACTTCAGTTTTGCAGCATTGCAACAAGCATCTTTTCTCAGTGGTTCAAGAGCATCCGAAAAGTTACAAGTTTTGAACAGATACATTCCCATAATAGGTACACAAACAAGAATGCACGCATCAGAGTGAGGGAAAGCACTACACAGGTCTCTCTTCTTTTTTTAGACAGCCTGAGAGCAAGCAAAGCAACAGAGAGAGATATCTACCTCAGAGATATTTATATCTTGGCAAAGAAGACAAAAAAGCACGCTGTATAACAAAAAAAAAAAAAAAAAAAAAAAAAAAAAGAATTTAATTCCCTTTTTTCTATTAGAAAAGGAAAAAAATCTTCAAATGAATAAAAAGAAGCAAGCTTCAGCAAAAATCAAAAATTACAATGATGCACTCTCTAGAATCTGAAACGTGTTATCTTTCTAATTATCAGGTATCATTTATATTAAAATTTATAACCCAATTCAGCGATGAAGGAATATTTTGTAAGTAACTCTGAATATTATACTGATGATGTCAAAATAAAATTATCCAGTCACAAGGAAGAGTTAGCAGAAAGAAACATAAGTGTTAAACTGTACCACTCCAAAATTTTTATGTCATTAGTTTTAAGTCCTTATATCTCAAAGTGGCAAGACATTTATAGTGTTGAAACTTCTATTTATAGATTTAAACAGCTTGAACAAATATAAACAAAGTTTCACTGCAGAAAAGAAATGGAAATCCAAATTTTGTCCTAAAGCAGGAAAAGCTCAGGAAATTCCATATGAATTTAAAGTTCTAAAAATATCCTGGTTTTTTTGCCTTTCTCTGAAGTGTGTTTAAGAGCTGAATTGTAAATCTGCAAACACAAAGAACTTTTCAACTGATAAGGGGAGATTAGACAGCACTCTACCAACCCTTTTCAGCTTCCCCACACAGCATATAGGTAATATAAGCAGTGGGAGAATAGTAACTGAAGCCCGCAAATGCACAAAAACTTCCATTACAAATCAACCACCACGTATTCTCTAATCCACTAACACATGACTGGCATCAGGCAAATCCAGATGCAAGGCAGGAAAACAGAAAGACTCCAGAGAGAACAGATAGGAACAGTCTGCATTTTCCTTCATTATATTTGCTCACCTTATGAGCAGTAACCACTAAAACCACAGACTCACAGAATGATAGAATGGCATGAGTTTGAAAGGATGCCAAAGACCACCAAGTTCCAACCCCCTTGCCATTATATCAAGTACCAGATAAAATTGTCCAGGGCCCCATCCAACCTGGCTTTAAACACCTCCAGGCATGGTGCGTCCACAACCTCTCTAGGCAACCTGTTCCAGCACCTCACCATTCTCAGCAAAATACTTTCTCCTGACACCTAATTTAAGTCTCCCTTCTTTAGTTTCAAACCATTCCTCCTTGTCCTATCAGTATCTACTCACGTAAAAAGTTGATTTCCCTCAGCTCTCTCAGCCTGTCCTATAGGGGAGGTGTTCCGCCCCTTGGATCATTTCTGTGGCCCTCATCTGGACACTATCCAATAGGCCCACATCTCTCCTGTACTGAGGACTTCACATCCAGATGCAGTACTCCATGTGAGGTCTCACCCGTGCACAGCAGAGGGACAGGATCACCTCCCTCAACCAGCTGACCATGCTTCTTTTGATTCAGTCCAGAATACAATTGGTTTTCTGAGTTGCAAGGGCACATTGCTGGCTCATGTCCAACTTGACATCCACCAGTACCCCCATGATTCTATGATCATTTCATTACAGTTGCGCTCAATCATCCAGCTTGTATTGACAGTTGGGGCTAGTCACAATCCAGGTGAACCAGGCCCACTGCTCAAGCTTGTCTAGGTCTCTCTGGCTTGTAACCTGTTCTCCAGATGTATTGAACACACCACATATTTTGTCGTCATTCACAAACTTGCTGAGAATGCACTTGATCCCACCAGTCACTGATGAAATGCTGAAGTGCACTGGTCCCAGTACTGATCTCTGAGACACCACTTGTCATAGATCTTCATCCAGACCTTGAGTCATTGACCAGTAAGATACATCAGCTACTACCACTCCAAATTATTATCATGTATTATGATTAGAAGCAAGCACTTTCATTAACTAAATATTATTAATTTTGCAGAAGCAAGCATCAAAAGGGAAGAAATATCAAATTAGTCTACAGAAACTGAAAGTGTTCTACTATGTGCAACATATTACATTCTCCAATGACATGATCCCATGTGATTTTTTCCAAGGATAGATTCCTCATAGAATTAATGAGAATACAGGATAAAGGGATTCATTTCATGAATAGCTGTTTAGCATTTTGTTTCTTCCTCAATCTTCAGTCTGTAGCCTCACACTTTATTCAGCATAGTCAATTTTTTAAAGTCTCGAGAATTATTAATTTCCTCACAGGCATTTCTCTTGCTACAGTAAATTACAGCACTTCAAAAACAAAACAAATACTAATGAAATCATTTTTTCAAAATCTCAAAGGAATAGCATGATAGCACCATTTCCCAATGAGGAGTGGATGCACATAGCTTACACTAAGAAAGTTTCATTAACCTAGAGTACCCCAATTTGAGATTGCAAAAACAGTTTATTCCCACCATAAATTGCATTCTATGCAGCCCTAATGCTTAAGGCACAGTTTTCATTCTCATCTGTGACAGACATCATGACTGAGTAACTCTGGCACCTCAACATCAGGCAGAAGAACGAGACCTCAGAGCCATGACTCAGGAACCCAGCTGGTAAGATAAAAAAGACTCAATGTCCATTTGAAAATAAGACTGCTATAAAAGACTATCAGCTCAGCTAATTCCACAGCAAAATCTGACAGAGAATCTAAATCTCCAGGAAAACAATCAGTTAAGCATCATAATGCTCATTTCCAACTTCAATTCTCAGCTTGATATTTCATCTTCAAAGTCTTTTGTTCTATAGCTTCTCTGCTACCAAGGACTAACACAGCCTTTAAACTGCTATTATCAGCACTGAGATAGTGTTCTATACAAAGCTACCGTGACTGTACATTTGAGTGATTTCATAACACATATTAGTTCTGGGTATTTTTACATTTCCTAACACAATTTTTTGAAAGTGTAAGAAAATTGTTTTTATGCTGTACTTTGTATATCATTTTTCTACTTTTTTTTTTTTTTAAGTAAAAAGAAACCGTCACAGTTATAGTAGGTGGCATTACACTAACACCCACATGAATGAAATGTAGAGAATAAACATTTAAAACAACTTTTTAGGCAGATATCACCTAAACTAACAGAAAATCACCAGGAGTTCAGATGTTCAGAGAACAGATGTTTTTAATACAGGGGGTTTCCTAGACAGTTGCTGAAGGCAGCTATCTAGTCTAATCATTCCAGGCATCTCCCACTTTCTTTTCCTCTCTAAATCTTTATCCTAATCCTCTATCTCACCTAGCCAAACCAGATTCTCAAACAAGTTATAGCCTGGTCTGCTATCCTAATTAATGTTTTCTTCTGTATCAAAAAGTTACCTTCAGATCTACAAAGTCTCAGCCTGGCCTTCTGGCATTTTTCTTGATCAACCTCTTCCTTCCCTTGCATCAGAAACTTACCAAAATTCCTCCTTCTCGATTTTTTTCTCATCTCTCAGCCCCAGACATTCCTGTCTGCATCTCTGTGCAGCAGCTGGGGATTTCTCATCCACACCACTCCTTCTTTGAACATCTCTCATGCCACTCTTCATTCCAAGTCTCAGTCCACAGGTTCTTCTTATAATTCTCCCTGCCGGAACAGTGCAACTTTTGTGCCCCAAATTTCTAAAAATGTTTACTCTAGGTGCCCACTCCTCTCTCTTCAGAAAAATTTGTCTCATATGACATATTAATAATCCCTTGCTGCTTGTCTTCCTTCAGCATCCCACGCAAAGGAGGAGATTGTCCCCTTCTACTCTGCCCTTTTGAGGTTTCATCTGGGTAGTGGATCTAGGCCTGGGTCATCAGCACAAGAAAAATGTGAAGCTTTTGGAGCAGGTCCAGAGCCAGCCACAAGAATGATCAGACAGCTGGAACATTTCTTCAATGAAGAAAGGCTGAGGGAGCTGAGGAGACTTCATTGCAGTCTTCTAGCACTTAAAGGAAGCTTATAAACAGGAGGGAGACCAACTTTTCACATAATCTGATAGTGGCAGGATAAGGGAAAATGGTTTTATATGAAAAGAGGGGAGATTCAGATTAACTGCCTTACTCAGAGTAGTGAGGCACTGCAACAAGTTGCTCAAAGAAGCTATGGATGCCCCATCCCTGGAGGCTTTTAAAGCCAGGTTGGATGGGGCCCTGAGCAGCCTTATCTAGTGGTTGGAAACTTTACCACAGCAGGGGCTTGGAAGCAGATGATCTTTCAGACCTCTTCCAACATAAGGCATTCTATGATTCTAAGATCCCTTCAACTAGACATCAAGTTCCTCTCAGTTTCCCTCTCTACCACTTCAGTCCCATGTTCCTGTTTCTACTAGATCACCTGGATTTTGAACTTTCTGCTTTTTCCAAACTTCTCAACTGGCAGCGGATCTCTTACAGTACATGATGCACTGAGTTCTCAGAAGTCAATACAGTGTCTGACCTCATCCACACCCTCCCAACTGACACAAGAAACAGCTGGTTTCAACAGTCTAGGGGGACGTTTAATTATTCACAATGGAGGGAGATTCAACAGTTCATCACATGGGAAATGAGAAGTCTAGCTGGTGCAGAACAGGAAAAAAATCAATAGACCTTTACCTACTAAAAGAAAAAACTGCAGTATTTCAGAAATGTTTTTTTCTTATGTTTTGGTGCAGTGGGGAGGTGGTGTTTTTTTTTCCTTCCTAGTCATCAAAAAAACACATGCTATATCAAGATGACCCTTTCTAATTTCACATTTGGTTGGAAAGCATGAGATGCTCAAAGCTTTCAAGAAAATATGATGAATTTTCTTAATGAGGTGGATCATATTTTTCATCCCAGTCTTCAGCCTTAGTGTCTTCTGACCACTTATGCATGAATCAAAAAATAAAAATTTTCAGATTAGTTTGAAAAAAAAAGAAGAAAAAAAAAAAAAGAAGAAGAAATAGATGCTACTGTTTTTATTCAGTGAATTTTGACACTTTGAGCACTTGATTATAAGCACTTGGCAGTAGCATTTTATAAGACAGAACAGCTTGACAGCCTTAATAACAGGGAAGATCCACAAGCTTCCACAATAACATTGCAAATGGTATGAAGACTCTGTGGGAACTGCATTGTGATCAGCATAACAGAGCAGCTTAACATTGCCTATATTCCCCTCATTTCAGGTTTGCTTATGCCAATTCAAATGATTTTTAAAAATCCTTTTTTTACTACTGATAACTATAAATTGAATGGAACTGTGCTCTCACAAATAACAAAGTTCAGCTACTGTGTTTCATACTCATCAGCAAAAAAAAAAAAAAAAATTACTTGGGAAAGTGGGGAGGAATCACACATTGCTGTGTTAACTAGTCCAGTTGCATCGATAAATGGTTCAGATATTTATTTGTGAGATGGATCTGTCCAAAATCTCTGATAATAAATAAAAGAATTTAAACTAAGAGCTGAAATAAACAATATGCCCCTACAAGTGAATGAGGAAGGAGTGCCTTTCCAGCATGCAGAAAGCTGCCCAGTTGTTCACAACAGATGACTGGTATCAAGTCTGCCTTTCAAGTAATATGTTTCAATTTAGAAAATAATATTTTTGAATGAGAACAATGTAATCAGTGTCATCACTTGACCAAAGAAATATACTTGATGAAAAGGTTTCACTTCAAAGGAAATAAGACATTAGTTTACAATGTTCTAAAAACAAAACAAAACAACAACAACAAAAAAAAACCATTTAAGTTAAGGAATGATGAACATCAAAGCCTTTTCATATAATGCACATTTGCATAGCATAGTTGCAGATCAGCATTAGTCAGGACACCAACTACACACATACTCCAGTGTAGAAATTTCTGCTTCCTATTGAAACCTCTGCACTGTGAATTCAGGGATGAATTCTCTTTCCTGCTTTCCTGACTTTTCAGCCTGAATATCACTGACCTTATTGCTACTAATTTTCATTTTTATCATGCATTTTGTGTTTAGATTTCACAGCTAGGGAACTTTTCTTGAATGTTTAAAAGACCTGAAGTATTGTTTTCCAGAGATTTCATGAATTTGACTGAAAAAAAAATTAACTTAATTTCTAAACTATTCATAATCAGTAATTTTAAAAGCTATCATGATGTGTAATTAACAATAGGCACAGGCAAAACTCAGTGCAGCATTGCATGCTAATATATGCAAGAAAGGAAAACCTGCTGGAAATATTACACCAGTTTCTGGGCCTGTACTGCCTCAAGAAAGGAAATAGAAGAACTTGGCTTAAATATCAATGGTAGCACTACTGATAGTATAGAGCAAAGAGATGATTTGCTATTTGGGGTTATATATTCCTCCTGCTTGCTCTACATTATACAGATTAAACTACATTCAGGCTACATTTTGAAAAAGGCAATTGTCATGGCCTGTGAACAAACTATTGATCTGTTGTTACAACATGCAAGTCTTTCCCTCAAGATTGTTTACTGGCTTGTTTTAATTCAGAGGTAGCTAACTGCTTAGAAACAGAGAGGAAGAACTGTAATATAAAATGGTGATATTACAACCACATTCCTTGCAACACTATGACATAGAGGTTTGATATAAGACTTTTCCTCAGCTTTTAACTAAGTACATGACATGTGCAAACCTAACCCTCAGAAACCTGCAAAATTTCATATGCTATCAAAAGATCCATCCGAGGAACTACTCATCATCAGAAAAAAATATATATATTCCTTAATTGGATTCAGAACTACTTGGTCTCAAGGTCAAGTTGGATTTATAAAAACAACTTCATCCACCCTCAGCCCTAGCAATAGTGAAAGGTATTTGCCACTACATTCCTTTAATTGCCACAGAAAATAAGAGCTATTCAACTCCACCACACTTCAAATGAAAATACTGTGCTTACTTTGGAAGAGACTACTTTTAGGTTCCATACATTATTATGATATTTCAACTGTACATTGTAGAAAACAAGAACTTGATGTATATATTTAGTTCCAGTGAGTTATCTTTACAATCCTGGGAAAGATTAAATGTGACTTTATTGGAAGAGGCTACATTTTACTAAAGTATATGCCCAAAATACTGTTACTCATTTTCAGGTGTTCCAATAAAGTTACACTGGTGAAGCAAGATTTTTACGAAATAGCAGTGGAGCAATCTAATGTAGCTGGGGAAAATAATAAAACTAAACTAAACTAAACAAACAAACAAGTAAAACCAACAGACTACAGGGATGCTGTGAGCTCTGGAGGAAACCACGATATACCATTCAGTCAACATCTTTGAGCTCACAATTTCTAGACTTGAGATCCGTAAACCTGCAGCCCAATGGATTAAGTCTAACAGCTTAAGATAAAGAGACAACTTCCATAAAGAAGTATTCACTGGATAGGATACTTCAGTCTTCAGACCTGTCTACTGCTAATATAATTACTATGTAGGTAGTAAAAACAAATATTTTGATGATTGCAAAGGTTTACAGTTCATCAGCTCTTAATTTAGTTTGGAAATGCATGTATTTATAAAACCAAGGGAGCGAGCATAAAAGCAAATTTAATTTTGCTCAGTTTTTCCTTACAATTAAATCAAAATTGAATAATTGAAATTGCTTTAATAATTTTTCATTAAAATTTAGCTATGCATTTTTTTAAGACTACAATACAGAGATTAAAATATGAAGAAAATAGATTTCAGTGGTTTCTCTCTACAGTGAAAATAATTTGAGTATGTTGATATTTTGCACGAAAGATACAGTATACATATTAACACCATGGTAGTTGTGAAAATTCATTGTATTGAAAAAAAGCAGTCTCTGCAGTCAACAAATATTACAAGCATCAGGTCTCTATGTATAAATGAACATGTGACAGTGTGTCAATAGCATTATATGCTATACTATTCATAATCCTAGGAGCATACGGACCTCTTCAAAACCATTTCAAACATTTCAAAAATTTAGTATAGAGTTTTAATTCATATGACAGTGCTGTGAACTTCAGAACTTTAATAGGGACTACTGATACCTCAGTTATGTAACTCAGAAGATTCCTTTAAGTTTTCTTCTTTCCTTCATTAGAAAAATGTTCAACTTCTATCCATTATTTAAACAAAAGCAAATCAAATAATTTACATCTTTTTTTCAACGTTATCAAATACCAGTTTAAAAACCATACTATATTTTTGTGGAGATTAAAATGTAAATAAAATTTTGCTACAATACCTTTATTAACTGCTTTTCTATAGAGAAGGCACCATTCAGATTCTTATACTACTTACCAAGTATCTTTCAGAAGAGACGCTGACTAAAATAAGGTCATCTCCAACACGCACTTTTTCTCCTTCTGATCGCTGCTTAGAAGCAGGATGGATAGTCCACCAGCATGCCTCACCTGTATCGTTGTTGAGTAACAAGAGAGAAAGAAATTGGGAAGAAAGTGCAAGAGTATTGCTATTACATTTACAATTACCTCAGTCCAAAAGTTTTGGTTTTGACCCAGTTTTCAGCTGCATAAAGCAAGTGTCCATGTGTTTTCAATAATTAGCATAATTCCTGTACCACCAATCTACCTGAAACTCAAGGGTAAAAAATAAAACCATGTAGACAACAAGACCTCTGGAACAGAGATAGCAGAGTTGGGCAATAAGAAGACACTCTGTGTTTTCTTTGCATTCCAGTCCAGGCTACCCTTGCTAAAGAATTTTCCTGTCACTTTCTTGGTGTCTTTATGTTCTGGGAATAATATTCCAAAGATATTTCACCAAGAATTATGACAACTATGTGGAGAAGAAAAAAAAAAAAAGAAAAAAGAAAACTTCTAGGTGCACAAAAAGCACCTAAATGTTTAAAATAAAAGTCCTAATTCAATTATGCTCTTCCATTTTTACTGACACTTGGTAATTCCCTAGAATATTTAAAAGTCACAAATTTTGTTCTCATGATAAACCTTGTCTTCAGATACACTTCTTGCAAAAAAAGTGCACTTCTTAGAATATGCTAATGTACTTCAGATTCATTTAATTGCTTTTATTGTTATTAATCTTAGTGACAGCAATGCTTTAAAAAGCGAGTAAACCTCTTAATTTTTAATTAAGCATCTCCACCACAATAATGGCAGCATAAGAAGCTCTATTGCTCTCAAAAATACAAATAAATCCATATCACTGAAAGTTCTTAAACATTAAGATAATTCTTCACTAAAATGACTCAATTTCAAAAAAAAATCTCAACAGAAGACTCCTAAAGTCACAGCAACTTGAAAATTTTCCTTATCTTCTGTTATAAATTCAAGCTTAAATATCAACATACATGCTTCTATTTCATAGAAAATAAGTTACAAAATTGACTAGAAACATAGATATTGAATGTGTAATAGACAAGAATATTAACTTCTGCTTCTTTAGTTCTTAAAATAGTCTTAATTTTTATGTTCTTTATGTTTGTGTAGGTCTCTATTCTGATTTTCTGATTGATAGTATTCCTCACTACATAGTTTAAAAAAACCATTGTTTACCTGTGGTGTCCTCTTGCAATCCTACATCAAATGCCAGCTTATCCATTGAAGATCGAGATGTTGAGAGACAGCACAGATACTAACAAAAAAAGGCACACATCATTTGTTGTACCTGCATTTGTGTCTGATAACACACTAGAATCTAAAAAATCTGCTAACACAACAGCAATTCTTAAATTATCCCAACAAGTTATTGCCAAGAACATAAATAAATGCTTGCAAATCTGCATGGCTCTCAAGGAGACTTGATCAAAGTATATGTTCTAAAATAAGCTCTCAGACTTTACCCAGGTTATATCTTTTCACTGAGATAGAAATAGTGAGAGTGGAAATAGGAGCTGATTACGTCAAAGTTGAGCTCCACGAAGACTCATCCACAGTTTAACAGTTCTGAACCTGTATAATTCTTGGGAACTAAAAAATAAGGCAAAATACATGCATGAAGGAATTTCTTTTCCCACTGTATTTCCAATAGGTTGCTAGCTAGCTTCTGATTCAGTCAGAGCTTATGCAACATGTAATATCCAAGGAAAAAGCAACGGAAAACTATCAATTTAGCATGGACTGATGAGCAGAGAACTCAAAAGTATGGAACTGGACTTCATTTCTGCAAGGGTAAAAGCCTCTTTGACGTGAATCGTTCTCCCAGTTTGAATAAATGGCAACAGTCTAGGTACAGTCAAACATTGCTTTCATATAGCAAATAAATCATTACTACTATCAAATCCTGTTACATACCATACCACTGTAGGAATGGCGCAACAGGATTGCATGTCCATAGAGAAGCGTTCGATGACCACCACCTTGTGCAGACTGAAAAAGAAATAATACACTAATATGTTGGAAAAAAGTCAGGCCTTTTGCAAAATAAACAGAAATAAAACAATTTTTTAAAAATTTCAATCTCTGGACAATTTATATTCACCCTTCTTACAGAGGAGTACATTTCTAGAAAAAATCCTTCTCAGATATTAGGTCAAGAACGTAGTTTTTTAAGTGTTCTCACTCTTGCCTATGAGTATAGTGAACTGTAGACAGAACATACAAAGTTTTTGGGACAGATCCTGGGTAGAGTCTGCTTAAGCATATCAAAAAGTTCTTGACTTTTTCCATTTAGAGTTCCTCAACTTACTAACGATGGAAAATGCTGTATTTTGTGTCCAGTCACAAGTCAGATATAAAATAGATTGAATCCCTCTTGCTTGGGCTGAAAGTAGAAGGCTCTGTTGTACTTTGTAGTACCCTCTACACTGGTTATATAGCCTTAAATCTCTCATTATTTCCTCATTTTTATACAGAAGAGAACTCCCTCCTAGGGAGGGAGCTTCTCATGTATTGTCCCTGGCTTCACTAGAAAATACTAATTGTTTATCTACCACATTTGAGAACAGCATTTTCAAGATTGCTTCAGCAATTTGATTCAGCATTTAAATACTATTAAACATCATTCATCTGCTAGGCCAGACAACTGCTCAAAGATATCCGAGACAACTCAAGAGAATTTGAAGAGTTCAGAAAATTCAGAAATTAATTCCAAAGAAATGTCCCACTTGGGAAGCACAGTATAAATCTTTTCTGAAATAAATTATGATAATAAAAGTTATCTCAAGAAACTACTCTGGTTTGGTTTTTTTTCTTTTTTTCCCCCTACAATGCATTCATCACAGTTTCTGTTTATCTACAATCAAGTTAAACATTCGAAAGAACAAATAATCTCATTAAAGCACAAGCAACCTTCCAGCTTTTGCTGAAGATCAACAAATTCCTTAACTTGAGATACATCTGACTGACACCAATCAAGAGTAGAGACTGGCTTACAACACACTGTTTAGAGCTTAAATCCACATTTATCTGATAACTACACAAATTATGCACAGCATGTTCTTCAACCAGAGATAACTATTCCTACTTGCAAGGGATATTCTTTCACATAAGACACCTAATCTAGTTCCTCTCATGAAGCATTCATACCCTTTCTTTTACCATAACATGCTGACCTTGTGTTTGAATGAAGCATCAGATTCATTACAGAACAAATTGGAGAGAGACATACTATGCAATCTCTATAGCATCTTCATTTCAGTGCTGAAGATCGATTTCACTGAAGGGCTCTGCTGACAACCCATGATTTCTTTTCTTCATTTACTCTTTGTCTTTCCTTAACTTTTATCCATTAATATAATATCTCTTGATCTTTGAGTTATTTGGTTATGTACCTCTCTATCTATAAAGCTTGTGAGAAACCTAGTAGTTAGAAAAAAAAGAGAAAGCAGCTGCCAAGAATTTATGGCTTTTTATCTTTAATTAAAAGAGAGTATCCTAATGAACACAAAGTATACTTTGAGTTTGAACAAACTGCAATGCCAGTTAAAATGCGAGGAAACACTTCCAGCAATCTCTGTGGAAAAGTGACTGACATGATTTTTATTTAGAAGGAATATATCTCAGAGTCATGGACATAGTCTTGACAGTAAGACATGAAGATTTAGGTATGAACCACCATTACCTACTGCTGCTTCTTCTACAGGGAAGGACAGAGACATTTGATAATGTCAGGAACATAATGACAAAGAAAAAAAGATGAGAATCTGCTATATATCCACATGAGGAAGTGGAGGAAAACAACTCTGAAATTACTGTTATTAACACTTCAGATTCACCCAGATGCTTTACCAACAGCAAACATAGCCATCCAACCAATAAAATCACTAATATAGACAATATCCTGAAATTCCAGTAACATTTCTGTCTGAATTGTTCTATGCTAGTAGCCTTAAATTTTACATAATATATAGAGATCTTGCTGCCAGTTGTACAAAATCTGAGAAGAATGTAAGAAATATCACAGCTGTGTTAACTTGCCCTTATTTGGGGCATACCGATTTATCTATTAACAACTGTTTTGCTAAATACCCCCTTTCAACACAATCAGAAGACAGACTAGCTCAAAAAAATGCCAGTTAATGGGGGGGACTGTTTTGTTTGGTTTTGTTTGTTTTTTAAATATTATTTTAGTTCTCTTGAAAAAAGTTACCTAAAAAATATTCAACCAATTAAAAAATACAAGGAACAAGGGAGCTGTTCCAATTTCTTAGCCAGAAAACAAAGAGTTGAAATATCTTCCTCTTCAACATTTCTGAGAGGCAATTATAATCAAGCCAGATAGACAGAAGGAGAAAGAAAAATTGAAACAGAAAAATACAGGACAGAACAGAAGAGCAAGCTGGGACTATGAAAATGTCTTTCATTTTGAAGATTACAAGGTTACATACATGTCTGTAAGTCAATTTTCTATCTTAAAAGCTCATTTTGTATCTACTTAATATTTAGCACTCATTTTTATGCCAGAAAGTGTGTAGTGAGTAGTTATTGAGCCATAATTGTCAACTGAGAGTGTCTTTGATTTTCAAGAGAATCCATTCCTACCTATAACGTTATAGAGAACTGAATTTTCTATAACTTTGTAAACTGTAAACTTATAAAAGAAAATAAAATTTAATTAAACAAATGAAACTAAATTGAAAACCAAAATACAATTTAACGATTGGACTTCTATGGCAAAGATGCAACGTTCCAAAACAAAGCAAATGGTTTAAATTTTAGGTAGTCCTTTCTGAAGCCAAAAGATGGAATCAATTATCCTTTTTGGCCCCTTTCAACTTCGGATACTTTACAACCCTATGAAGTGTACCACCAAAGTTTTAGGACATTTCTAGTAGCATTAAAAATTTGAAATTTCAGAATACACTGAAAATAAGACTTGCTGGAAGTTGCAACAAAATAAGAACTTAAGCACACTGCAGAAAATCAAACGAGGTAAAACAGTGTTTTTAAGAATGTGTAATAGCTTTTATTGCCTGGAAGATCTTTCATAATGAACCTGAAAGAATATAATGGAATTAGTTGTAGACGCTGTAGGGAAAATGACATTACAAAAAAACAGATTGTAAGCAACTACAGTTTTGATAGAGTTAACAAGAAAAAAAAAGTTAAAAAGAAAAAAAATCAATTGAACAATAAACTACAAGACTTTGGTTGTAAATCCTTTAAAAAAAAACCCAATCCATATAGTTAATAATAGTGGTAAATTTCAACCAGGTTCTTTGCCTGTTATTTCCTCCGTGCCCTAGACCTAGGCAAAGGAGATGTTAGACCAAATGGTCTAGATGAGCCTTAGAGCCATTCAAGTATTTGCTCTGAATATGTTTCTAGAAGTACTATAAAATAATTTTCATGCCACTGAAATTTTATTACAGCTGAGAGTAGCTATACAGTAAAGGAAGTAACACGATTACCATTTTTTTCACAAATATCTTCCAAGGCAAATCCAGCAAGATAAAGTTAAAAGTCTTAAATATAACTTAAGTACACAGTAGTAAAACACTGTCCTTTAAAGCATCAAGTATTTACATTTCATTAAAATAAAGCAACACCCTGAAGCAAAGCTTAAAGTAATGTTTTGTTTCCAAAGATAATTCCGGAAAATAAATGTGTATTGAATTTATTCTTGTCCCATACTTAAAATGCTAACAGCAGCTTTCTATTGCAACATGTAGTAACAGTACAATGACTTAAAACATATCAACTTGGAATTTAAAATAAAATTACTGCAAACCTATTTTTAAGCATCAGCCTGACAGGTTTGAAAGAGGGGAAAAGCTAATCGTTTATAATGATTATGTTCATCTAACACTAAAAGCAGATGCTGGAGACAATACGTCAAACAGAGGACACCTTACAACTCCATAAAAACTCTTACCAAAAAAAAAGTGAAATCATCATCTCCACCAAGAGAGTGTTGTAAGTTTCATGAAGTTATGTAGTATACATCTTACAAATATTTTTACTGATACAAAAACTGCAGAATTAACAGTTCTAAAGATCTAAATCAAGGCAGTAATTTAATTGCATAAGTAGAAGCATTTCATTAAACATCTCTCAATTTTCTGCTTCAAACACTTATGAGGGTTGGTTGAGAACCAACAAAACTATAAAAATACCAAACAGAAAACTGCAGCCACCACTGACGGAAGTCTCTCAAATTCCATTCTTTGGGTCTCATGTGGGAGCTGTCACATTCACCACACATGACCAGTCAACAGTCTGAAATTATGTTTAGATCTATTAGCAAGAGAAATCAAATTGGAAATTAGGGTCTCATAACAAGTATTGGCTTGAAAACATTGTCAACCATGCATTCTGAGTGAAAGCATGCTAGGCCCTGTGTATACTCTTCCTAACCAGAATCTAGCTGAGTCAGAAGTGTAAGACAGTTAACATCAACGCCTTTTACTAAAAGCCAAATAAAACTTTTTGAAGTAGGAGACCAATGCTAGCATGTAGCCTCAACTGGTTCTCTAGAAAAGAAACTATGAGTACAAGGTGAGGAACACCTCAGCTCTGTTTATATAAAATATCTTTAAGATTGATATTTAAGCAAATAAAAGGATGCCATTTAGTAACCTGCAAGATAGAAAAATAAGTTCTGAAAGATCTTGAAAGATTTTGAGTTCTCACTCAGGAAAATGGAATTTCCATGACAGCAGAATTAGCAATGAAATGATAGAAACCAGACAAAGATAGAAATGAATCAGGAGGAATTGGAAGGAAGGATGTCCCATGATCTAAAAGCATATTTATTTGAATCTACGCACAAATCTTTACATGATGCTCCAGACATTTCTGTAGAGGATATTCAAAATGATGCGTCCACAGGAACATAAGAATAATTCATTCCATTACTAGTATGCATTTTTTCCATCTATTGTAGACCAATTTACCTAAAACCAGCTGTGAAGATACAGTCCTACAAGCTGACCAAAACTGGAGGCCACTACAGGCAAGTGCTTTATGGAGACTCCCCCACAGTTGTACTAGTGTCTAATGCTTTTCACACTGAAACCGGCATAAGAGCTTCCTCCTGATACCAGGCAACAGCTAAGCTGGAAAACAAAGAAAGTCTCCTTCATGCAGTGCAACAGGCTTGGGGCAGAGTGGCTGGAGACTAGGTGGCCAAGAAGGCCAACAGCAACCTGGCTTGTATCAGTAATAGTGCAGCCAGAAAGAGCAGGGAAGTGATTGTCTCCCTGTACTTGGCACTGGCGAGGCTGCACCTCAAGTATCATGTTTGGTTTCAGGCCCTTCACTACAAGAACAACATCGAGGCCCTGGGGCACATCCAGAGAAGGGCAACAAAGCAGGTGAAGGGTCTGGAGTGGAAGCTGAGAGAACTGGGATGATTTAGTCTGGAGAAGAGGAAGCTCAAGAGAAACCTTATTGCACTCTACAACTCCCTGAAAGGAGGTTTTAGCAAAGTTTCCGTTGGCCTCTTCTGCTGAGTAACAGTGATAAGATGAGAGGGAATGGCATCAAGTTGCAGCAGGGGAGATTCAGGCTGGACATTAGGAAGAGCTTCTCCAAAAGAGTAATCAGGCACTGGAACAGGCTGGCTGTCCAAGGAGGTGGTTGAGACACCATCTCCAGAGGCATTAAAAAACATGCAGATGCAGTACTCAGGGGCATGGTTTAGAAATGCTGGTGGTAGGTAGACGGATGGACTAGATGATATTTAGCAGTCTTTTCCAATGTTAATTATTCTGATTCTCTTAAAATCAACGTGATCAATAACAGCTTATGGATAGCTAAAAGAATTTAGCAATTAAGAAAAGGCAAATACTCAAGTTAGTTCTGCCTAAGGAAACTAAAGAACAAGTGGAAAGAAAAATGTGTTTTGGACAGTAATTCAATTTACCTAAACTCTAAGTTGCACACTGACAACATCTATGCTTTTGCTTATGTTTACACTGGAAGCTTAGGTAAGGATGGTTCTAGATCAGACATTTCAGTTTTGCAGGATGCATGCTCACCAAAGTCTAGAAAACTCCAAAACCCCCAACTGGTGGTGAAATCAGAATGTATAGGAACAGTTTGCATCAGTGTAGATTAGTCAGGCAACAATTCACACTTGCAATAGCAATGCTAGGAAATTACATCTCCAGCAGCATTGGAATACTTGAAAATGGTGCATGAAGAAAAGATTGCAAACAAAGCTATGGAGTGTGAGCCAAGGAGTTTTCCACATTCTTCTTGCTTATAGAAATCTCTGTTTTCTTTAAAAATATTTGGAGAGGAGAAGATGACAGAATTTTTTTTTCAAAGTAACAACATCCAAGCATAGATGCGGGAAATTCCTCTCCCATAAAAACATAAATGCTAATGAGACCCTTTTGTAATTACCGTGTTCTTTAGACTGCTGTTTCCAGAGGCTGACAGCAAATCCATAGCATGCAGCTACTTAGAATTTAAAGAAGTCAAGTGACTCAATTCACTGACATACAGCATTGTGCTAATGTAATCCTTCACCTTTCTCATCTCAAGTAACAGCAGTGCTGAAGGGCATATTCAACACCATTTAAAACCTCTTTCCGTGTCTCACTGTAGCCTATATGCCAGGCTGAAATAACAAAGTGCAATAAGGCATTATATATTTTTATTATGCAATACACATTGTAGTCTTCACACCTTTTTTTTTTAAATCACTATTTCATTATGCTACATTTATTCAAGGAATTCACTACAAAACAGTAAGTGCTGCAAAAATTCAGGAGATAAGTAGGAGACCAGCTCTGCTGGTACCTGCTCTTAATAAAGAAGGCCTCTGCGACACAAGATCAAAAGGCATTCCAAACTTCTTTTTCAATACAATTGGTACTTACCTCCTATTTTATAATATGCCAAACCAAAGAACAGAGAAAGGAGCTCAGTTAAATTATAGGTTTTCCAAGTTTACCTTGACTGAAAAGTGCAGAGTGTAATTATACTTCATATAAATATCACTTGAATAAATTATTAGTCCAATAAAAAACATGACTATGTCTTACTCAGTTAAGAACACAGATATTTTACTACCTGCATTAAAAAGATTGGAACAATTGGTAATGATGACAAACATCTCTGCCAGCACCATGCTAAATTATCTCAATTTCAATAATATTGACTTGTTGGAAAAAAGATTAATCAGTCACATAATTAGAAACACTTCAGAAGCACCTCGTGTTTAATATTTCCAGCGCTACATTTATGTTACCCTTCTCCAAAAACGGTGAATTTCATATCAATGAAAAGCCAACATAACAGTGGAAATAAATCAAAAATAAATAATATTGATGAGCCGTTTTGAGCCCTCTATGTAAAATAATTATTTATATTTCTAGCTGAGGTAATGCTTCTATTATGAACTCCTACTTTGAAGCACTTAAAGCAATTTAGGAGAAAATTGCTCAAAAGGAAATTTATTGATTTCTCCCCTAGTGTAGTGAAGATTTCCCTTCCCACCTCCTCCTCCTCTTTCCCTGCAGAGGAGATTGAAGAAATTATTAAAAATCTGCCTAGTTTTTTTAGAGCTAAATAAGTGGAAGAGAGAGGCATTTTTCAGAGGGCAAGGACTGTGAAGAAGCTTTTTCTATTACTGTATGAAGCAAGGAATGTGAGTCATCCTTGTCACTTGAGAAGGAAGCTCACAGATAAGAATAAGACAGACAACCAAGTGGGAAGAAAAGATGGATCAGCAGAGGAGTCATATTAAGAAAACTCCTCTTACGTCATTAAATTCACTGCCTGAAATAGCACTGCTTATCTGGCCCCAAATTCCTCCCCAATTCAGAGTGACAATGAAGCAAGCAAGACCATATCGCAGAATTGTGGGCTCATAGGGGATGAAAATCATAAGCAAATCATTTTAGAAGGCAAAAAGTTAAAACAGTATAACCAGCACATCTTGGATAAATCACATCCAACTATTCCAAATGTCAGTTATTTAGAATGCCTGGAAGCTCTCCAAACTCCTTGTCTTATAGTTAAACGGAAAATAAAATAAAGAAGAAAAAAGAAAAAAAAGGAAAAGACAAATAGAGAAAGGAAGCAGACCTTTTGCTCTCTGACCTGAGTCCTCGTGGGCTGCCCACTCACAACAGTAATCCTGTCTCAGAAGAAAGAGCATGCTGCCCCTGATCTGCCAAATGCCTAAGTGATCTACAGCGAATTCTACTGTTTACTCATTGTCTCAAGATTCCTTGTTTAGCAGACAGTGTTCCATTCTCACAGAAAGAGTAACGATGAACTGAGAACTACAGGTGTTGGCACAGTGCTCTGTCTCCACAGACACAGATGCCTGCCTTTAGGCTTTTGTGGTCTGAAGAAGTCATAACCTCAATTCAAGCTAGAATCACTGTAGTTTCTAAATCCATAGTTTTACAAAATTCATTATGTTCTTTTTCAGTGAAGGCAAGTTAGATGCTGATGTGAAAAATAAAAATAATGAATTAAACAAAATCAGGAATTTACAGAAAATACAGTACCAAGGGTTTAACTTGCTTACCTTCATCATAAATTTCTGTAGAGCCGTGATGGGGGGGAAAAAGAGAAAATGTGAAATGAATATTTGCTTTTCAGGTGCTTAAAAATGGGATTTGTTTTCTCTAAAATAGTGAGTGGGTTACACAGAACTACAAATCACATTTAAAAGGAACATTTATCATTGTAAACAGCATAATTATAACTCATATAGCAAAACAGCTGCTCAGAACAAGGCTTCATTTTCTTTTATATAAGATTTTTTTTTACTTTAAATAATATACTAAATTAAATTCTTGTAGCTTAATGATAAAACAGTACAGGCAAAATAGATGCCATACCTGATCATCTTTAAATACTTGGTCTGCATAATAGTTCAATGCAAGTTATAAAGTCTTGCATTCAAAGAGCAATGCTGGGAAGCAACACTATCGCTGTAACAATTTATAATACACAAATGCAGACAAAGTTAGGAAAATGAAAATATTACTAATATTTCATGCACTTAATAAAAGAAAAAATGAAGTACCACATAACCGATGTTAGAAAATTATGGAAATGTTGGGGTTAATCTTCACAGAGATGCTTAAGAGTAAGAAAAGAGGTTACTTGCAGTGATTCCACTTTCTCTGCACAAGATCTACTGTCACCTTTTCCCCTGTCGCTCCTATTTAATGCTTTGATATCTGAAATTTTGAAGCTAGGGACTGAAGTCCAGAAGTAAATCTCTATCTCACGTGAAAAGAGTCTAAGTGGGTAACAAAACACAGGAAACACTGTGTTTTCACTTCATTCAGATTTTTAAAACAGAAATGTCTGTTCTCAGAGATGCAAAAAATGTTGTAGATAAATATTAATTAAATGGGAAAATGGTACAGTATAAAATAATGATGTCAAAGTATTCTTCTCTTTTGGAAAATCTTAACTAAATCAGGAATTTAGTGTTCAAGCACTTGGAAATAAATTGAGCAAAACTAAAGACTGGGAGCCTTGTCCACCATCCTCATAAAGTGATTCCTTAAAATATATGCATAAATCAGCAGTGTGATCATTTGTAGATTTTCTTCCATCTCATTTCTTGCCCCAATACTTCATTTGCTTTTAATGAGTGGCTCCAGAAGCTAACCAGAAGTCTTTGCTCTGCTGTGAACAGCACTCTAAGTGTATATATTCACTAAAAGAGAAATCAGCTAATTACATAATTTAAACTTTCTTACATTCGTCAATATTGAATTTCCATTATGATAAAGTAATCAAGAAGACTATATTCATCAAGGACCTCAAACTTTTCTATCTGCTATTTATCTGTGAAATTTTGTCCTGAGAACCATGCAACCACATCACTTTTCCATGTGACGAGTACATTAAGCAGCAGCCCTTCTGTGGAACATTCTTGCTCTCTTTCGATAATTTAACTGCTTGAATCTAATTTCTTAACTCATGCCAGATTAGCATGAATAGCTTATCTTTTCTCCTGATTACTAAAATGACACAGGAGGATTTTATCCTGAATTTTTTGGAACGCCAGAATTAACAATTAATTCTCTTCTGTTAACATACTAAGTGAACTGTAGTAAGAGAAAGGGAAACGATATTCATCTCTTAGTTGCTGCCATGTTGTGTTCTTTAGTTACTCTGGCTCCTCAATAATTTTGAAGATCATTTACACATCATTCTTAAAGACAGAATGTGTCACACCCCCAAGCTAGAAAGGGTGAGAATGACAGTCGGTAAGTAACTGTGAACGTTAACTTATTTACCTAATGCCAAAACCATCAGGGCAAAAATACTCCTAGCCTGCTGTTATAAGAATGCTTTCTCTTCACAGCAAACAAATCCCAGTTATTACAAGGAGTGAAGTGAATGCCTCTATGAAGCTCCAAGTTAAACTAGAGATATTACCTGTAATGAACTAGACAGTACCTGCCCAGCTATTATCAAACGCGTAAGACAGAGGATTCCAGGTACTCATGTCACATCCTTCTACAAAACAGCTCTCCCATGTTTTAAAATTTAATCTGTTCCAGGGTAAAGTATAACATTTAAAAAAAAAAATAATCAACTTTCAGTTTGGGGGAAAAAATAACCCCTAAAAATAAACCTACAGATATGCAACAGTGTTACAGAGAACACTGCACCAACTGATTTTCTGTAGAGGAAGAACTTCCTTTCTGCTCTCTCATATTGCTCTTTATTCCACAGAAAGAACAAGCACATTAATTTCTCATAAAACATTGCAATTCAACATGCTGCCACAGTTTTCATACTTGAAAATTAATCAGAGAGAACAGACCTATAACTTGAAATTTCTTGGTGTCGTTCCAATATCCATTGTTCTTGAAAGGTTTTTTTCACCAAAGACTGATACCAAAATGTTAAAATTATACAGACTGACTCATTCACCAAGTACAACAAAGGATTGTTGTACAGTAGTTAACAATAATCAGCTAAAAGTAAAAGAAGAGATCAAATTGTGATGACCTATAACATTACACATACACAAATCTCTTAATCTGTGAATTTGAACTCCTGACAGCAGAGGTTGGTCATGTTTATGTTTGAAATTCTGCATTATACACACCCTTACGAAGCATACAAATGTATGCAATATCGAGTATGCCATGCAAGAAAAGAAACCTAAGTCTTAAGAATAAGGATGTGATTTATCTGCACTATATAGTTTCAAGCTAATCAAGGAAGAGAGACATTTCTAAAATTAATTTGATTTAGATTTATTAAACTGCCACTCTACTTAGGGTGAAAATAAACACACAACAAAAACTTCAAATTCTCTGTCTTAACTACAGTTATCAGCTTAAATAACTTGCTAATTCTACACTGTCTACAGAAAATTCAAGACTCTGTTAGAGAAAGGTAACAACTGGACTTCTGATGTTTTTTTGGACTACAGATAAAAGACTCTATGCTGAACTCAATCTAACTGATATCAGTGCGAGTTTGATGGCTGAAGTCATTGAAGACAGCATTAAGCCTCTATAACGACTTGTTCAAGAAATCAAAACACACTGTGAGTTTTAGATTAATACATTTCTCTAACATTAACATCTTCTCTAAAAGTTATCCTGAGGGGTAGAACTGGTAACTGAATCCAACTGGCTACTATATACTCATATTTCAGTAACTTCAGTTTTCAGCTGCATATGCTATTTAACAAAATTGGGCACAAAAGATGAAACGATGAAAAGATGAAAAAAGATGAAACACGTGAATGCTCAGTGTTACAGAAATGCTATACTTGCAGAGGAATTAAACTGAGCGTTCAGCAAGAGGATTATCTCCATGGCTTGCACCATGACTTAAATAATGAACAAAGCTTCACTGAAGATAGTTACTTTAACATACCTTCAGTGCCATTTAAAGTAATTTATTGCATGTCCATGATTATTAATCAGAGTGATAGCAAATGTAGCAACTACAGAAAGACTGTTTAAAAAAAAAAAATACGTCTACTGCTGTATTTTCAATTACATCTGTATTTCCAAACTTAGTATACTCTGTATTTTAGTCAACACTAATTGCAGACCAGATCTAATTCATATCATCTAGAGAAAGTGATACAAACATTTTTTAAAAACTTTTTTCTTTCCACAGCGAAACTGTGTAAATCTGACCAAATTTTCTTTTAATTGAATGGTAGGATTTCTAACTGTGTACCTACTGCATAGCCTTGGCATTTCTCCTGCAGCTCATTTTACAGAGCTGAGAATTTCAAGCTATGTTCCAGGTATCAATTGAATTGAAGCTACATGTCTACACTTTCAGTTTACATGTTCTAAGTATTTTTAACAGCTTTGAGTCAAAGTCCGACATTTCTTTGTAAGCAAATTTCTACAACAGTAGTACAAAAGAGAGAATCATTAAACTAAGAGGCATTAACTTCTAAGTGCCTAAGAGGCACTAACCTCAACAGCTTGGGATTAAATACAATATTGTCATTATGCTCTTTCCATATAGTCAGGAAGTCCAGGAGTGGAGGTGAAATTCGTGTTAGAAGTGCAAACCAAAAATCTAAGGAGACATATTGCATAATAGTGCCCAAAATCTGTAAATATTTTTATTAACACCACATCCTTACTGTCCTCAAGAGAGACTTAAATAGCTTATTTATTTGTGAGTGATTGAGTTAGGGTGATGGAAAGAATGACTGATGTCATATGCCTAATCTAAAATCATGAAATCTGCCACACTATAAGTATCAGAAGACAATGGCTCTGTGTCCAGGTGGAGATCAGTCACAAGTGTTGCTCCTCAGCAGCTTGTCTTGGGACTAGTATTCTTTAGCATCTTTATCAAGATATGGGAAAGAGTGCACCCCTCAACGCAATTGCAGATGAATGGTGCTGAATGAATGGCGCAGCTGACACAATAACAGGAAGGGATATCATCCAAAGGGACCTCGGCACAGTATAGATGTGGGCCCAAAAGAATCTAATGAGATTCAACATGGCCAAGTGCAGGATGTTGCGCATAGGTCAAGGCAATCCAGATGTGTGCAGACTGGGAAAATAATGGAGAACAGCCCTACAGACAAGGACTTGAGGTAGATGAAAGGCTTAACATGAGCCAGCAATGTGCACTTGCAGCCCAGAAGGCCAACAGTATGATGGCTGCACCAAAAGAGGGGTGGCCAGCAGCGAGAACGTGGCAATTGTATGTACCACTCGTTCTCTGCCCTCATGGGGACACCACCTGGAGTACTGCCTCCAAGCCTGGGTCACCAGCACAACAGAGATGTGGAGCTGATGGAGCAGGACGACACCAAGATGTTAAGAAAACACCTCTCCTACAAAGAAAGGCCAAAAGAGCTGTGTTTGTTAAGCGCAGAAGAGAAGCCTCCAGCGAGACCTCATTGTGGCCTTGCAACACTTAGAGCTTAAAGACAAAAATTAACTTTCACTTTATGGTTTGATGGACAGGACAAAGGAGGAATTGTTTGAAACAAAAAGAGAGGAGAATTATACTAGATGTCAGGAGGAAATTTCTACTCAGAGGGCAGTGAGACATTGGAACAGGCTGCCCAGAGAAGCTGCGGATGCTCCATCCTTGGAGATGTTCAAGGCCAGGTTGGATGGAGCACTGGGCAGCCTGAGCTGGTGAGTTGCAACCCTGCCCATGGGAGGGGGTTTGAACTGGATGGTCTTTATGTTGTCTTCTGAACCAAGCTATTCTATGCTTCTATGATTGATTCCGCACTGAAGCAGACCTATGGTACTTACAGTCCTACCAGCAGAGGAAAAAAAAAAAAAAAGAAAAGAACAGAAGTTCAAGGAATATTTCAAGCTCATTAGTTCTTCCATAAAATAGCTTCAATACTCTTGTTCTTAAAATGGAATAAGCATCTGGGGACAAAATTAAAACGATAATAGTAATTGAAGTGATGAACGGCAGAACTGGAATAATTATTATAAAAATTTCACTAGCAGACTTCATAGGCAGCAACAGCCCAGAAGTGGTTGAGTTAAGCTTAACTCCATGAAACTGCTTGCAGTAAGCTCAGTTATTGATCTGGTCACTAATTTGACCTGAAGTTTGCTTAACTGAGGCTCTGGGATTGGGATTCACAGTGTCCATAGATACGCAGACATAAGTGAACAGACCTTGAACATTCTACATTGGAAGATGTCTTATGGAGATCTGCACATGTTAAAATTAGGTACTTAACCTCAGTGACCAGAAATCAGCTGTTATATCACCTGTGCAACAGACAGCATTCTGCCGCTTTTAGTAACTTCTATTACAATGCATCTTTAGGTTTTGTGTGTCCCTTTCTGCATTCTGGATTAATTCAGTATGTACATCTGTAAGCTACTAGGGAATCATCTGGAATTACAGAGACTGCTAAGAGTTGCCTTACAGGGCAGATGAAGGCTCACCTGAAATGAGATGATTTCATATTTGAAGTAAAGCCAGCACTCACTTCAGCTGCATCAAATAGGAGGCTGGATTACTGAACTGATCAACTAAGACTTCAATTCATGCAAGTCACAAAGAAAAATTTAGCTCTAATGTCATGGGAAACATCTCATTTTAGCATAGTTTAAGAACACGCTTCTGCAAAGCAGCCTTTCTTAAGGATAAGATTCTGATGTTTCTACATTCAGAATTAAAAAAAAAAAAAAAATATCTCACTTGTATTTATTCAGGTAACACTGTATTTTCCAAGAATACACTCTTTAAATACTTCAGTCAAAAAGCAAACTATATTAGAGCAGAGAACTGTATATACTGGCACACTATTCAACTTCCCTATTATGCTGGTTTTCTCTTTACAGCAAAATTGTTCCTAGGAATAAAACCTCAGAACCTGAAGATGTAGAATCAAGTCCTCTCAGGTGTAATTAAAATGTTGGACAAAATGAGAAAATAATCTAACCACCATTATGGCTTAAAAAACATTCCAACTGACTCCATACTGGTTTTGAAAAATATCTGATTCACTGAACATGAATAATGCCAGCATACTGATATAATGAACTGAAATGAACTTAACTGCATTTATTCATTAATAAATACCACAAGCATTTGTATATATAGTAATATAGATAACTGAAGACACATTGGTATAAAGTGAGCTGGAAATCTTAAGACACCATTTAAAATGTGTACTTACCTACAGGCATGTCAAGCAAGCTATAACTTAATTCACTACTTGCCATAAACATGTAATTGCCACAGATTAAAATTCTATAAACATTAGCTAAAAGAAAGTAAGACCAGTGCTCTAGCAATGGAATTGGCAATAACCTAAAGGATATCTGAGTGATTTTTGATCATGTGCAGTGCAAATTAAATACAAAGAAATTATAGAGGCTTTCAGAGAAGGCTTCTATCTTTTTTTTCCCCTTTATTTTTTTTAGCGTGAACAAACAATTTTACACACACCTTTATGACCACTAACTCATACATATGCACATTATGATTACACTTGTGAGAAACATATGCAAACATGTCCCATACTGGGAATTTATATCAGATGTCCACACAAATATGCATGGCATACACAGACACATTAGGAAAGCTCATCGCAAAACATCCATCTGAGAATTGTGCTTTGATTTTGATTGTTGTGATCTATGACTTTTTTTTATTCTGTAGCAGCTGTTCTCCATCTGAAATACTTAGTACATATAATAGATGCAGTTAGAAACAGTATCACCCATTATTTATTAGTATCAATTGTTGTCATGCATTTTAGGATTATGTTGTCTGTACTGGAAAAGACAAGGTGGGTAACAGAATGGAGTAATAACACTAGACAGCAAGGCTCAAAACTGAGAGAGAGTAATCACAAGAGTGTATTGCAGAGTGTATTGCAGAGATCTAAGATCTAATTTAAAGGGAGAAGTCATTGTGTTAGCATGAAATTTGGTATGAAAATACAGGAATGATCAGATCTTATATGGCCTTGTATTTGCCTCTCTTTTTGAGCCAAGTTGGAGATTCATGAGCACACAGTATAAGAACAGACAGCTTAGACTCAGTGGCAACATAAAACATTTGGGATCGAGTGAATAAAAGACAGAATCACATACCCATTTTTCCACATCAACTAGCTGTAGGAAGAAAAAGCAAGAAATCAGTAAATCTCTTTCTTTAAATACACCATACCAAAAGTCTATTTTGAACTTAATGTTTAACTTCCTTGAAAATGTATCTAGCATTAAAGGAAATGTATGAATAGACTATTGTTTTGGCATCTTCTCTTAAAAATTTCAGAACCTAATTTTTTGGTTTTTTTGCTCTATTTTATGAGAAACACTTAAAATTCTGGTAGTTCAAGATGTCCATTTAAATTTCAGATCGGGCTAGTAATTGAAGACTGATGCTGAACTAGCTGCACATTGTATTCTCAAACAACTGGACAAGATTACAAAACACAATTTTACAAAAAACACTTCTCCATCTTCTCTTGAATAATATTCCGAAGTGAATATTTTCTACTTGAAAAGTTTTAGTGGTGGCTATTCAAGGTTTGCGAACTTAATGAACACTAAACATATGAAACCCACAATTAGGGGACAAACATCAAACCTGGACCCAACAGACTGCAGCATGAGAAAATAGAAGAACAGAGAACTGAAACCAAAATGTCATTCATTTTCCTACAGACAATAACAGAGAACCATTCTGAAAGCTTAAGATTTTGTGATAAAAAACCTGTTTTCATGCTTATTTAATAAGATGATTTAAAATTACTCTCTCCAAAACATATTTGGACCATCATATGGTATCGGGAATGGTAAGTAGAACTAGAACAAATTTCAAGTACTAAAAAGTTAGTATTGTACTAAATACTAAAAATTTAGATCTGAAGTAGACTTTTCTGTGGATTTAATACTGAATACACTGAAGCATATCAAGCCTCCAGTGGTTTTGCTACAGGTACATATGGATCTTCTGCGAGCATACGTTACATACAACATTTGGAACAACTTAAGAAAAAAATTACTCAAAATTTGTACTACATTATCAAAACTACTGTATATATCAAATATATAGTAGCAAACTATTTGGATTCCAGATGCTTCTGAAATTATTGTAATAGAAAACAATGAATTCAGTTATCATCTAATAAAAATAATATTATTCAAAGAATATTTCCTCATTTTTTAATACTTTAAAGTGCAATGGTTTTACATTTTATATTTTAAAGCATTTATATATCAGTAGCTTCTGCTCATACACAAAGATTTGAAAACATCATTTGACCTGTAAGCTAATTAACACCAACTTGTAAGGATTTTTAATTTGATCATTCCTATCTCTCCTGTGAGACGCTGACTACATTTAAATTTATAATAGGAGTTCCACGAGTTTAATTACCAACTTCAGTTGCAGAAATTTCTTCTAAAAAACACCTGGTTTTAAAACATATGCAATGTAATAAGAAAAAAGATCTTGACAAGTTAGAAAAACTGGCAACAGTATAAAGCCTAATGCAAAGAAGGCAGCTATTATAGCTTTAAAAAAAAGAAACAGCCAACTTATTTTACATTATTTATTAGCTTGCTTTTCATACATCTTTTGTCCAAATTACGTATGCATTATGAACACAGCATCACAAGCAATCTGACTGTGCAACAACGCTACTGTTCCAAAATTTAAATGAACAGTTCAACCACAATCAGTTTCCTCTCAAGGCTCATTGAGCATTATTAGTTGTACAATGAATTTTCTTATAATTGCTGGATTGACTGCCTATTTTAGTGGGCTCTAGTTAGGTTCAAAAGTCAAGTGCAGCATTTGTTAAGTATTTCTAAACTGTGCACACTATATTCGTATATCCATCTTCAAAGGGAAGTATCAATAGTCTTTGATATATGCCAAAGGCATCTTCACTCAGCAGTTCTTGAGGACAACCATATGAACCAATTTTGTACAATTGTCAAATCCTACAGTAATTATGAAAATACAATATTATGAATGAATTCAAAGCAATCTGCTTCTGAAATTATGGTCTTCCACTTAATAGAACACACACCACAATAAAAGCTTGCATTTTCAGGTTTTATCACATTCCATCCTTCTGCTGTGTGCATCCGCAGAGCTCTCCCAAACCAGGTGTGCACACTTTTCTCTACCCATCTAAAAGAGTGCTTTTCCAACTGCTGAAGTCACAAGACGACATTTCTCCCATATAGGTCACTTTGTCCAAAGTTCTAAACTTTCCTATGTGATATATGTATTTAAAATTTTGTTGGGTTTTACTCTATGGAACTTATACGGGAAGACATGCCAACTTCAAGGTATTTGGAATTCTCTTTTAACAGGGAAAAAAGTCATAAGCATAACTTGATAACATATTTTCTTGCCCTGAAATTCCTGCTGAAGTACAATCAACTAAAAATAACTACAAGTCCTCTTTACCAAGATCTAATGCAGATAAAATAGGTATAAAGCTTACATGAATAGAAACAAAAAGGTATGATAAGCATGTCATCCTAGTACTTATGTTAGATTTAACCTATAATTCATTTAATAAGCAAGAAGATGTCTCACAGAACCTCCAAATACAGATTCAGTTTCAGACTGTTAACTGCCTTCAGCTGAGAGAGCTGGGGCTGTTCAGCCTGGAGGAGAGAAGTCTCCAGGAAGATGTGATGGCAGGCTTTCAGTATCTAACATGCGGCTATAAGAAAGAAGCAGATAGACTCTTTAGCATACTCTGTTTTGACAGGACAAGGGGAAAAGGTTTAAAACTAGAATGGGAGATTTAGACTGGATACAAGGAAGACATTTTATACAATAAGAGTGGTGAGATACCGGAACAGGTTGCCCAGAGAGAAAGTGGGTGTCCCATTCTTGATGACATTCAAGGTCAGACTAGACAGGACTCTGTGCAACCTGTGCTAACTGTAGGTGTCCCTGTTCATTGCAGGGGAGTTGGACTCTAAAGATCTCTTCCAATTCAAATGATTCTTTTTTATTCTATTTACGGATTAGAATCCATCCTTTTCCCAGTACAGGTTCAGCAAATGTGTACAAAATTCAGGAAAAACAAATGTTCTAAGTTCAAAACTCTTTTAGCTACATATGCTTGTAAGTACTTCAATGATCTGCATTTGCTGATTTCTCTTCTGAGGTACGTAACAACTCCAGTCTTCCAGCTAAGTGTTCACCTTACATTCATTTAGTCCAATCTGGAAGACTGGTTTCCAACAGTTTTTACTGTGGGATGCACATCTCCAATGTTATATTAACCAGACATAAAAGTCAGTTAAAACAGCAGGAATGTAGTTCTTTTACCTCTCTCTTCTACTGTCTAAGGAGCTACAAACAAAACAGAGAGGCATCATTCCACCACTATGAGGCATCACTCACAGACTCATTTTTTACATTTTGACATGAAGCAAGCTCACACTACACAGAACTGCACCAACATGGACTCATACAGCACCCTTCATTAGCAGTGCACAAAGCTGGAAAGTCAGCTACATTAAACTTTACACAGCAGACTACCATTCAGTTCTGACTCATACATTGTTTCCTTCCATTTGCAGAGCAGCATGCAAAAACAATAAGGAACTTTGTTCCACGCTATATATAGGAGAACCTTAGCTGAGCAGGGCTAATAACATTACCTACTATTTGTGAAAATTGTAAAACATACATTATCATGTTCTACAGATGGGATTGTAACCTGAAATAATCTCATTGAACCAATGAATTCCAGCTAGCACACATTGCATCTTCTTCTACACTTACATACATTTTTCTGAACAGGACTAGGAAGAAAAGTACTTTTTTTTTTTTTTAAGAAAATTACTTTTCTTACAAGAAAATATATTTGGGGGCTTTGTTCTTGTTATTTTGATTATCTTCAGCGCTCACCTTGATTTCCTGCATTTATTATTCAACAAGGCAACTGATGATGCATGTTCTCTTCTTTGGACTATCTTCCATTGCAGGTTTCTGTATACAAAATACTTCTAGTGCTGTGCTTATATACCTGTTAGGTTTATAATGCAACAACTCCATATGCAACATTTATCAGAAAAGTTAACTGGAAAGAGAGAACTGAATTTCTCTTTGTCACAAAGTCAGTTTCTACCGACCATCATCCTGGGAAGAAAAACTTAAGCACATTACGATCCAACGATTATGTTAAGATAGGAAAAAGGCCTGCCATCTATTTCCAAAACTGCAAACTTCTCTGGGATGATAAAAGTGTTCATCATTCTGGCATCCTCATCCCAAATACATTCTCATTCCAAACACAGCATACTCAAAAGGGAAGCCTGTATGTCAGGCTAGAAATATTTGCTTGTCACAAATCTTTGAGATGAAATAGATAATGATTTTTTTCCTGTCCTTGCCTTTCCCTCAGGATTTACATAATGCAAAAATACTGTGCATGCAATCCTTGATTTCTTACAGTTCTTACATTTGATCAAAGGGCAGCAGATCAAAACCAAGTCTTATTCTTTTTTGCATCCTTTGAAATGGCTTGCTAACAGTCATGTCTAATACTAAATAAGCTACACTGGGTAGAAAATGACAGTATTTGCTTTATCTTCAAAACTTTTACTCCTGTTGCAGCATTCTAAAATATCTGAGAGAAATCAAGACTTTAAGTAGAATGATCTTCTAAATTACATTATCTTTTCATAAAGTTTTCTACTTCTAGCTGATTCATCTATCTGCTTGCTACAAAGGCTCACAGATGCATAAACGGATTTCATCTTCATTTCTTTCTCTCCTTTCTTACCCTCTTCTTTCTTTTCACCATGAATTTATGTTACACAAATTCATTACATTCATTAATTTGTTACACAAAGTTTCGAAAGGCAAACCTTGCAGTCGGGCTATGCGGGCATTGTCTGCTGGACATAACAGCTCCAACTCTCTTCGTGACCCACCACTTACTTGGAAAAGACCTATCCTAAGAATTTCTGAAGCAAAGTGCTACTGCACTCTTTTGTTACCTCAGTGAATTACATCTGTCATCTGTAGACAAAAACTAGCCCAATAAAAATAATCTAACTGCAGAAATAGGAAGATATTATTCATATTTTGCTTAAAAGTTTCATCTAAAAGATAATAACTATTTTCCTGCATCTGTACTTTATCAAAAGAGAAAGTGACAAGCATTCTGGTCAGTGCTAGGAAATTAAAGAGCCAAAACTTCTGATTCCCTTCTGACTCCTCCTAAATGGGGATCGGAATCATCATTGTTGAAAAAGATCTCCAGGAGTGTCCAAGTCCAACCACCACTATTTCCTCACTAAGCTATGTCACTGAGTATAACATCTAAATATTTCTTGAACACCTTTAGAGGTGCTGCCTCCACCACCTCTCCCTGGGCAGCCCATTCCACTGCCTAACTACTGTTTCAGAGAAGAAATTTTTCCTAATGTCCAACCTGAAACTCAGTTGGTGCAACCTGAGACCATTCCCTCTAGTCTTTGAGGCCATTCACTAGTCACACAGAAGAGGCTGATCCCTACCTCAGCACAATCTTCTTTCAGGGAGTTGTAGAGCACAATAAGGTATCTTCTGAGCCTCCTCTTCTCCAGACTAAATAATCTCAGTTCTCACAGTTACTCCTTACAAGACCTGTGCTCCAGACCCCTCACCAGCTTCACTGCTCTTCTCTGGACATGCTCCAGGGCATCTACGTCTTTCTTCTAGTGAAGAACTCAAAACTGAACAGAGTACTGAAGTACAGAGGGATGATCATTCCCTTGCTCCTGCTTCCAGCTCTATTTCTGATACAAGCCAGGACGGCATGGGCTTTCTTGGCCACCTTTGCACACTGCTGGCTCATGTTCAGCTGAGTGCTGATTAAGTACCTCCAGGTCCATTTCTTCCACACATACCTCAGGCCTGTAGCATTGCATGGGGTTGCCGTAGCCAAAATGCAGGACCCAGCACTTGGTCTTGTTGACCTTCATCCCGTTGGCCTCAGTCCAGCTACCCAGATTGCCCAAATCCCTCTCTAGGGCCTTCCTACCCCCTGAGAGATCAACACTTCCTGCCAACTTGGTGTCACCTTAAACTTACTGAAGTTGCACTCAAACCTCTAGTCATGCTAGCAAACTTTAAAATATTTTGAACCCATCTGAAACTGTTTTCTGATTACAGATACTTTATTAACTAAGCTCTCTGTGAACCAGAGAGTTTTAATTGTCAGAAGCACATTTAACTCCTGATTTTCAGCATTTTTGGGGGAAGCACTTGAGAAATTGGCTTATCGATACCTATTAAGAAAAAGAGAGGCTGACCATTTTCTATCTTCATGAGAGATGGATTCACTCCCCATACCATGCTGAGAAAATAACAGCTGCCAGCTATGTGTGTTATCTTGCTCTTACTAAGAAATTAATGAAGTCAGAGCTCCACAATTGGAGATGAACTGACTGACTTACTCAAAAATCCAGATGACACAGTTACTCTCCCTTCCCAAAACGCATCCAGTCCCTTTCTGCAGCACAGGAAACATACTCAGTTCTGTGAGGAAACACTAGTTTTCCCTGATTCTTAAACAGAAATACAGAATTACAGATGCAAGGCACTTGTATGTGATGATTCCTTCACACAAACGCATTCAGATCTGTGGAAGAGGGTTGTATTCTGATCCCTCAGCAAAGACTACACCACACAACACTAGACAGCAGTTTGCTGGTCAGTAGCATAGAAAAATGGTTTTATTAAAATAAGGCACCAAGAAAAATGATTAATTAGCCATGACTGGATGATTAGATGGAAGTTAATAGGCTCACGATGCAATTTACCTGAAACTCTGCTGTAACTGATGGGTATCTGCAGACACTGTCCTGAAAAATGAAGCTGTCAAGTACTGGCTTAGAGGTTGCAAAGTATTTTTTTTTTTTTTTTTTTCCTCTAAGACAGATACAGTTTAGATAGAACAGGCACAAAATCTGTGCAACCAAATGTTTGTTCTGTTAACAAGATCTGGCATGGATTTAATGAATGCAGAAGTCTGAAAAACTCATAGCATTTAATTATAGTGTTTTAGTACAATAGAACTGAAACATTTCACTAACAATTAATTAATGTATTTGTTCTATGGTTATTTTCTCATGTTGTCTAGAAATGATTTTTCATCTTTTTTTTTTTCCTTGCTGTATCCTAACAATTATTTTGGATCAGGAATTTGATTTTTTTAAAGGAAAAAAAAGTGGAAAGGCAGGCATGCTGTGACATCTAGAGCAAAACAAGGACATTCCAGAACATTACTAACAGAGAAAAGAAAAGTCAGATACTACTAGTGTCAGTAACCAGTCTGAACAGTGATCATTCAGCCCTGCTCAAAGTTAAGGTTTCTGCCAGCAGTAATGAGAAAAAAAAAAAAAGGAAGAACACTACCAATCCAGCAGACATGGAAAGCACACAGCAGATCAAAAATTACAACATAAATGAAGGAAATGAGGTTTATCAAAAGAAATGTGGAACAAAACAAAAATAACCTTAAATAAGAATAAGAAAAAAATATTTCAATGAAAAAGAAACTGAAAATTGTCTTTCACTATCCTACATTGAAATCCATGCATCAGATTTATATTGGAAAGAACAAATAATTAAATATGCAATACTTCTTATACTAAGAACCTGATTAAATATGCATAGAAGCAACAGAAGCTGCTAACATCAAGTTGCAAAAATTAAACTTTTAGCTAGTAATTTGCTTAAGTATTAATTTAGAGATGAGTGATCATGACTCTGTATTACTCCCTTAAATCATCACTTTCCCAGTCTCCTTTTAGTAGGAAGTGCTTATTTCTCTCTGAATCTGGAGGTGGTCAAGGCCAGGTAAGATGGAGTACAGCCTGGAGAAAAGAAGGCTGCAGGGTGACCTCATTGCAGCCTTTCACTACCTAAAGGGAGCCTACAAACAGGAGGGGAATCAACTCTTTGAAAGGGTGAGTGACAGCAGGACAAGGGGAAATGGTTTTAAGCTGAGGGAAGGGAGATTTAGGTTGGACGTCAGGGGGAAATTCTTTACGGAGAGATTGGTGAGGTACTGGAACAGGCTGCCCAGGGAGGTTGTGGATGCCCCGTCCCTGGAGGTGTTCAAGGCCAGATTGGTTGGGGCCCTGGGCAGTCTGGTCTAGCATTAGGTGGAATGCTTTGTGGCCCTGCGTGTGGCAGGGGTGTTGGAGATTCATGATCCTTGAGGTCCCTTCCAACCCTGGCAATTCTGTAATTCTGTGATTCTGTGAGTGCTGAGCAGCCTGATCTAGTGGGTGGCAATCTTTCCGACAGCAGCTGTTTGGAACTGGATGATCTTTAAGGTCCCTTCCAAAACAAACTATTCTGATTCTATGATTAGCCCAGTCTTGTTCACAGTCTGGACTGAGCCAATAAACCAAAATCAAACTGATGGAAAAGAAAAAAAAAAAAGTCTGCTCGAAATAAATAGTAAAAGGTCTGAAAGTTCCTCTCATGAGAAGCAGTTAAACCTATACAACATTGGTTTAAATACACTCCAAATAATTATGAAAGAAAAAAATTAGTAAAAGTTTCCCCAGCTACTCAAACCAATGGCTGTATCTGTAGCCTCCAAATCCTCCAGCTGTTTGCAAAGTGTTCTGTGCTGAAAGATTTTCTGAGAAAGAGAATCTAAGAGGTGGAAGGGGGAAGAAAAGAACAAATGTCAAAAATGAATCCCTACTGTTTTAGCGCACAAGGTCAGAATTTTTGCATTGCACTGTAAGACTGGAGAAATTACCAGCTTTTTACCATGAAGAGTACCAGGTCAGTTTATTCCACTAATCCCTCACTTGAGCTATTAAATATCCCAAAGGGATACCTATATTGAGGTATTATTTTGCCTGCTGTTTTACATTAAGCCAAAAAATCCTTAAATCATCTACGAAGTGATTAGGATTTCACTGGGGAAAAAAATAGTAGTAGTAATCACTGGGATTTCAAAAGATATCTTAGTAATCTACCTTGTGCACTCTTTCTCCTATCAATCCATGCCAGCATACTTATGACTGAGAATGGATTAAGTTGGCAGGCTTCATATCTAGGTCCTCTTACTGAAGGAATTGTGTTTCCTATATTTCCTCTTTCTCTATGTTCAAACAGTATAAAAGACTGCGATATCAAGACTTTATATAGAGAATGTAGGGCTATAATATTTACTCATCCGAAATTCTTCCCAACAAAAGTATGCATCATCTGCTGACACATTGGACCAATGCTTAAATAGTTCTGAAGCAGAGCTATTCACAGTAAACTGCTTTTAAGCTAACAAATTAAAATGAAATTTTACTAGAAATACAAATACCAAGTTAACTGAAAAACTTTTTTCCTAAATGACCAACACATAAACAAAGTTACATGAATTTACCACATTTCTTTTTTCTTTTTTTTTTTTAAACCACATTTCTCTCTTTCTGCCCTGTATGCACACTTTCCTTTTGTGACTCGTCACAGTATTTTTAGGAATTATTTTCTTTCAAGAAAACTAAGATATCTGTATGTTTATTTATGGACTAGCAGCTACAAAAGACTGCTTCAGGACAGGGAACTGCAAGTAGTGCGATAATTGCATAGCATTTGCCATATTCCATAGCACCACAAGTATCACACAAAAAAGTATGAAGTACGTGAATCAGGTGCAATTGTGTAGGGCTTCAAAACCTAACTTCATTAGATTGGAAGGAGATGACAACATTCAATCCCACCGAAGTCAAGCATACTGCTAGAACCCTAAAACTATCCCTGTTGATCTTTTTACATCTCTCTACTGTCTAGATCATAATCTGTTTCCATAAAGAATAGTAAGACGAGAACTTCCGCTACCATTCACACAGAAGAGAAAAAAAATGTTATCTATATATTCATGGAGAGAATGACAGTTATATGAAGGATCAAAGGCCAATGTACTGTCCAATCAACAAACAATGGAAAAGGGAAAGATCTTAGGAAAGAGAGGACAACCCTCAAAAGCTCAGAAACTGGTTCAAAATAAAAATTCAAAAAAATAATAAATAAACTATGAAACTAGGACTGAAGATCAAATGCCTCACAAAAACAATGAATAAGGGGATAATACCCCTTCTCACTTATCACACTAATAGTTCTTTCTAAAAGCAGAGATTTAAATTTCACTTTGGAAATTGATCAACAAATAATTAGACAGAGCTCAGGAATGGCACTGACACACCTGTTGGGAAGGCTTTTGGTTTTTAACATTGCTACTGAAAGAAAACTATTTGATGGCTCACCAGCACTACTACCTGCCAAAAACTGAAAACAAACCTTTCAAGCAAAACAGCATTACCCAGTCATCAAGGAATGGCTGGCCATCATGTCATTTTTTCCATAAACAATGTTTAGGTGTGAATTAACATTCTCTTTCAAGGGACCTGACACTTCAGCTGATACGTTAAAGATTCATCTAGTGACATAGCCACCGTGGATACATACTACTTTTTGTCATGGGAGCTGCAGACATACATACATGTATCCTCATGACTACAGAGCCTATCTAGAACTGTTCAGTAATAACTATCCAGGAAACCACACAGGTTTATCGCCAAATCTGACAATACACACAAGTGATATGGACATGATCCTTGCTTCTTCCGAAGCTCTGATGCTTCCCACGCTATATTTAGGATTATAAAGGGGATTATAAGAAAAAAGGGGACAGAATCTTCACTCTGTCAGAATACAAGAGGAAATCACTTCAGATTAAAAGATTAGAGATTCAGACTGGATATGAGGAAGAAGTTTCATACAAAAAGAATGGCGAAGCACAGGAACAGGTTGGAGGCCCAGAAAGGCCCAGAAAGGCCCAGAAAGGTGGTGGATATCCTATTATTGGAGACACTCAAAGCCAGGCTGGACAGGGCTCTAGGCAACCTATGCTAACTGTAGCTGTCCCTGTTCATTACATGGGAGTTGGACTAAATGGCCTTAAAAAGGTCCTTTCCAATACAAACAATTCTATCTGTCCAGTACTATTCAGAATCACAGACTTAGCTTCGCTACTTCTTTCAAATGGTTCACATGTAGCTGACATTCAAATTCAACCCCTTTGGGGAAAACTATACACATTCAAACTTGAACAATATATAAGCCAATGATGCCTGTATAGTATCATTATCATTAAAAGCACCCCGAGGTGCAGAGAAAGAATTAGAAACAAAGCTACATTAAGAAAATCTACTAATCACCACAGAAGGTATTGGTATGATATCTCCTGGAGGATCAGCACACTGAACACATCTCAAGAGAAGAAATTAATCCCCTGTGTAATCTTTTAGATGCAGTTGCTCTGAAGTCCTATGGAGTTGCCTGATAGCAGACTACTTTCTTGTCACACAGCACTGCAGACACCATTAGCGTTTTCCACTCCCAGCAAATGTAACACTGAACTGACAGCACTGTGTACCAACGATCTGAATATACATTAAACTCATCATTATAAGCCTCAATAATGAGACAAAAGATCCCTCTGTTTTGGAAAAATTTCACAAACCTAGCTGAGTATTCCGGAAAGCTAAAGTCTGCAAAAAAGTTTTTATAACACAAATGTAAATTTGGATATTTTTTCATACATAATTTGAGATGTTTACATAGTGTTATAAACAATCTGTTGAAAAATATTGTGTGGTTTAAACAAATTACAGCTGCGAACATTACAAAATGAGGAAAATATTATGTCTGAATAGCGTGCTATCCAGACTTTGGTTCAGCTGAGAGTTCATCTGATAATTAATGAAAAGTTAAGTTTAAGTTAACTAATGTTGCACTTAAAGCACTATCAGAAAAGTATTACATACAACCGCAAACAATTTCTATTCAAAAATCCTTTCTCCTAAACATAAAGCATCAGGCTTGGCATTTTTAGGAGAAGGATGCTAAATTTTACAAAATAATCTTAGCAATAAAGCAAATGTTGACAAGATAGAAAATGACAAGTTACCTATAAACCTTAATTCCAATCAATTCACATTGTTATTTCATAACATAGCCTTCCGCAGTATATCATAACACTTTTGATATGAACTCTGCCTCGTTCAACATATAGAACAGAGAGGTTACTTATTATTTTATGTCATCCCAGTTCTGTATGCAAACACTGTACTCAATATTCATCCCAAAAAACTGTTTTAAAAGCATAACGACTAAATGTCATCAAATGACAGTGCTAATTACTATTATATTAATCTCACAAATATTCATTCGATTTTTACAATATTCCAGATGAAATATCAATACACTGAAGACTCCAAAGCACAGATTGATTAAAATGAAAACATACACAAATCTGAGAATCTAGTTTAAGTTGTCTGGGACTTGATCCTAACATTATTTCACATTCTGTGTATAACTTCCATCAGGTGCATGCACATCTCTGAGACCTCCGCACCTGGACAAGTTAGTCCTAAGGTATCAAAACATGCAAAACCAGGAATAATACAATGATCAATTACAATTCACATGCTGAGCAGTAATTTCATAGCTAGACTGACCTACTATGTTGACTTATTTAGAGAATTATTCAGTAGCTTTAAGAAAATAACTTCAGTTTTACATAGGATTGTGTAACAAAACAATCTTCAGCACTCTGGAACATCAACAAAATATGAAGAATTGAGATGGTTTATCTTTTATTTTGTCAAAATGCAGTTCAGTAGAATACTGCTGCAACAACTTGCGTGGTTCTATAAGAAAATTAAAATTTGCATTAAAAACAAAACAAATGAGAAGAAAAAAAAAAAGAAATCCACCTACTCCAAGACCTCAAAGGGAATCTTTACTGAATGGCATCAGTACATTGCAATCATTTGTATTAACAAGCTAGAGATGATAGATGGCAAGGGGATAATACCTAAGGGAACTGACTGGTAAAAAACAGAAGCAGAAATTCAACTTATTTTCTTACCCAAACTGGGAGATTCACTGCACAACTTGAGCTACCCCTGCTAATCTCTCTGCCAATATTTATCAGCAGTCTTTATGGCAGTTCACTATATCAAACTGGCAGATTCATGCACACCATTCAATTTCATCTAGGTGCTTTTAGCACAGATATTCTCAATTTCTTTCCTAGGTGCACTTGGAACCTAAAGCAATTCTTGCTTCAGTTTCTGTGCCTCGGCTACCTTGTAGCTGTGTAAAACTGCAGTTCCTGGGAAAGGCTGACAGAAAGACTTAGAGCTTCTGTACATGACCAAATATACCATGAGTTCTCTATCACTTCAGTGAAAACATGTAATGTAACATCTCTTGTGCACGTTAAGGTGCACAACATAAATGAAGGTTAAAGTAAATCACATACCATATGTATTTATATATGTCAGATACATATATATGTCAGGCTGTTAGTGTTTAGCATACAACCCAGATGCTTCACATCTCACTGACCTAAATTACAAGAATTATCACGCAGGAATGTAAAAGATATACAATGGCAAGTGAATAGTGTATTATTTATATCATAAGACTGTTGGATATATTTCAGAAAACACCAAAGCAAGTATAGCTTTACAAATCAAAAGCTTTCAAGTGATTTCAAAAAAGAAATGTTTCTGTTCTAGGCAAAATAAAATATGAATTTGTGATTGTTCACTTAAAGAAAAATATCCTTTAAATGCCAAGCTAATCTAATTTCCTGTATTTACTCAGATAATTTCCAAAACTTCATTGATCTCTTTCAAATAATAAACACACTGAATAGAATGAAAGTTCAAGCTAGTCACTTAGGCAAGTAAAGACAGTAGCAGTTTTGAATCCTTAAATTTACCCTTCAAGAAAAACATTTCTACTGATGCTTACAAAATACATTTGAAACATAATTCATCAAGAATTACTACAATTAGCCTTTATGAAGTCTACTTTGCATTCCCCTTCATTTTAAATTGCATACCTCTCTAAATTTTTTGACAAGATTACCAGTCATGTAGTATCTTTGCTTGAGGATGATTTCAAAAAGCTTTAGACAAATAAGTCTAAAACATTTCTTGAAGCAACTGAAGCTAAGAAAACACCTGCTCTTATCCCATGTCAAATATGTCCAGATACCTTTTTTCTTCTGAAGTTCTGCAATGGTCACAATACAAACTTGTAGCTTGGTGGAAAATTTTGCAAAATCTGGTATTTCTATCTGAAAAATGGCCACAGTACTGTAAGACTGGAGCACCACTCTTATGAAGCTGGGAACCGTTTAGCTTCATTGTGTCCTTCCAGTACCTGAAGGGAGCTTATAAGCAGGAACAGAAGAGTATTTTACATGGACAGATAGTGATAGGACAAGGGTCGGTGACTTTAAACCAAAAGTGGGGGGATAATTTAAGGTAGATGTTAAGAAGAAACTCTTTACTCAGAGGGTGGTTAGGCACGAGAACATTTTGTCCAAATAAGCTGTGGATGCCTCATCCCTGAAGGCATTCAAGGGCAGGTTGGATGGGGCCCTGGGCATTCTGAGCTGGTGGGTGGCAGCCATGCCCATGGCAAGTGGGTTGGAATTTTAGACTCTATCAGTTTTATGTCCTCATATTGTGACACCCAAATCTGCACTCAGTGCAGGAAGTGATGCCACACAGAGCAAAGCAGAGCAGGACAACTCCTTCCCTCATTCAGTGACAGGCGTAGGCATGGTGCACTAGAGGGTATGGTTGGCACTTTTGGCTGCCAGGGCATACTGCTGGCTCATGTTCAACTTGCTACCAGCCACACCCCCCAGATTTCTTTCCAAAGGGCTGCTCTCCAGCCTCCCATACCCATTTTGCTTCGAAGAAGAAAAATAAATAACCAGGCTCATAAGAGGACTGACTAAAATCTAACAGCCATGCTGAGAATAGGTGGCCTAGAAATATACTGGTCTTAAATGCTTTATAAAATCTATGGATTTCTATTGTCATATTTCACCTGCTTTCCTAGTAATAAAAAAGTTGTCCTCAAAAGCTAAGTCAGAATAACAAAAAATAATGATACCTGGATTACAGCACCTTCTAGGACAGAGCACATATAATGTGTAATAAACATAGAAACAATACCCCCTCCCCAAAAGGAAAGAAAGATAATTTTCAAACATCAGCCTGATTTCTATTGTAAATAAAACTAATGGAGGACTGAAAATACCTCCCTTTGCAGAATTCTCTTCACTAGAAAACTGAACTCAGTGAATTCAGATTACAGTAACAATTCTTCAAGAAGCCGCTATACTTTATTCTCCCGAGTGATGGAAAATAGTTTTGGTCTAAATAAAAATTGACACTGCACCAAAAAGATACAGCGCTTTCAGATACACGCACAAATTACTTCTTAAAGTAAGCACATCAGTCATCAAATGTTAAATCAGGTATGAATCTGTCTACATAAGTACCTACCCTGTGAAAAATATCAATTCACATTTATATATTTTTGATAGAAAGCACATATCAAATGTCAGGTCTGTTAATTTATCAGGAAACTTACATTCAGTAATTCCAGTACTACCATTATTTCTGGCTTCCAGAGACTTACTAGAAAGATAAATAATTGCACTGACAGTTATTTGACCTTGTCAGTACACAGGCCATGCTTTATGAGGTTATTCTCCTCTAATATCAATACATCAGTATGCAAAGGACACGCAGGCAGATTGCTAATGTATTTGTTCAGAAGCTAGGCAAAATCTGCTGTAGAAACCTACTCATTATTCAGTGAACATCAGCTATCTAGGTAGGTATAGCTGTAGCTCTGTACCTTCTGCTAGTATTGGGATTTAATAGGTGTTGAGAGTACAGTAAACTACTTCGTAAAAAGGTAATAACCGAATAGAGACTTCGCTTAATCTTTCCTATGTGTGTCTCAGAAGACCAGTAAGCACACATCACTACTTTCCAGCACAACTGCTATTTCCAGCCACATAAAGATGCTAATTTAGAAGTATTGATCTGCATACTCTGAGACCACCTCTTCTTTAAATGTGCTTCTCATTCTCCCGTTGATGAAGTCAGTCTTTTTTTGGAGAACAAATTCCCAAAGACACATTTTAGATCATCCATGAGATAACGTTCATAATTTCCTTTTCCAGATATTTTTTCAGTCTCAGTGCCTAGCATTTTATGAGACTAACTATTGTATATTAGTTTAAAGTTTGTTTCTCAAGGCATCCTTAGAAACCAGGGGCAAGCTATTCTCTTGTCAGCTTTCTTGACTGAAAGAGATGGGATTAACTCTTGTGCCTACAGCCAAAACTCCCACGTCACTTTTCCCCGCTTACTGTTTAAAGCATCTGGATTGGAGCATAGCATTTATATTACTACTACAGCATGGATGTGGAACACTAAACTACATCATAGTAAATCAAATTAATATAACACAAGAGAAAACAAAAAATAATACTAATAAGATTTATTTGTAAACAGCTATTTGCTAGTCAAAAAGAATTATCATTATTCCTATATTTTTCTTCTTGCAGAGTGCAAAAACATGTCCGTTTCCACTGAGACTCACTAACACTACATTTTCAGCTGTTAACCTAAACATATTACAAAACTCATTTTAAAACCACCTGACAGTCTAATTTAATACAGTTAGTCACAAATAGTCTTAACTGTTCTAAACAAGGGATCCATCTTCATATTTCTCACATTGTAGGATACTGAATAAAAACATTCCTGTAACTCTAGACTGATCTGAAACAAATTGGAAAGGTTAGGTATTTACAATCCTGGCAAGCTCCAGCACAAGCTGCAAATGTTCAGAACTTCACAAAATCAGACTATTTCTGTAGCAAAGGAAGAAGTTTAAATGTAATCAATTCATTACACTGGAAGCTTGTGTCAGTCACAAAAAAATGTGTTACAGCAGAAAAGAAAGTTTCATTTTACAAGATGAAAAATACAGTGAAGATTTAATAGCTTACCCCTTCTGCCTTCTCCTCTGTGTTAGCCAGCATTTCCTGCAGGGCTCGTACTGACAGAGACTGCTCAAGCACAAAGGTGCAGATGGACAAGTCAGGTGGCACATTCTAGATGGAACAAAAATGTAATACCACATTAGTGACAGGTCTGCTGAACATCAGTTTCAAAAACTCCTAATTTTTCTTAATTTCAGCAAATCCAAGAGATCTGCTACACATCTGAGGCCATCATCACATACTGGGCTGCAACAGCTAAGATATGCCAGCAAGTAGAAGCAATTCTTCCCCTCTGAGGTGCTAGATCCTGTTTGGGTCCTCCTGATACGAGACAGACACCAGGAAGCTGCAGTGACTTCCAGAGAGGATCACCATGACAGTCACAGACTGAGCACCCATTCTAAGAGGAGAGGCTGAGAAAGCTTGAATGGAAGGAGAGGAAAGGGGAATCTTGCAGATCTTTACCAGTCTATGGGTGTTTATAGGGAAAATGGAGCCAGACTCTTCCTGGAGATGCTCATGAAAGGAAAAGTAGCAGAGAAAAGCTGTACCAAAGAAAATTACAATTAGATTTTAGGCGAAGAAAAAAAATTCATCTTGAGAGCAGAAAACACTGTCAAAGGCCACCAAAAGTAATGAAATTTCAACCCTCAGTGGCATGCAAGACTTATCTACAAAAAGCTCAGAAGTCTCAACTAACTTCAGAGCTCAAATAATTAATCACTTATATTCCTCAGCTTAAAAGGTTACCTGCTCTGATCAGGGGGCAAAACCTCTCCTTTTTTCCATGATTGCACCAGCAAGGCACTGTTATTGTATAATGGAAGTAAAGATAAGAACTGCATTTCCATCTTTAGAAAGCTTTTAGAAGGAAGACAGTATTGAATGCAAATTACAACATAGTCTACAGCAGAAATTAAGGTCAAAATAACAGTGATAATATTGAAAACTCAACCACTCGTAAACAAACACCACTGTGCATGTCTGCAACTCTTTCAATTCAGATGTTTGCTGAACTTGAAAGAAATCTTCCTCACAACGTTAATTATCATTCATCAGAAATTTCTTAATTATCTTCTTCATTTTAGCTTTCCTTTTTTGGTCTCATATTTTTTCTCAGCCACTAAAGGGGTTGGATTGTGAAGGAGACAATACTGAGTCTCTAGGCTACTAGTAGTAGCATAATTTCATCCTTGTCACGGTTTCCAGGTCAAAATGAATTTTCTGCAGCAGATGCATAAGTCAGTGAGTGTCAAGGCTAAGCCACTACCTTCAGTCGTTCAGGACTGTATGCTTCCCCATATTCTATTCTACCTGGGCTAAAACAAGAGTCTTGTAAAAATAAAAACTTGTTGTGATTGGAAAAAAAGAAAATGAAAAAAAAAACTATTCAATAACTAATCATCCAGACAATCAGAGAAATTTCTATTAAAATTCTAACAGGCCTGTAATAGAAATGTCTAAGTTACAAGATAACAAAGGAAAAAATTAGACCGTATGTGAGGATCTTATCTTTTCATGTGTTAATAGACAAAAATGCAACTCCTACACACCTTTTCTTGCTTCCAGAAATTCTTTCGACATTCTTTGTCTTTTCATTTTCATGTTAGTTGCATATTTTAGTATAGGAATATTTTTTTACCGAACATTGGCATTTATTTTAGTTTCATTTTACACAGAATTTCAGGTACTGGATGCTTTCTACTGATGAAGTTGTAAGCTTCAAAAATTTGTGCAGTTTGAAGAAGACTGATCAGGTCCCAGTTTACTTCTAAGTGCTCTTGTTACCATTTTTTACTTGTTACCATGTTTTACAAAGGGGGAAAGAGAGCATTCAAAGATTGCAGGTTCCAAGGTGTTGTTTCTGCTCAATAAACATGAGTGCAATTCTCCATTACAGAAAGTCTCCCAGAAATTTACAGTCTAATGCCCCAGCTCACCTCAAGTTCTCCTTGCTGAGAATTTAATCAATCTTGCCTGTCAATCAAAACACACTTCTCAGAAATGAGCCAAGGCTGTATTTTCTGCATGCATTTGGTATTAATTTATATTAAATTCACTGTAGCAATGCTCCTAACTGTTCGTGTTATCATTTACAATAAGATTTTTTCCTGGCATAATATGTATCTCACTTACAATTTCATAAACTATCAGAACTTTTACTACCAACTTTCCCTACATTTTATATCCGCTAAAAGACAGAAAAATCCTCCATCATGTCACTCAGTAATCAAACAATCACAACCAGGCCACTCCCCCTTCATCATTTCTATTCTGCTTCACATTCAACAAAGCTGCAAGCATTTTCTCCTCTTACCATTACATCTGAGAAATGAAGTCCCAGAGAACATTTTGCAGCTAGTCTCCTAGCAGGTAATGCACACTTTGAACAGCCAGAGAGCAATAAAGGAAGTGTATGAAATCGTTTTGCTTTAATGAAGTGAAAGAGGCACCTTTCTCTTAGAGCATATATGTTAGAGCCAGTTCCTCTTTCCCCAGGCAAGGAACAGTGCCTCAGCTCCACTGTATGCATGCCCAAACACACTGTAGCCCCTCAGGGAGTGATGTGGACACGTTTCTTCTGAGATCTGAGGGCTGATAGATCTACTGACACAATGCAGCGAGCATTTGAATCACACTTCTCCTGTCAGGCAGTTCCTCACCCACAATCGCTCTATGGAATATCCAAGGCATGGCTGCATTCTGTGTACAATAACTGCAGCACGGGCATAGCTAGGACATAAACACCACATATAGGACTGACAATGTATTTAGCTCAGAAAGTTCTGCCCATCTCAATCCAGCCCATGTTAATGGTGATGCTTTTAAAGTTATGGATATAGGAGGTGAGTTTTCCAGCTGATACATCACCAGAGATTGAAGGTATCTGTACTGAAAAGAGTTCTGTATCTGTATCTCTATCTGTACTGAAAAGAGTACTGAAAAGAGTACTGGAAGAGGAAGAGGAAGACCTTCTACAATCTTTGGCAGTCTTCAGATTGTTTACCTTATTTTTCGTGTTACCTCACAGGCAATGGAATATTTAATATAAAGGCATGCTGTGGTGCATATGGCTGTCTAACATTTCTGATAGAGGAAATATCTTCAGAAAAATCATGTGGATTTATTTTCCAGTCCTGAAAATGACCAGATAGTATGGGGGCTGCAATGGGAAGCTATAGCAACAAGTTTGCAATAACAGGCAAGTCAGGACAAGTCAGATGCACAGACAAGATTAATGATTAAGTAATTAAGTACTTAGCTTTGTAATTGCTCTGATAGACTATAAATACATCCTTAAATTATCAAAAGTTTTAAAATATTTTGCTGTGTGTTGAACAACCAAGCACTGGTGTATGCTTTTAACGAATACCAAAGCAACCTGTAACCTGCAACCTGGAAATTTTCAGCAGTTTCATGATAATAATTAATAACTAATTTCAGGTAGATCATAATTGATACTGAAAAGGATGTCCAAATGGAAAGAGATCAACAGATATAAATAAGCATGCTGATAATCATCTGCATTCTTTGTCATCTTATTCTCTTCTTCTATCTTCTTCATCAAGCAAACAGTTTGATAAAAAATAAGTAACAAACTAGGATCTGAACTTAACACTTCAAAAGAAGATTCAGGGCTGCTAGAAGAAAAGAATAATTACTATTAACTGTTTCTATTGACACTCCATCATTGTCTGTAGCAGCAACTTACAGTCTGCAAAACTAAAAAGAAGTTAAAATCCTCACAATAAATTATTTAAGCTTCCATATTAATGAAGTAATTACTAGATTATTTAGAGAATTTTAGATTTCTTTATTCTTCCTGTGTACACTCATTTTCTGTACTAATATTTGCATAGTAAATTGTGTTTTACTCCATGGAAGGCAGATTTGCAAATTAGATAATCATATCCTTTATTAAAAAGTTGTTATGAGCAAAGCTTTTGAAATGCTATTTTAAAATATTTGTAACTGTAGTCCAACCCAAATATGAATCATGGATACTGGATGCATTCAATTATGCACTCTCATTTTTCAGTGAATTATTATTTATAAGCATAATATTATATGATGACCACTAAACTAAGAGGCTGTTTTAAAATGCAGTCTCCCTGTCATTACGTTGAGCACCACACAGTGTTAACAACCCATCGTAACAAATGACTTGCTCGTATAAGATGGTCCATATGATCCTGCAAATGTAAACAGAATTTCTGCCACATAAAGATTAGTACAGGACTGAAGGATATTATATATAATCAGCAAACATAATTCCATCCCTAGAAATAAGCAGCTTTACTTTCCACTTTATTTCTTTACCTAGTTGTTTGAAAATTTCCAAGTTGTTTTTCTAGGCTCACAGTTACTCTTATTTCTCCTCTGACCTCAATAGGCATCATCACCCTTCAATAAAAACATTAGTTTCTATCTCATGAGATGGATGAGAAGCAAATCATTTTGCAATGACATATTGCATCTGTAACACTGAATTGAATAAATTTAATCTAATGAGATTTCATATAAATGAAAAAATAAATCAAGCTCATGGCAGGAATTATTTAGCTGCACCACGCTGCACGCTTTCTAAGCCTCCCATCTAAAGCAATCTACATCTTTTCTCTCAAATTAACCAATCTGTAATGACAATTTTTAAAGGTTGTCTTCAGCTGAGATACAATATGTAACCAACAAGCAATGTTGTTCCCAAAGATGCTCACATGCTTTTCCATTGCAATTTGTTTTCACAAACTCTTAATTTTCCTCTAACACCAGTATCTGAAATGGAATTCACGTTTCTCTAAATTGCTCTAGTTAAAGGCAAAAATGCTGAAAATAGCTGCAGTGACACGCAGTACTGTACCCAGTATGCAGGCAAGAAGATCACAACTGAATTTTCAACAAATTTAACAGGCACTTCTTGCACAGTAAGAACACATTGCATAAGTAGTCACAAATAAAGGCTTCTGTATTTGTGTTCTTAGGAAGAGTTTTCAAATAATGAATTGGTTTAGAAATAATTACAAGGATTAAAAATTACCATTTGCATAGTCGTATTACAGGTATTCTTAAACAACTAATTGATTTCATCTTTCACTTCCATGGCTTTGATAAGACAGTTTTTAATGAAGTTGCCTCTGGCATGAAAGAATAGGATGAAGTGTTTTTTTTTTTTGTTTCCATATGCACAGTTAATCATAGTTACAATTAAGCTTGTTTTGTACACATTGGGCACTCAAATGATTTCTTGGCCGATCCTTCTAGACTACATATTGCAAGAAGTAGTATCTGTTTGCTTTCTAGGACCTCTGTTTATCCTCTTCATGAAAGTATTTTTCTTTTTAACTATTTTGATCATTGTTTGAGAAATATCAGAGCTTTGGCACTTTTCCTCATACACACAGAAAAAACTTGTCCCTGCTGCGTATTTTACTGATCAGCACATACTTTGATGATTTAATGTCTCCTGAACTATCCTAAGCAATTCATTCTATGTAACCTAAAGCCATTTGAACGATGGCTGCTAGTGATTTTTATTCACATTTTCCTCGATGATTGCCTTATTTATCACAAGGTACAAATATTGAACTGTGCAACTAGAACTGATCAATATACAGAAGTGACAAGAAAACTTCAGATTCCTAACTCACTGCTACCATTAAAGGACATTCAGATGTGGGACAGAAGTTTACAGGATTGTTAAAAGAAAATTTTATCAGGCTCTTGAAATCAGCCCAGTGACATTCAAATTGTATATTTATTTTAATGGTGTTTAAAAAGCCAGTTCTCAGAGAAAGGCAATGTTTTTATGGATGAGATCTCTGTAAACATTCCAAGAAAAGAGTACAAATACCTGGAAGATTCAAGTACTCTTTATAACTGGCTGGGAGTTAAGAGAGGACTAAGGAGTAAAATCTGAAAAGCACTGATTAGGTATTACAAAGAACTCACCATATTTACAAGATTGTCCTCCTATGAGACACAAAAAGCTGTCCCATTCAATCAAGCAAAACATTTGCTTCAGCCCCTTCCAGCTCACCCAACGAGCAAGCAAAGGCATCAAAGAAGTAGACCCACACAACTTTATAAAAAAGTAGAGCCACACATCTTAGAAAATCCTTGTGCTGAAGCACAGGGAACCATAAAACTCCTTTTAGCTTCTATATGGCATTTTGAAAAGCCAACCGAAAAGAAGAAAGAGAGAAAGTACATCTTAAGCTGATTGATTATAAGAAATATTAGATAGAATGGGAACATTTAACTATACATTGCATGCAATTTCCCACAGCATTAGGCCTGTCCACCAGGTATTCCATAAGTGCTGATTCCCAAAAGAAAAAGTGAATTGGAGGTGTAAAAGCTCATTACCAACTGTGGGTCCATCATTTATACACAGACTTTCAAACAAACAGCAAACTTTCAGAAATTATCATAGAAAATTAAGTAAAACTCAGGAAAAGTAGCCCAACCTGTGACCTTCTGCATTTATACATACAGTTTAAACATGTAATTATTTTTTAACATCCAGCAATTTTTTATTTATTTATTTTTAATACTAAACAGAATAAATGCACTTTTGTTTAAGAAACTAAAGTTATGCCCGTATTTGTTTATCCCAACACTTCTGCCATCATTAAGAGAGTTACAATAAAAGAACTGGTATTTTATTAACATAGTATTTGAATTTCAAACAAATTTCATTTTCAAACAAATAAGCATTTGTATTTTCATGTGTTCTTAGCTTGAACAATAAGAATTGAGAAGAAGCTGTCAGTTATTTCAGGTATTCAGATTCTCAACCAAATATCGGCCTGATTAAAATCTGCTTTGCAACTATTTTTGGTATTTATACTACCAAAACACATGCTTCTATAAGTCTATCAGAGAAAATATTCAAAAAGTAGTGGAATGTGTCAATGTCATCCAGGCAAGGTAATGCAGCAAGCTTTGAGATGCTGTAGTCATGTTCATATTGGACAACTATTGTCTGTGCCTCTACTCAAACAAGAATCATACAGCAAATGAGAACTCACATCAGAAGAAGTCTAGACATTCTAACTTTCCTCTTTGTATCACTTTATTAACCTTTCAAGAACTTACAGGTTTTTTGTAAAATTAGAATGATTTGGTGGACAAATAATCTGCTTCCGGCCTTCAGCACTTACTCTATAAAGGTTTATTAAGAAATTAAGATTATTAGGAGTTGGAAAACTTTAATACTATTTGGAAACAAATAAAGCCATCACACAATTATAATAGAACTTCTTTTTCAAAGGAAAAGTACTGAAAAGACTAGGATTCTGAAAATAAATCTTAGCAAACTGATAGGTCTTTAGCAACTTGCAGAACACTCACTAAGTCAATAACAGGATTGCACACCACATATCTGACCTTCTTACATCACGTTTCTATTTTCATAGCAGTATCTCCCCTGAGATTGTCCAGTTTAATATTTCCTTTTTGTATGTTCATCCTCAAAAAATGCGAGGCTTGAAACTTTAGCAGAAATACGTAGTCGGAAAGAGAAGCTGATTTAATGCGATCTTCAGATCTTATTCACTTTATGTCACAACTTGAATTCCATACATCTCTACATTAAATAAAAACGCCCACCACGCACACCACCCTCATGACGTTTCTGTAAATATTTCAATGTTATTGGTTTTTTTAAAATAAATGACAATTAAATACTGAAGCAAGTTGCAAATTGAGTTTTAGACTGCTGAAGTTACAACTCATGACTTGTTTCTTAAATTACAAAAACCATGTGGCTTTGGTTAACTTTTCCTGTTGGACGGTTTATGTTCCAAACAGCCTGAAAAATATATCAAGAAAATTAAAAGTGAGGAGCATTTAAAATTTATCTTGTATTGATTAGCTGGTAACAGATACAATGTATGCATCCATTATCATTCATACTATGTTTTCATACAGTGGCATCACTTGGAGCATTACGATTATTTAATTCTTAACAATAAGATTAATAGGATTCTATCTTTCACGTTACATAGCTGCTTTTTTTGATTGCATGTCATGTAGTCTGAAAACATATTTACATACTGAGTATTTTTTTGGTTCTTTTTCTTCTCTTTAAGTTTTTGTTTGCTTATTTTTAAATAACAGTCCTTGGTATTTCTGAAATATACTTAGACCAAAAAAAAAAATCCCAAATACTTTAAACGACTTTAAATGTATTGGGAAAGCACCTCTGGATTTTGAATCACTAACATCAAATCACTAATATCTCTACCAAACAACTCAAAAGTAGCCAGTGAACTGATCTACAGGAATATAATATTTAACATATTAAATAAGTAGCTGTGACTGAAAAAGAAAATTCACATTTGTAAAGGTATTTTGGAAGAACATTTACTTATTTTTAGTAGTAATAGGATCTCATTACAGCAAAATTCATTATCTTTGACAACATGGGATTCAATAATGAATATTTCTCTAACATCAGAATAACCTACTCCTGGATGTACTTAGGTTGCTCTGAAAGTATTGCCCTCTACTTATTTCTGTGGAAACTACAACAAAAAGCAAGTAGTACTGTTTGATAGAGCAAATTCTCTGCTACAAAACACTATTTTTCAACATAGTCATCACCATTAGCTACACATTTTCACTAGGAGTAAACAAAACTGTGCATGCACTCATAAAAATCTGCACCAGTGGAGGTGACTCACTGCCACTGTCATCACTGCTAAAACACACCACTCACCAACCTCACTGAGCTCACATCTACTCTGTCTCCACAAACACTCCTCAAGTGTCGATAAATGTCAATTGGTGTCAATTTTTCCACATGGAGGAATTCAGTTCCACACCTTTGTTTCATACGCATTTCTATGTCAGATGCCAATTTCTCAGACTGCCCCTCTGCTTCCATCTGTCACACATAAGCAAAATGTGACAGAATATTGGAGGAAAAATCCAATCTCTATTGTCATACCAGCAACATCCGCCTCTGATGTTATGGGCCACCACAATAAAATAAGAGCCAATATTTTCAAAGCAGACCTTGTATTTTGGATAGAACGTACCTGCTACAAACAAAAGAAAGTCTGAACAATAAGAACAAGTGTTTCTCAAATAGGATATATATAGTACTACTTACTGGCCATCACATTTTGCAAGTTATCATGTGTTTTGTTTACTTTTCTAAAAGAAGTCCCTGCATTGCAGCTGGCAATGCAACTGTGCTAAGTTGCATTATTCTTTCTATTAATAGTGGCCCAAATTCTCAGATGACGCAAAGGCATACATTATTGCTCTCTATACCTCCAAGCATCATGGATTTAAGGAATGTCAGTTTATAAACTGCCATAAAAACAAGAGCAAAAAAACAAACCTTATACCATTAGGAAGGCGTAACTGAATGTGTGGTCATTCACAGCAGATCAAAACCACATACATGGCTGGCCCACAGCTGTGTCTTTTTTTTTCAGCATCACAGACCAATATCATGGACTACTATTTTTGTAGCATGAATTATTCACTGATTGTACGGCAAGAAAGTGCACGCAAAATACAGTACTAATAAAGCATCAGACATGCCCCTACAAGTCACATCCTGAAGGATGCTTAAGGAAAGCAAGAAATTGTATAAGGAATTCTCAGAAATACAAGCCCAGGACAATAGCCAATATCTATTACACATATTTGACCTTAGATTGGTACTTGGGCTTTTCATAACTAGCCATGATTCATTTGCAGCACTACTGTCTGCATTCAAGAGGACCAGAACCCATTATAAATAGAAATTATTCTTAAGGACGTGAGAGAAATTTTTAACTGGCTTAAAAACTCTGCTGGATCCTCTAATTACCATATGTCTCCTGTAATATTTTGTATGCTCTCTCTTAAATAATGCAACAGTAACATTGCATGGCCAAAGACACTAGGGAGGAAAACATTTTTATTTACTCCTATTTACCAAATCCTTAAAGCAAAGTTGACTGCAGTTTTATGGCTTCCTCAATACTTGTTTCTCCTAACACTTTAAATGGTCTCATCCTAGGAACAATCAGCACTTAAAAATTGAAGCAAGAATTAGTTGCTTGGGTTTTCTTCTGCTTGTTTCTTTTCCCCAGGCTCCTGAAGAATGAATAGAATACTGTTTCATCAAATGTCAAAAAAAGACTGCGTGAACAAGTAAGCATAGGAAACTGATATGAAATTTACACTGTATTTCTTAAAAACAAGAATGGTCATGAGTTTTATATAGTGTGAGAGAGACTGTAGATTTAACATCCAAATTTACAGAGTGATGATAAATTCAATAAATAGATTTTTCTGACCTTACATGTAACTAGCACCACAACCTCTTCCATCCCAGCACATTTTTATTGTTTAAAAGGTTCACTTGAAACAGGGCAGCATGAATGATTTCATCAAGATCTCTGCTATTACAATGAATCATTAATATCCTTGTGAAAAATTTATTGTGATGAATAATACATTCAAAATGATGAGACAGAAAATGAAGCATTACTCCGCAATATACCAGGGAATCAAAGGGATGTTATGGACGTTGTCAAGCTAAAAAAAACATCACTTCTGGAACAAAATCTTTCTAGATGTCATTTCAAATGCTTTACCTTTATTTCATTCTCTCACCAAACATTTTTATTGTAGTTGAAGGAAAAGCAGATAAGTTAAGAAACATTCCTGCCTTTCTATAGTTATGAAGTCCAGGTATAACCATTATTTTTGGTCAAAAAACTATTCTATCCTAAGGCAGCACTTCTTTGTATTCTTTGAAATTTATTTGAGCATATATAATTGTGAAATACAAAACCTTGTAATGCTTTTTCTTATTTTTTTTTTCTCCCCAAAATACAGTATCTATTGTATATATGGCAGTGTTAGCAAGATTAGATAATGAACTGATCAGACAGCTTGATACTTTCATCATTACTCTGCTAGGTTAGGGAGTTAGAAAAGCTTAAGGTAATAATCATGTCAGTGTAAATGGCATAGAATGAAAACTTACACAAGTAGAATAATCACTCTTTCCTGTGGCCTAAAAATTACAGTAACCAAACACATCTTTGTACTGTACATAAAAGTTGCACTGGAGTACTGTACTGAGTTCTGGCAACCAAAATAACAAGCACATTGCTACGATGGACTTCTGACACTAGTTAGTTTAGAAGAGAGCCCAAAATAAAAAAACGCAGCACTAGGATGCAAGCAAAGCGCTGTCATGAAGAGTTGATTAAACTTCTAAGGGGAATGAAATATTCATTACACAATTGATAGATTTTTTTTGTCCATTCTGGTATACAGATTTGTGTGTAATACATCAAAGCTGGCAACATTATAAGAATATTCTTGCTCCAAAAACAACATATAAAATAGTCAGCACTACCTTAGAATTTGATGTGGATTCCAAAAAGCAAAGCCTGTTGCCAAATCCTTCTGCAGCAAGACACAATTTCTGTTGCTCCTTGTGAACAGTTGCAGTGCACTGTAGAACCACTTCATCATCCTTGGGAGAAAAAAAAAAAAAACAGAATAGTGGTTATACTTCTGACTTGGGGAAATATTTGCAAAGTCATTGCTAAAAATTAGAAACAGTTATCCATGAACACAAACCGAATTGAACCCCAACATAATTTTAATTCTCTGATTAGAGAACCACAATGAAAATAACCTATCCTTGTAATAAAAATCAGTAAGTATAAAATACAAATGTTAAAACACTAAATCTTTTCAGTAACGTAGGCATAGAAGATGTTGTTAAAAATCCTAATATAACAGAAGCAGACCCCTATTTATATGCCAAGTAGGAATGTATCACATATGTATCATTCTATATATATATATATACACACACACACACACACACAAATGTATCATTCCATTTGGAATATATTCACAATGAAATATATCCACAAGCTAGAAAATCCCTTTTCAGAAACAGTTTTGGGTTTTCGTTTTGTTTTGTTTAAAGAACAAAATTATCATTTCCTAATAGCAATTACATTTACTTCAAAAAGAAAAGCTTACTTCCAGGTTAAAAAAAAAATAGCAATGTTAGATCACAACTATGCAAAAAAAAAATTTTTTTTTTTTTTTGCATCTTTCCATTCTTTCTTCCTACGTAACAAAACCAGCAGATGTAAAGCCCAAGTAACCCTGCCACCTTCATACATGGTGGTACATAACACCATCATGCTGGAGTCTTTTTTTAAAAAAAAAAGGTTGCTAGAGAATATGCTAACATTGTACCTCCACAGAGGATGACAACAGAGCAAGACTGCTACATTTATTACATAAATCTCTATTGGTGTAATTGTATACCACCCATTCTCTCCCTGTGTACATTGCTTTTAAATAAAGTCTGAAAAGATTTCTACATAACCTGCAAAAATCCTTATATACTAACAGCTTCAAAAATATAATTCAGTTTAGAGTTAAGTCTCTGACAAACTCAATTTTAGTTAACCATCCAATGCACCATAACCTTGCTTGCTCAAGTTGACTGCAAACCAATTACACACTATCACCAAGCACACATACATTATGTAGATGACAACTGCTGGAAGATTAAGAGGAATAGAGCAACTGCTAAATTCCCTGATGCACAAATTTTACCATTTTATTTCTATAACATTTTTTTCTTCTTTTGCTGTAAAGTACACGTAATTAGTCAACATAATACATGTTAATAAACAATGGTGTTTGCCTGTCATACTCAATGGAATGATGTTACCAGATATTCAACCTAAACAATCTAATTAAAAATAGCATCTATTTACTACTATAACTGACAAAATTGCATGCACTTTCAGGTTCATATTCAGAACAATCACAACAGGCAAATTGTATGGAATATACTGTATTTAAAAGAAAAAACACCAAAGGAGTTTGGAAGAAAGGGCAATATCACAGGCTAAAAGCCCTTCAGATGTTTGCATGGACTGATAGATAGTTCTATTATTCTTGTCCTGCTGAATACTCATAACTTCAGTTTCACATGAATTCACAATACTCATCACAACAGTTTCCTTCATGGAAACTGGAAAATGTGTTATTTCCACAGCAATTTGCTATAACCACAGCAGCCTTCATTACTAATCTCAGATGCTGCCTTGACTTGTTTTCATTTTGCTGTTTTCAGATACAGGAAAAAATGGTACCAAGAGAGTGAGAGAAAGTAAGTGTCAGTAACCACAAGTTCTGTGTAGAAAGTGGTACTATCATTTGTTACCAGATGTGGAAGATATTAGCCATAACAGCCATATAGTCTAGTGCCTTATATGTCTCCACTTACTTCAAATAAGAAGAAAACACACCCTGAAAAGCTACCCACTTAGTGTAGATACTTTATTAGATGGCTCTTGCAACCACGCTCATTTATTCTCCTGGTCAGGATTTGAACTTCTTCAAACCACACTGGAATTTAGCAGTACAGTCATCTCTGTTCCACAAATGAGAAGTAAGGAGCAAGGATGATGCTGCCTACCCAGAGTAACAGAGTTTGCCAAACGGATAGCAGAATCATTACTGAGATTTCTAAACTGATAACCTGAATCAGAAAGCTATTCTCCCACCCTAGCGCTATCTTGGTGAAATCCATTAATCCCAATAAACCCTTCCATGTCAGCCAGTACATCAGCTCATAATTTTAAGGATACCATATCTTCCAGCAGAAAGACATTATGCTTGTGTTATGTCAGTTTTCTGTGCTGACTCAAACAGCAAGAGCTTTTGATAATTGCAGAACTGCATTTATCATTTTGATTTTTGGAGACACATTTTGAACAAATAGGTAGATTCTGTGCATAGTTTCTGTTTCCAAACATCCAATTTTGAAAAGCAAGGAGAGTTGTTGAAGAAAGAACAGTTCCTAGTAGCCGAGCAGATTCTTATTACATCTATTCACTATGGGCTATGTATATAAATATTTTCATGAAATGTATATATTTACAGAAACAAACAAAAAAAAAGACTTAGAAAAGATACTATAAATAAATATATTATAAATAAATATATAAATTCCTCACATCATAGTAGTGTCTACTGCAAAGATGTGTCCTAAAATCAAAGCAGCAGCAGCAGCCATAAGCTGGTAAAGTGCACTCTCAGAACTGCATTCCAGAAGATCAGACTACTGACAGAAGAGTATGAGGCTGCTGCCAGTGCATGATTAAGACAGTAAGTTCTCAAAGCTCCTTAATAACATTGACTTTCATCTCCTGTGGTTATTCAACACTCCTGTAAAATCCATTCAAATCTTCTAAGATTACATTAAACAACATGCTATCCAGTCAGGTAAAAGGTTAGCTTCTTTAAGAGCAAACCACGCTCTCATCTTTACAATAGGGATGTTTTGACTAGGTGTATCTTTACAGGATTGGCAATTTCGAGTTATGGCTGAACACAGAATATATTTCCTAGTAATATACAGTGTGTCTCTTTGCCCTATTAAAGCTTGAAAGTGCACACCTCCCCTGTGGTCCATTTTGACTAATGCTCAAGCTTCTTAAGACATCAGTTCTATTAAAGGACCAAAACTGACTGCCACAGGTAGGCATTATCTACAGTGTTATCTGTGCTAGCACTTCTTTGATACAAATAGGTAATTTTGATGATAAAATTTTTGCATTTTTACTATTTTTCTGAAATCTGCTTGGGTTTGTTAGTGTTTTTTTTTCCCCCCTTCTATATGTTCTAAGATCTTAAACATTCAACAATTATGCATATTTTTTGAACTTCAGAATTCTGTGCTTCACTCCAGAGTGCTTCATGACCTTGACAGTTGCGTTTTGCTTCCAACTCCGGACAAAAATAAGTTTTTGTTTTTTTTTTTTTGCTATGTTAGTTGATTTATCTTTTTTTTTTTTTTAAGATAATTATATACTTCACTCCTTCACAGAAGATGCAAGTAAAGTAAAAAGTGAATTTCTACTAATTTGAATCATTTGTTGCACTTTTCCTTATCTGACCCATTAAACAATTACCTCTGTCAACTACGCTGTCTTTGTTCTCCTACTTCTCCATGAAATTATACAAATTCTGAAATAGCATACAAGACACTGAATGTCACATTTGAAAAATAAAGTATCCAAAGGCTAAAACTATTAAGTTCTGCATGTACGTTCCAACTTGCTTCTAGTGCTGTTTTATATGGCAAATACTGCAACTAGTGGAATATTTCTATCAATTTACACATGCTATAAATCAAGATGTCAGCGCAGACTCTAATAGCTCAACCTTTAATAGCTTCCTCAAACTCCACATATGCAGCGTTATGCTTCACCACATCCCATTTAATGCTCAGCTGTGCAACTGAACTTTGCAATGAGCTTCAGTGCCAAAAACACTTTAAAAAGTAGGTTACAATTAGAAATACAGCCAGTACAAACTGCTTTCCACCAACAAAAAGTATACAATACTCCTTGACTTAAAAACTTTACTTCAGCTTCCCTTTGTTGTGTTGGAATAAGTATTAAATTATAAAACAGTATAAAAAATTCTAAGTCCCACAAGCCATCAAGTACAAGACTTCCACATTTTCTGGCAAGCATATGCTATAACAGGATCTACAAGTCAGTCCCCTGAAATGACCCTTGTGATATGACCTACAACACAGCAACATCATCTTTGGTTTAATGTTAAGCAACAGAATCATATGCACTGGAAACAACTTGCAGCATTTATGGGAGCTTTAATACTAATTGCCCGAGAGTTTCATTCTGTGTGATATTGAAGGTAAAATGCAGCAAAGCAGAAGCTAAGTAACACTTTAAGATGGAGTTTTTCTTTCTCAAAATCCCTGCTGACAGGGAACAGAAGCCTAGATGCATGGGGTTCATTAAATACTACATTCATCATGTGTAAGATGATGAAACATAGATTAACTATCTTTTGAAAAATCCCATGAGAGGTACCAACAAAATAAATGCTCAAGGCTTAATACTACTTAATTTTAATTCCATCCTTGACTGACCAACTAATGTCAAACTATTATCAAGCTTTTCTTTGAAATACCATCCAATTCGGGATGGTGGTTCTGGCATCTGAATGCAAATGAAGCCTATGACAGAGACAAGAAAAGGGGCCAAACTTTTAATTACCATATCATATCTTAAACCACAATACTACAACCCTCTGAGTAGCATCTCAGCCATTGGGAATTAGTGTTAAAACACTGTTCAGAACAGTGCTCATCCTTCACATAAAAATTCAAGATAAAAAGCAGTGCTAAGACAACACTGCATTAGAGATGGATCTGGTGGTTATGGTGAATCAAATGTTGATCAGTAGTCAGCGCCATTAGGCAGCTGTACAAAAAGCAAATGGTTGTCAATAACACACAGCATAAAGAACAGTGAACACTGTTCTTCATTTTATCAAGACAATTAATATAGGACAGCTGGTAAAAAGTTTCCTGAGGACAGCAAAGAATTGTCACTACCAATTTAGAAACTTCATAATTAAAAGATTTTTAGAAGTACACTGGAGGATTTATGCATAGCTTAACTTTTTGTAGGATGAGAAGGAAGAGAATAGACTCTTCCAATCAGATAATTCTAATTAGTCTGGATACGTTTTATGGTACGTTTTAGTTTTATCCTGTAGGAGGAGTAATTTCATAAGAATTCAACATTATTCTAAAGGAAATAACCTTCCAGACAGAAAATCCCATGCAAAATAGAGTTCTAGAGGACCAGAAGCTGATAGCTCTTGTTACAGTCCCAGGAAGCAGACTGCTAGCACAGTAACCAATTCATTTACCCCTCCTTTCCCAGAGCTCTATAACTTAGTCATCAAAATAATTTTGCCAGATTCCAGCAATGTCATCCTGATCTGCAGTAATAAAGACATGTGGCAGTTTAAAAATACATATGTAAAAAATCTTGAGTCATGTAGATTCATATTCAGTACTTGTCTGAAAGTTTTCACTAGAGAACAATGATACAAAGGAGCTGTCAGAAAGAAATCCCTATCTACAAGGCAAAAATAAAAACCTGTTACGCACTATGTAAATAGAATGAGGAGCTGTGGCAGAGCAGAGTTTATCTAGGGCTTGCACATCAACACTGAGCAATCACAGGCACAAGACCCATCTCAGTCAGTGGCTTCCACAGCCACCAGACAGCACTGAAACACTCACAAGGCAAAAGACCAGATCTGAATGAGTTACTTCAGTACAATTGAGTAATATGAGCACCTGTGTTCTCTGAACTATTGCACTGTGAGACAGATGACTACATTTGACCTGAGCACTGCAGTGCTAATGCCAGGCAACTCGAACACTCAACTGCACAGGCTAAAAACATCCTCAAATAGAATACCCTCTAGTGGTATCAAATGTGCAAAGAACTGAAACTGATTTACTATCTACACTCAAAGTTTCCTCTTCTGGCTCTGTATTCCACTGGGTCAGCACATAATAGTGTCAGTTTATTTCAGTGTACACTGACCTTGCCTTTGCATGTGTTACTGTATTTGTTCTTGATTGAGTTCTACTACCAAAAATACATCTGCAAATGAACATATTTCCAATCAAGGTGACTCATTGTATTATTTCTCTCCAATTAGCTCTGCAGTCCTACAATCCTAAAAAATGCCAAGTTCAGCTTTCAGTGCCTATTAATAATCATATCTAACTGTAGTCAACAGTGGCTAACTCTGGATCTGATACGGTTGACAGATGAGATAGGTCAAAAACATCTGCAATAAAGTATGCTTACCACATTAAACAGAACAGCTGGCAGGCTGCTTTCAGGTTTTTAAAAGCCCCAGTGTGCCAAATCTCTCTGATGTAGTTCCACATATTTTGGGAATTCAGTAAGAATGCTATTACATTACACCCTCTCTCAGTAGTTCCAAGCTTCCTCTTCTGCATGATTACAGCATGGGACATATCTTTGCTACTTTTAATTCTGCTGGTGTGAATATCAGTACCAGTAAAAACAGAGGTGACAGCACACTAGAAAAGGTGTCCACAAGATTCCGCAGGCAAACACATGAACATTTTATTAATGATCTGAGCCAGTCACTTCACAAGACTCCTCTGAACAAGTGGCTTATATCAAAACAACTTTTCCAAGGTCACACAATACTTAGACTCAAACTGAACACCCTCCTTTTGTTGTGTTCTTCCTATCCCAATAACAGGCTCCACAGAGCAAGGAGTTGACAACACAGCCTCTCACCCCAATTCATGCCATGAATGCCTTGCCTCCCCTCTGTATCATCTGTTTCATGCAGGAATACACAAGATAAACTCAGCAGCTCTCAGACTTTTATCTTGTGAGCAGATTCAGGAAGCTAAGTCAGTAACACCACCATCCACATTCAATCCTAGATCACTTTCTCATCCCTTAATCTTTTTTCAGCAGTATTTCATTCCACTTCAGTGCTCCCTACCACACTGATATTTCACATCTCCCTGATTGATCATAGAGCTTTTCCTCTCTAATTCCCAACCAAAAAGACTTACGTGACACTGTTATCTTTGTTTTTCTGGAGCGATGTCAAAGATTCATTCTAATCTCTCTCTGCTTCCAATTCTCCGTCAATGTATTTTTACCCAGCTTTTATCTTGAAGCTGCTCTAAGTTACAAGATTCACTCACTTCACACATTCCCCATGTGACGCTTTCTTGTCACCATGATAAGTCTACCACCTTACTGAATTCTTGCTTCCTAGACTTTTTAATTCCATTTTGAAATATTCTCTCAGACTGCTGTTCTCAACTTCTATTCTGAGCACCTTTGATGCGCAATTGATTTTTTCTGTATACCATAAAGAATTCCAAAAAGGTTTATTAACAACATGAATTTTCTACATAGCTTAAAATGCCACAAAAGCACCATCCAATTTGATTTCTTCATGTCACTGTTCTGGATTCAAAGTGTATTTTGCTGTGAATATCCAAGCAATAACACTGAAAAGACAATTCCCAGACACTTTCACTACTATCAATAAAGGAGATTTTAAATCTTCCATTAAAGAGACTTGCCTTCTCTCCATTAAAAGAACCAGTATTCAATCTACCATTGGCAAGTTGCTGTGCTTCTACATTCAACTCACTGCCCTCATCTTCAAAAGAAAAGAAGTAGAGCATAGTAAGACAAATACAGACCAAGGTATTCAGAGTGCAACAGTTAGAGATTTTGACTTCTCCACATTGATGCAGGTCAGAGCTTCGTACGGCAACTGTTCACCAGGTACATACTACCATTCTGCCTTCAGTATGAAACACTTTATTTCTTGATTTTCATTTACTGGCTAAACTATCTCTGTAAAAAATACATCACATTTGCCTCTGGCCTTCCAGGCATCTCTTGGGAAATAATCCTGTTGTACTTTTTTTTTTCCCCTTAATTTTATAATCCACTACTTGCATGATGATCTCTTCCTTCAGTTCCGCACAAGGTTGTACACACTTTCCAACCTTCTGCCACTCACTGGTTTAGTTCAGTGATCTCCTATTTTCAGCCTTTTATTTTCCCATTGTACACACACACCACTCCTCCTAGCTCTAACTCCTTACTCCATACCCAGACACATTGAGCTGACAAATCTCTGTACCTCTCTGCCCTCCTCTCATGTCTGCTCCTACTATCAGGTCTTCTCCCTGGCCATTAGAACACACACAAGGCGTCCTCTGCATAAGCCTTCCTTACAAGGTGCATTTTTATTTTATTTTTAAATTTTCTTCCTTCCCTTCTGTTTAGTAAGCATAAGCACGTCTTCAAGAAGTGATGTCAACTCCACATTCAGGAGAGTTTTCAGCTTTTCTGAAGAAAGCTACCAGAGCAAGGATGTCCATGGAACAGACAAGAGTATGCAGGCCCCATGGTGAGTGCCCTGTTGTAGGACCTGAGGGATGGTTGATGGCTGCATCCACTCTGCCATTCGGGCTTCGGCTCAGTAGATCACGGCAGATAAAAAGAGCATTACTTCAGAGAACTGACTGTTCATGCTGAACAGAAGCAATGAAGCAGTGAGGACTAAGAAGCAATAGCATTCACCAAGAGAAAAAAAAATAGACACTTCAGAGAGGCTTTTTCAGCTGAAGAACTCTCCTCTGCCTCATGACTACTCTAGCAAATACTTTGCCACACTAAGCAGTGGGAAGAAAGGAACAGAAGGCCAATAACCATTATCATTTCCCACATACCCAAGGATGAATCAGGATAGCAAGAGTATTTGATTCACTTTTACAACAGTGTCTTCCAAAAAAACTCACAGTATTCGAGAAACAGAAAACAAAGAAAAAGAAAACAGGAGTCTTTTCCCACTAAGCTGCAGTACCAGATTATAGAATACTAATAACATAAGAAAGTTCAAATCTTAATTACATATACCTTAATCACATATACAAACAAATAATTATACCTATCACGCTGCTATTTATTCACATACTGTGCAACAAAAAATAATTTCCATTTTAGGAGAGAGTATCCTACGCACCTTTAAAGCTCTGTTAAGTAGACCAGAAAGTCTTGCTCCAGCACTTTTGGATGTCTAACCATGTGTCATGGTTTTATGATTTTTGGTCATCAGTATTCCACACCATAACATCATGTAATGCATTGGGGGTGGGGTTTGATTTCTGCCGAATGTTCGTCCGTCGGAGAAGAACTACATTTCCCCAGGAGACTTTGCGGTCAGCAAGGGGATATAACTCCAAGCAAGGTCACCTGATCCTTCTTCTTCGCCTGCTCTTCGCTGTCTGCGCTTCGCTGCCATCTGCGCTTCGCCGCCTGCGCTTCGCCGTCTGTACTTCAGTCACCCAACTGGACTGCACTTCTCACCCCAGCATTGTGGTGAGGTCTATACAATTCAAACAGACTCTCTCTCTCTCTCTCTCTCTCTCTCTCTACTATATTTAGTAAAATCATTTGTTCCACCTCAGATCAGTGCTGTTGTTTTCAAGTATTTTGGGGTCCCCTGCTTCCCCTTTCCCAGAGGCGCGGATCCGCAGATCCCTCCGCCCTGCTGGTCACGGAACTGGGCCGGACCAGCCCATAAACCGTTGACACCATGTGAATCAGTCACCTATTTTATATCTTGTTTTGTATACAAACTTATCTTACATCCAACTGCTTTGTGAGATTCTGCTACCTGCCATTCACAGCTTGTAAATCACATCACTGCGTCAACAGCCTTTAGCACTGACATGTCCTAGGAAAAATGCAATGCTATGAACTAACAAATCTTCCTTTTGTTTGACACATCACAAGACGTGCTGTGATCATGGGGCTTGCTTGGCAACAGTGTCCCCACAACAATTGTCATTTACCTCATATTATTTTTGAAAAGAGCACATCTAGAGGGCAGAAAGTGGCAGAAGTGTTTTCCAAAAAAAAAGTAGATGCAACCAGGCAAGGTGCTACAACCCAAAAATACTTTGTCAGGTGTCAAGTGTTCTAGCTGGCTCTTGAGCAGTTTCTGAAACTAAAGGGTTATTCTTGGCAACTGTAAAATGTTCTGGAACAGAAGTTTACATGGGGCTGGATCTGCAGCAGCCTGAAACAGGCACATCTTTAAGCAAACTTCAGTACACAGAGTATCATCAAAACACTTAACCAGGTCTTAACCTAACTAGATTATTTCCACCTAGAAATGATCATACAGAAAATCAGATTTTGTATGTTACACTGTTGCTGTCTCACGTAGGATCTGCCAACATTCAAGTTCCTGGTACAGACTTCAGGTCCAAACCATCAAGCTAACACAGTTTTTAGTCAGAAGATTATACATTTCTAAGTACTTTACTAAGTGCTACAACCGGCCACCACTCAATCAGTGCCTGATATCAAAAAACGCCTCCTTCAGAAAAAAAAAAAAAAAGTATTACAAAAAAATGGGTAGCAATTTTAATAGTTGTTGCTTTGTGCCCTTTTTCATAGAATGAAAAACAACACTATTATTTTGGTTGGTGTGAAGATTCCTGCATAAAAAAGCATGGCACACTGCAATAGAAGACTTGTTATTAAAAACTCTGCTGATATTTACAGAACTATAAATAGATCCTGATGCATCTGCACTAAGCCTGTCTTTTGAAATAATAAAAATGTCTGGTTTACAAAGATTTTCTCTTTACCCCAGCTTGAAGGATACTCTTTCATTTTTAGCCATTTATCTCAAGTCCTTCAGAGCATTACTGCAGAGCTGAAAAGCTGTGAGACTCAACTGGCACAACACATTTCGCAGTAACAACAAAGAAAAATTCAGTAAATCTTCAGATATGTAGTAAAGAGGCTTTCCGCCAGCTGGTTCTCATACCTGCAGGTAATTCTTCACAGATTTTAATCAGATGTAATGACAGAAGGCCACAGTGAACAAAGTCCCAAAAATATGTTACTAAGCAAGTGCAAAAATATACGTCTTAACTCACATACGTCAGAGCATAACGTTCAGTCTAAATTTATTTCCCATTTCTTCCTCAGAACAAACTCACCAGCTATCAGAAAGGAATGAATAATATTATAACAGCAGGAGTACCTTTCAACTGCTTTTACTCTAAATTTCATGAGCGAATTCTTAAAGGTTATGCAGAAGCACAAACTCAAACATTATAAACCACAAATTCATATTTGTATACTCATTTTTCGTATACAAAAATACTGTATACACATTCTCTATTAATCTCTATATATTCTATATGACACTGAATTAAGGTGGGATTCACTTTATTTCCAACTAAGTAAAAGGTCAAAAAATAAATGCAAAAAAAATGACCATGTTTATTTATAAAGTGGAATTCATGGTCTTGCATTACATTTAAAACTATGTTCAACAAACAATAACTGGAATGTATGTTCATCACAGATCAAAATACAATTCTCAAATACTGAACTCATGATCATACACTAATCTCATTTTTACTCCTCTTTTTTAAAGAAATTATATAATATTTATTTTATATTATATACATTATATAATATATATTTATAAAGTACATATAGTATGTAAATATATCATATAAAATATTATATATATTCTAACTTTTAATATCGTATATGTATTTTTAATATATATAAGAAATATATATAATAAATTGCCATTGCTTCCATTGTAATTTCAGAGTTCTGAGAAAAACAGTATCATGTCATGATATGAGAAGCAGTTTAAGATTTTCATAAATAATCTTCAAGAATGCCTCCAAGAAATCTGTTAAAATCAGTACACTAATGGAAAGATCAAAATTAAGACTTTTATTCCCCTATGAACCTTTCACAGGCTGCCATTTATCAACTACCACTCTTACTAAAAATTGCACTATTACATTAACTGGAAATTTAAAGAAATATGAGAAAGAAAATAACATTTCAATAGTAAAAGGGAATTCAGAATAGTAGTTTCATCTGGCCAAAGGAAATCAAGGGTTGAATTTTCTATGTCATATTATTTTGGTAATTTCCTACATATGTTCATGACAAAAAAGTTGTATTTACAAAAAAATACCTTTTTGAATGTAACACACATCTGAATTATTTAACTGAGTATATTCTGTGTAAAAATTAAGCACATTAAAATCAGTTTCTATTACCATTTTCCATTCCTTCAGGTATGCTGATGACTAATACGTACTAATAGATTAACATAGGTTAAAGTCCCATAAAAGCCTTCACATTTCCCTCAAACATGCTTATACATACATAACTTCACACAACTTGGATCATAATTATACTTCAACATTTACCTTCTTAATTCCCTAATTTTAGAGTTAAATTAAACAGCTACTAAGTACAGCAGCAAAGCTAGGCAGATAACAAGCCCTATATTAAAGAGGCTAAGAAACACAAGCTCTTACTTTTATTTTTTACTGCATTAAGTCCCTTTGGTTGGCTGAGCTCCTGTATACCACTTAGATTATGATTCATCACACAGAACTTAAGGCATTTAAAATTCACCCAAGTAAATCTACTTAGCTACAATCATTAGTCATTTAGCTATTTATTTACATCTACTCAGCCTAAATTACCTTTACAGCCAATGGTGGGAGACTGATTTTCCAGAGAGGCACTGTCTCACAAAACTTATTTCAGACAAACATGAGCACCCTCTTCAAGTACCTGCTCTCCTCCACGTGCTCTACGATAATCAGCATAGGCCAGGACAACCACTGAAAAAATGTTCCAGTTCAAGTGAGATGAATTTCAGGCCCAGCATACTTGCAGCAGCTTCTCCAAACAGTAAAAACTGAAATTAATACTACAGAATTGCCCCATGTTTTCAGTGAAACAGGAACAGCATGAAGGCTAACTCAAAATAAATGAGGTTATCTCAAAATAAATGAGGTTATCAAATTTTTAAAAATTGATAGAAGCTTTGCATAATTATTTAAAGTTATGCTATAACAAACAAATCAAACATACTGTAGAGATTGAGGCTTCACATAACTGGAACTGCCTTCTGCCTAGCTTAATTACATAAAAGCTAAGGAAAGGGGTACACTTTTATGTGCGAATTTCATCCCAAGTCACATGGAACACTTCATAATCACAACAAACTATTAACTGGTCACTTCAGCTAGCAACCCGAAGACCTCAAGTCGTTAGTTCTCCACAGTTTTTGTATTAACTTAAAATTGTGCACATGCAGCACCATCAGCCCCCAGTTGAGGGGTAGGAGATGGTCAGTCACAGAAGCTTCAAGTGATGCGAGTTGTGAGCAGGACATCTCTCAGCTGCTCTGCTATGTACTCCAAAACATTTAGAAGGAACAGGAAGAACTGAAGAAAACAAAGGGAAGAAAGCTGATGAAATCTTGGCAGCAGGACTTCCTCACACCCTATCGTCCTAGAAAGAGAAGTGGGATTGCTGCAAACTTTAGACATCCTAAAGCTTAACTTGCAGCAATCTCTGTGTAAGATGGTGCTCTCTTTGGGCTCTGTTTATGGTCAGAAAAAAGGGCATGCATGGGAACTTTCTTGACTACAAGAAGTTAGATGACTGCATCAGACAGACTTCTAGATCCGATTAATCACAGCCTAAGAAGCAGACTAACATGACCCTAGTGCAACAAGAAGAAAAAAATTAAGAATAGTCAAAAGTACCGCTATGCTTTTCATAAGCATAGAATAATCACAGAATTGCCAAAGCTGAAAAGGACCCATAATAATCCTCTAGTCCAAACCTGGCTCCACACAAAAGCACCCAAAACTCAAACCTTTTGCCTAAGAGTGTTGTCCAAATGCTTCTTGAGCTTCAGCACTTTGGGTCATGACCACTGGGGCTGTTCTAGGTCCCAAGCACCCTCTGATGCAGACCCTTTCCCTAACCTCACCTGACCCACTCCTGACACAGCTCCATGCTGTTCCCTAGAGTCCTGTCACTGTCATCAGAGAGCAGAGATCAGTGCTGCTCCTCTGGTCCCCTTGGGAGGAGCTGTAGGCTGCCACGAGGCCTCTCCTCAGCTCCCCTTCTCCAGGCTAAACAAACCGAGGGACCTCCACCACTTCTCAAACTACTTGACCACTAAATCCTTCACTAATCTAAGCTAGCAAATGCAGTGAATAAAAATGAAGAATCTAAACTTTCTGCATAGCCCTCCTTTGAACAAACTCTAGTAATTTTATATCCTGATATGAGACCCAGCACTACAAAGAGTGTTAAAGGTAAGACTGCACCAGAGCAGAATGACACAACTCCTTTTGTCACCTAGTTGAAGTGATATTCTTATACATCCCAGGGTACAACTGGCTCTTTTGGCACACTAATGACTCAGATTTAATGTGCTGTCAACCAGAAATCCCAGATCTCCTTCAACAAGGCTGCTCTCCAGCCTTTTCTGCCCCAGTCTGTACATATAGCTATCGCTGTCCCATTCAAGATGCAGAATCTGGCATTTATTCTCATTAAACTTCATTTGGTTGGTGATTGCCTGGCTCAGTAATTTGTTGAGATCCCTCTGCAAAGCCTCTCTACCCTCAAGGAAGTCAACAGCTCCTCCTTGTGTAATCCGCAAATTTAATAATCATGCATTTGAGTCACACATCCTACTCACTTATAAAAACACTAAAGAGAACTGGCTCTAAAATACAGCCTTGTGGAACCTCTCTAGTGACCCTGGTTGCTTTTTTCATATGCAGTTTTTATGGTCAAATGTAAGACAATAAAACTTAAATAACTGTTGCAAAGTACAGATAGAAATCATTGATTCTTATGCTAACACAAATATATTTAACAAAAAAGAGCATAGCAAAGCATAAATACAGCATACAGATAATAGAACTGATTTATGCATACATTTGTGTGTGCATTTATTAGTAATAAATCAGCATTACTGTAATTAACAGCTTCTGGTTTTCTTTAGTCTCCAATCCCCTAGAGTTCATCTCAAATAACATGTGCTGTCATAAATTTTAATAATATTTATGGCTAGACAGAGAATCTCACAAACCTTGCTCAGCAGGTCATTTATTCCAATACCGTAAATCCAAAACAAAATGATATATATATATATATCTTTGTAAAGAAAGATACAGGTGGATAAAGTGAATTTTGAGCAGATTAAATATAAATACTAACACTTAGAACAAAACAGAGAAATAACTTTCCATTGATTTAGAAGCTTGAAATTACTTAAAATGTAAATATTGAAGTAAAAGAGATCTCACCTAGGAAGAGATGCTTAGACTACGTAATCTCAGAAGTGATTTGCAAATCTAGAAAAGTTTGTTTCATAGTTCTCACACAGCCCAACACTTTCCAGATGATTGAGACCAGAAAGCCTGGAGTCTTTTACATGCATTAAGCACTGGGAAATTAAAAGATACACAGATGCAGTGACAAGAATACAGAGGCAGAATCACTAACTGACAAAAATAAAGAACACGTATATTCCAGTGCTCATTTTTGGCATTCTCAAGAAACACATTAATAATACACCATTGTAAGACTGATTATATTTACTTCAGTGACATGCTGAGAGCATTCTGGAAGGTGCTTCTTTTGGCAGAAACATGTAGCACTGTAAAATATTGCTACTAGTTGGGAGAACGTAACAAAATCAGATTTAAATCATTACTAAAGTGGCAATATCAGAATTAAGTTATAGTCAAGGTGTGTCTTAACGAGATCAATTTTACTCAAAAAGATAGTACAAAAACATGTTTATTTTGCAGCCTGGGAAATCTCTTCTGTAAAATGCATCTGTTCCATTTACACAGATGGACTTACACATCTGTTCAGTTCTGTTTATCAGCTTGAAAAATGGAAATAAAATCAACAACAGAATCAAAATCTCAAGAGATTCTGGGGTGTCTCGCAATTCATGGCCTATAAACAAATTTTGCCTTTCAGTGGTAGACTTTTTTTTTTTTTTCAAGTAAAATACAATCAACCATGCCTGAAATAAATGTATATACTGGAGGCACTGGAGGTATATCAGATCTGTACCAGAAACTGGTAGGCATTTGGGGCATGCAGAACTGTTATTTGTGGATATAAGTTAGTTCTGCTGAAATAAAACATGATATACAAATGCTACAGCTCATTAAATTCTAAGCACTAGCAGCATGCCTAGATTCATTCCAGGTTTACCTGTCCCTGCTACCATTGCCTGTGCATTTTCTTCTTGCTCTCCAGTTTGATCTGGTTTAGCCATGTGGTCTATTGTGTTCCTTTAGTGACTTCCTACACCTGGGGATGGAGAGCTCTTGTGCCCTAGGGAAAGCTTACTTAATGATCTGAGAGCTCTGCTCTGCTCCCCTGTCCTCGAGGACAGATCCCCAGGGGTTTTAATTTACTATCTCCCTGAAGAGCTGAAATAGAACTTCCTAGAAGGAGAAAAAGTATTACTAGGACCCTAAAGAGGGCTGAACTGAAAGTTACAAAAAAAATCACTTTTAAATTCAAAAGAAGTTTATGTCATTTCATATTTCTGTATGTTCAGGTTTTGTGTTTTGACATTTTGTTTGTCTGACTTTGTGTTTGTTGCTTGTCTGTTTTTTTATGGGTTTTGTTGTTGCTTTTTTTTTTTTATGTTTGCTGTCCTTTGTTTTTGTTTAAAGAAAACTAAAAATGGAAAATCATCTACAATACAAAAATTTCTTGCATCAGAACTCTATCAGTTACTCACATCACTGGAAACATTTTGTATGCAGAAATAAATATATTCCTATTTAAAATAAGTCCTGTTTAAGAAGAAGAGATTATATACAAATACAGCACAAACCATTTGTCCTTTTTGCTGGCTGCTGACTAAGAATCTGGACACTTACACGAATTTCCTAACAATGTCTAAGCAACCACCCTGGCAGAGACAGAAAACAAGCTACTTCTCCAAGAACCACCGTGAACAAATAAGGAGCATTTTACGGGGATTAAGATCCCTAAGAATTACACAAGTTTTAAATAGATATCTGAACATGAAAATAAATATTTACAAAAATACTACAATAATAATGGTTTCTGCTTGTGTAAAATTCTCATCAGAATTGTAACCAAACATGAAAGAAACACATTCAAAAATGGAGGAAGGCCTAGGACTCCAAATTGTTGAAAAACGTTTTCATCAGCTTCTTACACACAAATGACCAGCACATATTAAAAATTAAAAGATGCTTCCCAAACAGTTGTTAATTATCTTGGACCAATAAAATAGTACAGACAATTAGTATTCAAACTGAGGCAAATGCTTAAACTTTTCTAGAGGACAAACAAGGAAGCTACATGAGCACAATGCTTCCCACCTCTCTGTTTCAGGAGCTCTCTTGCTCAAAATCCTTATTTCATCTCAACCCACTTCTCTCCTCATTAAGGTAGCGAGCACACACAAGGGCACAGAGTAACGCAGATACTACTCAGCAAAGCACCAACAGGTAAGCTTAGAAGACTCTTGTGGATTCCATATCAAATGCAAGGGAAAGGCAGCTGGAAGACTGGCTGAGCTATATTTATTTATTGCCTGAAGTGAACAGAGTGATATTTTAACTTTGTTACAGTGTACTATAGAAGGTTTTCTCGGACAAAAGCAAGTAATCAGACAAGTCTTCCAAGAAAGAGACAAACTGACTACAGAGTAGATACCATGTGAAATTAGCTAGTATTTGCTACTTTCCCGCTCTTGAAAGGGGACTTGTGGAGAAAGGGATCTTGGCTTTGTTCTGTATGGCTTTTTATTTCTTTTGCTTTCAAGATAACTGATTGGATGTTTTTTCTGTTTTAGTAAATTAGGACATTCAACATTTTTAACAATCTGACCAGGATTCACCCAGGACAAATTACAGATGATTCACCTATTGTTATGCTAAATTCCTTTAATTGTTTATAAATAATTTTGGTATTTGGACTTTGTTATGCTATTTTATGTTTTTTGTTTTGTTTTCTGTTTTTGTTTTTTTCTTAACACTACACAGCAATGGGACTCAAAATATAAACCATCCCTGTCTTACATGCTTTGAATCCCACAGACAGAAGCTCTCACAAGTGTAATTACCACAAAAAGTCCACTACGGCATCTAAAAGAAGCTGTAAAACAACATACTTCTTGTTTGGATGGCAAGAAAAGAGTTCTCCCTCTATTCTTTTCAGTAGCCGTGGTATTGAGCTTGTTTTGCTCATTTTTAATCTTAGTGATCCCTATAAAAACTTTTTTAAAGTTTAATGCAACCTAATTAATTGGGGCTAATGTTTCCTAGAGGTCGTTAAGAGAAATATATATTAAAATCTGGTCTATGATCCCGTTTTCGTAATGCATGTTTACTAAAAAAAAGCCATTTCTAACTTTCTGTCCCATAAATATTTTAATTTTTAATGTAGAAATGGTTAATACAAAAAATATAATTCAGCAAAAAAAAAGAAATTGTTTAAAATTGTCTTCTCCACAGATATCTTCAATGAGCTCTCATATTATTATAGCTATATTACTGACCTCCAGTTGAAAGAAGATAATTTTCCATCTGGTTCTCAAGAACTAGAGATGATTCATTTTTGCCTCACCACTGCCGCTGTCTTTTGGCATATTTTCGTATAGAGGTGCCCATTTTAGCAAATCTTTCTGATGTAAAAAAAATGACTGATGATTGGATTTAGATGTTCCCATTTGTGCCATATTTTTTACCTGCTATAGGTAAAATGCAGCCATTTAGTGAAAATGCATACATTGAGTAGGATCACTTAATTTGCAACTGCAAACATAAGAATATCATGCATCATAAGAATATTTCTTACTGTTGCTGCTGTCCATTTTCTGTCCTGTAAATACACCAAATAGACACTGAGCTTGGTCCTATCTAAACCAGTCTTGAAGGACAGTAATTAATGCCTATATTCAGATGCTTGCTTTATAAGCCACAAAAAAAAAAAAAAAAAAA